>JAPQRN010000026.1:21594409-21617270 GCA_037367275.1 Coranthus polyacanthus
GATAATTTCTACTTTTCCTCTTTTTCAAAGAAGTCTCATAGGAGAATGTGAGAAAAGGCTCTCTAAAGTAGAAAACATCACTCTGTTACACCTTTAACACCCCACCCCCTTCCTGTCTTTTCCTTCATCCATTTCAACATGCCCCACCCCCACTCACTCTCTTTCCTCAGAGTGATCTTGGATATAGCTTCCCCCACCAATTGAGGGGCTCCCTTATCTACTCTCATCCACTCACATTCATACTGTGGCTGGACTACTCCAAAACAAAAGTAGCTATTATTTTCCTGCAGCACCAAGAGCGCTAACATGTACTTTTAGCAAAGAAGAAGTTTCAATATTGATTGAATGATATATGGCAGCACTGAGATCCAAGGAAAGTAAATTACTTTTTATATGTTAAAACAACTGTTGTTTGAGACTTTTATCCCACCCGTGGTTCTATAAAAATGGTGCTGCCCATACAGCACTTTAGTACAGTAATCCCCATGAGGCCAAACACCATGTGTAGGGTTGAGACTGGATGTTACATGTAATGGTCAACAGCTAGCAACACGAAAGAAAGCCAAATTGGTCAAAGAGAGAAAGAGTGAGACGACCCACCATGCCTTCCTGTAACAGAGCAGACTACAATAATTATTTTCATGACAGTATGATGACCGCACTGCACTGGCAGCAGGAAGTAAAGATCTCTTTAAATCAGAAGTGGGTGATATCCAATAAACTGTATGCAGTGCTTTCTATTGTCTACCAAATGTTGTGTTGGACATTCTTTTGGTTTATATATATCCAACCAACATATAAGATTAATTAAGTAATGATCAAATATACTACATAATTTATCAACAATACTAACAACTATAACTCTTATCAGGCCAGCTACGCTAATTACCAGGTAACAGTTTTTGTGTAATCAATGCCTAAACATAAGAGACCTCAGACTACAATAAACACTGCCATCATTTACCTATAAAAGCCAGGGGATCTCTGTGTAAAGTGAGATACAGGTCAGGGAACATGATCAAGACACAATTTCAAAGTCAGACAGGACATAAACAGACTTATCATCTGACCTGGTTGAGAATGCTACTTCCTATATCTACTGAAACAACACCCCACTACTAACTTTTCACTGAATTTCTAGTTAGGACTTTCATTTAGTGGCATTGGAAAGTGGATACTGCCTGACATTTCATGGGTTTATATAGGGCTGTGCAATATGAGGATATACAACGTCTACTGTTTTCTATTAAACTCTATCCTTTATTGCTGCCTTACACAAAATGGGTCGCAGATTGCCAATTGTCAGAGTAAAATATATAAGAATAATATGATATGTGAATCCATTTTCCTAATTAAGATAGAAGACGAGTCTTATCTGGAAGGGTTTATAAATGTTGACCTCAACAAAGCCTCAGGCCTGAGACGCAACAAGACAAAAACGACATAAAAGATAAAAATGACGTAAAAAGCGTAATTCATGACATAATTTTCAGAAATTTGGGTCCTGGGAGACGCAAGATTTATTTTCTGTGTCTTGAGCTGAAAAAGTTTGGGAGCGACTGGTTTATTGTATTGTGTCCAAATCACACTCTATATATTTTCTGTCAGATGAATAAAGTTTTGCCTTCTTCCTCACGGCACATATGCAGGCAGCAAATTTGCTACACAAACAAACGTGGAGGAAAGTTCAAGTGACACAGATGGAGGTGATTCTGAACAGGAGGTAATCGTAAAACTGTACTTCCTATATTTACAGTATTTTATTTGCAATGACAGTTTTAAGTGTTTTCTACTTACTTTTTAAAATACATTAATATTTTATATTTTCTAACATGTTTAATGGAACATTTCTACAAAGGCTATAAAAAAAGCAGAGAAATAATCAAATATTGAATAAGCTTTTCCATTTGGTCATTTTATATAAACTACTCATTCACTGAATTTACAGAAACTGTCATTATCTGGATATGAAATGACCTATATTGGGATATGAGATTTTAGTCATATCACACAGCCCGAGTACAACTATAGCATATCAAATCAATCACATTATACATCTATGTAGCTAACACATGGTACCAGCAGCAAGCTGACCACTGACCTTTCACCACTAAGTCAATCTTAAGATTAATGTGAATGCTAACAAGCACACACCCACACAGTTTCAAAATTAGTCAGATGTCAAAACCCCAAGGGATCCGGTGAGTAAATAGCTCCTATGTAATGTACACTAGGTAACTGGTACATGCAATACACAATATCTGATTTCCCAGATGAAACAAGCAGCGCAGCAGTAGCTTGTGTGTGCTGCAGCCAGACACTGATGGTGTTCTCACAGACCGACTTCAATATCCACGTGCCATATGCACCATTCCCAGAGACAATACAGCAGCTGCCAGAGTGACAAAGCTCCAACCAACCTACAGCAATTCAGAAGGCCAAACCAATGGGCCTGTCACTGGGGGGGGGGTGTATTCAGACACATGGAAGGAGGGGACTGGGATGATAGGGAGAGGAATGAGGAAAGTGAAGGAGCGAAGGAGAGGCTTGCATTTAGACTGGGGGTTGGGTCAGAGCGGCAGAGTACACAGAGATGAGATTCTGCAAAAGTCTGAGGGCACTTCCATTAATCATCACAGCAGCCAAATCCTACAGGGACCCTGAGCAAAGAAAAAATGGGACAGGCAATTGTTGTAGTTCTAGCTTCTGAAGTGTGAGTATTTGCTGCTTTTCTTTGTCGTGATAGTAAGGTTAAAGGTTTAGGACATGAAACATTATTATTTGACATTTTACAGACTAAACAATTAATTAAAAATGGCAGGCAAGCCAATAAAATAATTATATCTTGTAGCCCAATATAATCAAAAAAATTGCAGTACATGGGCTAAAAAGGTAACAGAAAACGTCAACCGATAGTGAATTTTTAAAGGCAGATATAATAACAATTGTTTGGAGCAGGGAAAAGCTGATGAATTGGTCTACATCATACTCGTCCCCAATACAGATACAGAAAAATCTTACAAAAAAACAAAATCATACAACCACAGCCGGCTTACTAGTGACCAACTGCATAACTCATCTATCAAAAGCTACAGCACATACAGGACAGGAGCAAACATAAACAACAGTCTGAATGTCATGTCCTGCAATTCAATGTTTATCCTCTGTTGGCTATTATAAAACTGGGAGCAGACTGCACTACTTAGTAAATTGAACAATGTAACATTCAAGCAGAAAGCTATGTCTGGAAATAGATAAAAAAGCTTGTCAAAGCCATTAATGTTACAAATTCCACAACTGAAAAGAGTTTTAGATACAAATATAATCAAAGCCTGCTGTAGAAGTAAAATCAATCTAATTATGAAGGCACATTAAGTTACACAACCTGAAAACCTTATTCCAAACATTTCTCACATTCTGTCTTCAATATTGCAATTTCTCAACGTGACCAATCATTTATTAGCAAGACTTGACTTGAGCTACAGTCAGTCATTTAGACTCATGACAATTTCAGCATTTTAAGTCACACAAAATGTTATTGTGAAAGCAAGTATAAGCCATTTTCTATTAGCAGGTTTGTTGTATAAATGCACTGTGTAAAACTCAGAAAACTGTCAACCTATGACTGAGATTTTAGAGAGGTATCACTCAGCATTTAAATAACTAACATGAAATGTTTGCTCTCTTGTCCTGTCTGGTACTGCTGACCACAGTGGCAGTCAAAATGCATCATGCATGCCTAGACTTAATAAACTAGCAAATCAGTGAAAAAGCTGTAAAATGTTCAATTTTACTAGACTCTCTGTGACCATTAACATAGAGAAGCAGGGGAGTGACACTATTAAGTTTGAATAGGAATAACTGCCAAAACTGAAATAGTCTAGTGCTTTTGAAATGTGTAACTACCTCTTGGTAGAGTGAAACATTTTGGGGGTTGAGAAATGGCACTAGCTTCAGAGACTGCTCCAAGTTGAAATTTATGTACAAGTGCAGATGGAATATCAGTGTCTGATACATAGAAATTCTATTAATAAAAACCTCCCCAAAAAGCTAAACTAAAAAATGTTATAGTATGACAAAATTATCTCACAAAGGATTGACAGAAAACAAATATTCTGTGCTATGTATTAAACAATTAAACAATTCAAAAGGGATAAATGTAGCACATACACTCACACACATATTTTCTTTGCTCGCTCATTTGTTCCCAGACCACACTCTCCTTTTCATTCAGAGGTCATTCACAACTAGGCCAAGGATGGTGTTACCATGGCAACTAAACCAGAGAGAACAGAATAAAAATGAATTTAAGAAATAATGGACAAAAAAAGAAAAGGGACAAGAAAAGCATGTTTTTAGCACAGAGCATGTTACAAACGAAAAGTATTTAAGTAAGTAGATTAAGCGCCACACAACCAAATTTCCAGGCCACCATTTTTATTACTCTAAAATGTATAGAGTCATATAGAAAGTCAAAAATCTAAATTAATTCAAAAATGTGTTAAAAGTTTAACTCTGTGAACACATTTAATGCACTCCCTGTCTACTATCAGCAAAAACTCCACACAGTGTCATCTTTTTTGCACATGGTTCAGCTGATCATTTTAAATGGGGAAAATCTGAAGAAATGTGATTAATCACTCAACAGATCATTCATTACTAGTTTATGTGGTAACTGCATAACCTTTGAAACCACTGTTATTTACACACTTACAAGGTTTTGACAATTATTACACGTGAAATACCTAAACAGAGAAAAGTTCGGCACAAAACTGACCCTCAGCTTTCATTTACTCCCAAAATATAACAAACTGAGAAAAGTTATTAAAGGCAGACAGCAAGCAAAGGCATAGATAACTAGCAACAGTACACAGAGAGCTATAGTTTTAAGAAAACAAGGCTAGCTAAACAAGCGTGTGACTGCGGGTAGGTAATGTAAATAAATGTATCTATACACAGTTCACACCTTGGCCTCCATATGTCTTGCTTATATAGCATGTGAAAGTTAGAAATTCTGCTTACAAGGAAAACAGCAGGGTCAGTATGCTAAGTAACGGGCCTCTGTATGAGTAATCTGTTTAAACACACCAGTCGGCTGAATGCCACAGCTTTGTGTCCATAATATCCAGCCGAATTAGTCGCATATAAACATTCCAGACCCAACACATCTGTCTGGAACAAGGACCTTATACAGATGTGGTGAATACAATGATAAGCTGCAGAATAACAACTGCTGGCGAGCGAGCATCGTCGAAGAGGCAAGATCCTAACGTAGGCCACAGGGCATAGATTATTGCCTGGGTTCGTAATGGACGTCAGTGCCATACATAACAGAACCGAAAGCAAACGCCTATAAAGGCATATTATATAACAGAGCATATCAGCAAGCTCTGGTGGATGAACATAACACTTCCATTTTGTACTAACTGCCCCACTGACTGAATTCTTAGCAAATAGCCTCAGTCTGAGTGTGCGCCATCATCACTATGACGGCGTCACCGTCTCCCACAACACAAGACAGTCGACGAGCAAATTAGCAATCGATGACTAACACGGTGCTCGTAGCAGCATTTGTTGGGCTATTTTTTGCGTACCTATGACCAGAAGTGGGTGAGATATGAACAGGGTGTGAGTTAGACACATAATGTACGTGCGGTTATTGTGTCTTTTGATAGACAACTGGCAACTAGCTTTAGCTAGCAAGCTAGCTTGCCAGAACAGGCCGCCGTACTAGTGAACGGTCTCAGTGGGCGCCGGGCATCAGCGCTACCTCTCAAGCTTTTACATTGCTATTTACCGTGTTTCTTGCTTTCTATTCATACGGTTCAAAGAGACATCATGACTGCCAGATTAATGTTTGAAACAACGGCGTTTACCTGGTTTATCAGGTTGCCAGGGCGCGCGGGATCTTTCTCTCCGAGGATCCTGAACACCTCTCGTTGTCGGTGACGTCACGCGTAGGTTTTTCGTTAACGACGTAAAGAGCGTGCGAGCAACAACAACCAGCAACTTTAGCCCCCCCCCCTCAAGAATACCTATCTGCGGAGCTCACACCTCCACCGGTTAACAGGAAGCGCCACTCACTATACCGGCAACTGAGAAAATGTATATCTAGGTATCAGGCAAGATAAACCTTTAGTAGATGCAATAGGATAATTAAGGATAAAGGTATAATGGGAAATGGAAGTGAAAACAATATCAAGGGTTCCCCTGCCATTATGACATTTTGGCACAGCACGTAAATGTTTTTTTCACAGCACCTGAGCCAAATGAAATGGGCAAAATTCTGCAGAGTCCCGTACCACATTTTGCAATCATTCATGGTCAATCCTTTCACAGTAATAATTGCATTTCAGACCCCTTCATTATAGTTTAACCACTGTTATTTTGTGATTATTATTTTTATGGCACAAAATGAAGGAATGATTGAAGGATTAGCTACTCATCCACGAGCATATTTGTGTCCCCTATTTGTGTCAGATACCTAGAAACAAGGGAAAACCCCTGAATATCACTCTATGTAAATGTCTGGTATCAAATATCTAAAGTCCACTGTTATGTGTAGATGTAACAACACTGCATTGCACTGCACATAAAAAAGTAATCTTCGCCGTTTTGTTCATTTTCTGTCCTGACAAATAATGGGTTGCAGCTGTCTTACCAAGTATTGACAACAATTTCCAAAATTAAGTTGAAGGTTGTAAAGACTAGTTTTGGTCTTATATGGTACAAGTAACTAAATATATCACTATAACAAAGAAATACTTTAATAAAGTCATCCTCACACTATTTTGATGTTTTAACGAAAGCTTAATAAACCATGGATCTGATAACCATGATGACCACCAAAGATTTTTTTTCAGGTACTTATTCCAAGTCCAATCTAATGAAAAAATGACAACTGGATAAAATCAGTGGTTTGCAGCGCCCCTTTGTGTAGAAAGAATGTACAAATGCATTTAATAAACCGAAGAGCGGTTATACAAAAGTAAATTCGACATTTAGAGATCCCTAAATATATACTTATATCACGATATAAAAATACCAGGAACAAAAAGCCACGTGATTCTGAAGAATGTGTCTTTTGTGAATTACGGTATATTAAAGGGTATTTATTTATGACTCCAGCGCATGCGTTATGGCTGTCAAATGATTGGACCGTCGAGAAACCCGGAAGAAGCGTGAAGGTCCTGTAGATGGTTGTGGTTGTAGTGTAGATAGCGTTCCCTGTGAAAATGGGTGTTAAATTAGAGGTGTTCAGAGTAAGTAGCAAGTATTTTATATAATCGAACGTGAGGACTGTGTAATACATACATGCCTTAGGGCTTAATTATTGTTTCTTAACGGTCTAGTTTTCTAGTGTTCGTGATGTAACTAGCTAGTCGCTATCTTTAGGCTAACTTGAGGTCACGATGTAACCATTTTTACTTACTGGCCGATCAATTTGTGTGTCTTTTGGGCAGATGATGCTGTATCTGTCTTTTCCTGTGGCCATGTTTTGGGTCTCAAATCAAGCAGAATACTTTGAAGAGTATATAGTGAAGAGAAAGGTCAGTGAAGCTGCGTTACTTTTTGGCAGTGCATACAGAATTAGAGCATTAATTGAGGTTGTGTGTTTTTAATAACATATGCAATTTTTGTTCTGTACAATGGTGGCCTTCTATGTGGTATCCAGAGGGAGATTTTCCCACCTGACGAAGGATTGCATGTAAGTATGAAACACAGACAGTACATACAGTTGGAAAGTTTCTCTAGCGTCCCCACCACAAGTTGGCCTCCTGACAAAACAAGCTAATTAGAAAATCCTTTGCTTGTGATGTAGTAAGAACTACATCCATAACCAATCATATTCAAGGTATTTTTAAAAAATATGTTAACCTCACCCCCATCAGTTACTAGCAACAGAGCAAGCTTTAATATACACATATACATGGAATAGTGATAAGATATGAGACCTTTGAAGAATGTCATTGCATATGGGCTGTTCTACAATGTTTTTGCTCTTGAAACCAAATATATATTTTTTTACTGAGGAGAATTTGTCAATTTTCCTTTACTCATGTATTACCTAATTTGTGGTAACCTTAGTGATGTCTGTTTAGAACCATGACTATACAGGGGAATATAACAACAATATTATGTCTTTATGTGCAGAGAAAAGAGTTGGAGGACTTCAAAGAGAGAATGCGTGTTCGGAAGGAGCAGCGGATATTAAAAGACATTTCTGTGGAATCTGAGAACTGAAGACTGTGTTGCCAAAATGCTAAGTTTCTCAGCACAGCAAATGAAGGCGCTGTTTTTGGGTGAAAGAAGATGTGTTGGACTGGAAATCTTTGGCGAAAATCATCGCAAAAGAGTACATCCCCAGGGTGTGCTGGATGTACTCCAATAATTATTTATCCCTGCTCGACTTTTTTCAAATGTCATATTTTGTTTTATAGGTAATGCCTTTTCTTTCACCAGGTGGAGATAATGTAATTACTTTTTCTTGTATAAAGTTTTAAAAATGTTGTCACTTGCTGTGTAATTTGGCTTTCTTGACTCTGATCAATAGGAAAAGGCCTTTATTTAACTTCAAGTGAAACATTTTTTTATAAACTATTGCTGTGTAGTAACAACTTGGTGCACTTGACTTTGTTTTATTGGGAAAAGAAAGAAGACTTCCCCCAAGCCATAGTTCACTTACACACTGCAGCAAATAAGCATCTCTACAACACATTAGAACCATACATGTTGAGGATACTGCTTTTCTTAATACATAAAACATAGTATTATATTTTTCATCAGGCCATACTTTCTTACACTTTGTGTCAGACACTGCTTCAAACAAATAAAAGCCCATTTTGCAAATAGTTGTTAGCAGTAGCAGTTATCCACTACATGGTAGATTTCTTGAATGTTAACCTTTATGTGACTTGTACACAGTATTTAATCTTAAATTAACTGTCACTGTATGTCATGTCCAAAAACAATGTGGTGCACCATTGTCATTGAATAATATTTTGTCCTACTGACCACTATTGCATAATGCCTTTTATATCCACTTGTTTTGTGTGAAAAGTCAAAGGTGATAACTGTATGGTTAGGTCTGCCTGTACAATGGTGAAATTGACACAAGGGGGAGTCCTAACATCACTACACAGCATCTACACTGACAAGGCTGCCTGTCATAGTCTCTGCTGTCTGCACTGCTGATATGACTGTATTAATCTCTAAAAAGTTTTACAGTCAGACAATGTACCTCAGTAAATTAAAAGTAAAACAAAACTCTTATTATGGCTTTCCTTCGTTGTTTTTTTAAACAAGATCATAAAACCATATCAAGCACAATTTAATCAAATCTTTCAGTTATTATCTGATGACTAAACATGATCTCATGATCTGATCTCAACATGACTGGAAGAGATTTTAAACGCCCTATTTGGAAGTACAGTAATGTTGCTACATTATTGCATGATAATACTGGATTTTTCCAGCCTCCCTTATCTATGATGTTGTCCTTTAAGTGTTTGTTTGTTGTAGTACAACTCATTATTTGCCAGTTTTAAGAGGTAATAGTTGTTCATGCATGCTTAGGAATAACCGATCATAAATAATTTGAATCGACATTTAAAACAGTGATATGATCTATCAAGTGTAAATACATCTGAGAGGTTTGCGCTCACTGGTTCCAGACACTCAAAAGTCTTGGATGAGGCCCGACATTCTACCATACCCAACAAAGTGTTGAACTCTCCAGTCCATTACAATGAAGTGTTGAAATGATTTCCCCAAGGCTCATCAGATGATACTCTCAAATATATTTGGCAATGAAAAGTGGCCAGCTGGAGGGTTTACAGTGTGACTACTGAGGCACTGGAAAGGGAATGTTTATTTCTTTCCTCCAGTTGTTTCCGCCAGTCATCCTGAAAGTCAGATTTTATAATGTCATAATCATAGGCTGAGTGATCAGCAATGGAATTATTTGATGATACTGTAAACGTCTAAAATCCTAACGAACCCTTTTTAACTGAGCATATTATTCTTATAATAATACAGTTATGTTATGATAAGATGTTATGATGTTATGATAAGAGTTTTAGTCTGTCACATTTTATATTAAGGCTTTGTTTAAGACGGAAATAATTGTGAAATGTATATTCTCTATTTTTGGTACGACACATCATTTCTGCGAGGAGTGTCCTTGCAACAACATTACACGGTAGAGGGCAATGTTTGTCTTCAAAGGCTGTCGGCTTGCACCACACAGGCTGTAACAACAAGGAAGTGAGCGACTAGCCTGCAGACTGCTGTCAAGATGGCACCGAGTGGTCTGAAAGCGGTAGTAGGAGAAAGTAAGTGATTTTTTCCTGTGATGCTTTATGGTTTCAGAAGTTTATTAAAAGTAAAATACACGTGTTTTCTTATCCGAGCTCATCTTGTGACATCTTAATTAAGTGGTTCCAAACTTCAAACCTAACTCCGTGCTGGGTACGTCAGTCGCTGAAACGTTTCTTCCTGGTCCAGTCTAAATTAGAAAGCTAACACCGAGTTTTGAATAAAGAGTTGTACACCTTGTTGCATCCATCGGCACCAAGATTGTCTGGGGGAAATTGGTGGGTGTTGTTTACGTATATTATGTGGCGAATGTTAGAAAGAGAACACCTCAAAGCGTCAGTGACAATAAATGTGAAATGTTCTGGTTGCAGGCTAACGTTAGTTAGCTAGCTGTTAGCTAACCGAGAAGGAAGTTCGGGCACTTTACAGGTGATGTTCTAAGATAAGATGACAATGGATTATTTGAACATAACAGCAATTGTTCTATCAATTAATTAACCTTAGTTATTAAAGAAGGTGTCTCGTTTCGCATAGAATCAAATGCGCTTAAAATAAGATGTTAATTTGATGTAGTTAGCGTTAATAATAAATATAATTCTAGCCTATTTGTTAATTATTTCATTAGCTATTGGGTAATATAATTAAGCTATTCGCTTTCTTCAAGAGTTTTAAGAATACGTATTTATTTTTGATATATTACTGAAAGCCTTGGTACCAACATGTCCTTCAGTTGTTATGTCTGTGTATGGAGTCAGAAAAAACCTGCAACTCAGGATTAATCCTCAGGTGTGTCCCTGACCTGGACCACGATTACTGGTCCTACTACCTGTTCCTGTACCTTCTCCTGCAATTCTTTTGATATATATTTTTTTTACTTTAATGGATTTTTGAAGGCATATCAGACCTTAGACCTTGGCAGTGGGCTGAGAGAAATAATCTAACTCTATAAACATTATCCACAAGGAAGTGTGCAGAACCTGTAATCTTTAGTAACATTTCATGATTATTAGTTTATAAAATCTGGTCTTTAACAGAATTAATTCAAACTCATACTCAATTCATTTGACAGTTCTTCCTGACATGTGACGGACTCTGTGATGATGCATAACAGAGTGCAAAGTGCAGTCATATTTTTAACTGCTCAGTAAAACTCGCTATTTCTATAACAAGCCAATAATCATTTCAATAAGCAGGTGAGATGATATATGGTAAAACTACGAACCGTATACCTCAGGGAGTTAGTGCTGTTTTCTAAAGATGATCAACAAGGAAGTTCACCGAAGAACATGACGTTGTTATTTTGTCATTATTTGTCTTCCTACACTATTTTTCTATCACTGCACTGATGAAAACTGTCAGTAAATAAATAGAGGAAATAAATAGAGGGTTTTCCCCAAGGATATTTTAAAGCTGAGCCACTAGATCCTGGTACGTCTGGCAATAGCCTACACAGTAGCCACAAATGGAATAGTTTTTCCTGTGTAAAGTAACACCTCTGCTCTTTTTATGCTAAAGGTTCATATTCGATTTGAGGGTGTTTCAGTCAAGGCAGCCTACCACCTAAAACCTGCAGGAAGCCCCCA
Organism: Coranthus polyacanthus; assembly: GCA_037367275.1. NCBI lineage: Eukaryota > Metazoa > Chordata > Actinopteri > Kurtiformes > Apogonidae > Coranthus > Coranthus polyacanthus. The sequence continues at coordinate 21,606,310 of JAPQRN010000026.1, forward strand.
GTTTAACAGTTCCACCAGTAGTACCACACTCTCTGTCAACAACTTTGGTTTTGTGTGACCCTAAAAACCTGTAATCTTAGTAGTACGACAATAAAAAATGGCTTCATTTGGGTTTATTTCTGATTACACTAGTTTAGGTACATCACTGCCCTGTCAAGTTTTGTGGAATTTATGCAGTATTTCAATTTGATATTTTACTTGACCTTTTATATCATCCAATTAACAGCAAATATAAAAAAGCCTTTCAACAATTTGACTGATGACACATTTTAAGCCACAGACGATGACACGATCTGCTTTTAATGTGCAATGACACATGAAACATGCACTTCTGTGCACCACAAAGATCTATTCTGTTCTAATTCATCTTTAGCTTCCTGTCAGCAATAAATTAAATGTTTGATAGAGATGCATATACATTTACAGGAATTGCAATAATTCTGAATAAATACATGATAACAAAACAACAAGATGTAGTTTACTTTCTAGCTAGATGTCATACATAAATGATCACATAAAATGTTGCTGCTGTTTCATGAATGGTCTAGCTAATAGCTCTACTGGAGTCATTGCCAAAACATTTAAAACATTAGGTTCCCATAATAGCAAACTTTTAGTTTCAGTGTAAACATACTGGAGCTAGAAATGTTTCCTGAGTTACTGATAGTTCTGTAATCCTTTATGAATATGTCTCTTCTCTTCTACAGAAATCCTTAATGGAGTCATCAAAAGTGTGAAGAAGGATGGAGAATGGAAGGTGATGACTGCTCAGTAGGAATGAATAAAGACCCTTTTTGTTCACACTTATTGTATAACCTCTGTTAATGTTGTTTCTTTAGGTTCTTATTGTGGACCACATGAGCATGCGAATTCTGTCCTCTTGCTGCAAGATGTCTGATATTTTGGCAGAGGGAGTGACCAGTAAGTGTTCACTTAGTCAACAGTGTTGCATTCTGTGAGTCAGACATACATAAGGGATGAAACTTTTGCCGACTCTTGTCATCCAAGTGATAATCTTCCTCCCTACGTTATATCTGGATAGCTATAATCTTTCTTACTGCCCCCTCTTAAATGATCACAGTTTCATTTCCTAAAAATTAGTGATGCAGTCCATACAAATTGATTTCATGCACTGGAAATTTTTAATATGCATAGGTTTTTCACCAGTCATTTTTAAAAGTTAAAAGTGGGAAGTTCTGTGAAAGACTGATATTGTGCAATTTTTGCACGCACATCCCACATACTTGTTTTGTTATATTATAAAATGTCTTGACTTCATAATTAAAATGTTATTTTCAGTTGCACAAAAAATCAAATCTCCTCTTTGCTTTTTAGTTGTGGAGGACATCAATAAACGCAGGGAACCCATCTCTAGTTTGGAGGCCATTTATTTGATCTCACCAGTGGAGAAGGTTGGCTGTTGCCTGTTTATCAGTGCCTGATGATTTGTGGTTTAATTTTGCTATTTCTTGTACTCCCTGACATAAGTTTATTTTAAATTACAGTCTGTTCATGCCCTCATCAACGACTTTAAAGACACTGCCTTTACTTACAAAGCAGTACACATCTTTTTCACTGACAGTAAGTTGTGTTTGTGTGTGTTTATGTACAGTATACTCTACTTATTTCCATATTTACGTAATTATATATTGAGATGCAATCAAAATCATATGAAGTTTAAAGCTGTGGGAACCTAGTAGCTCCCATAAGTGAGTACAGCCTTATAGCACAGTGTTTTGTGGAATACTAGGGTGTACTCGCTTTTAGGAGGTACTGTATCTTTATATATCTCATAAGAGATAGTAACTTTCTCCATCCATAGCTTGTCCAGATGGGCTCTTTGCTGAGATTGGGAGATCCAGAGTTTCCAAGGTCATCAAAACTTTAAAAGAGATCAATGTTGCTTTCCTGCCGTATGAGTCTCAGGTTGGGAATTTTCTCTATGTTCTCTATGTGTTCATGGTTTTCAACATAATATGAACAAACTAATACAAACCCAATCCCTCTTAACCTTGCAGGTCTTCTCCCTTGATGACCCAGCCTCCTTGCACTCCTTCTATAGTTCAAAGCCAACTGTGGACAGAGATAAAATGATGGAAAATTTGGCAGAGCAGATTGCAACCCTCTGTGACACTCTGAAGGAGTACCCTGCAATCCGTTACCGCAAGTATAGGACTTTGCATAAAATAATTTGAGCTTGAAATGAGTTTGTTTCTGCATTTTCTCTGTAATTCACATGCGTATTCCACTCTGTCTCATAGGGGACCAGAGGAGAATGCTAGACTGGCCAACGAGGTCTACCAGCGTCTTAATGCTCACAAAGCTGACAACCCAAGCATGGGAGAGGTTAGCAGCTACTGTGACACCACAAATGAAAAGTCCTTTTGTATTCAAACTATTCTTTGCTGAATAATTGAATAATCAACTCAGTTCTTATAGTGCTTTCTCTGCTAAACCAACTTTTTCATATAAGAGAATAAACTTCCACTGGGGTTTGGCCATTTTTCTCACCTAGAAAGGTTGTGGACATTCTGTTTTTTTCTGGGTTCTCTTTTTGTTTATGCATTTTCTCATGCTTTGCTGGATCTTTTCCTTTTCTCTTTCTTCTTTCCTGTCTTTCTCAGCTTACATTTCCTTGCTCCTGAGATGGGTCTTAACAGGCATGTATTGTGGATCTCTTTTTGCCTCCCACACATCTTATTGGCATTAACAGACTATGCTGTCACAGAATTCTCTATCTTCTCTTTACTGTATTTCACATGTTGAGTTCACTAAAAGAACATCAGATGCTGCATGCTGAAAAGTGACAAGATTTTGACTGCATGACATATTCTCAAAGTCACAATGAAGGGCCATATACAGTACTTGTATAATATATGCTATATTCTCATTTAGCGTGAAAATTTTTCATGACTATTGATTTAGTAAAATGTTCATTGTTTTTTTAGGGAGCAGATAAAGCACGATCCCAACTACTTATTGTTGATCGAGGCTTCGATCCCATCTCACCTATTCTACATGAGTTTACATTTCAGGCAATGGCCTATGACTTGCTAGATATCAAACAGGACATCTATACGTGAGTAAATCTTACTTTAGCTGCTGTTCATTTGCTTTGTCAGATCAATGTGCTGTCCTTGTTTGTGTGTATATATACATTTTATCTTTCAGCTATCAGACAACAGGCATTGGGAATTCAAAAGACAGAGAGGTGTTACTGGACGAAGATGATGAGCTTTGGATCCAGCTCAGACATATGCACATTGCAGATGTCACCAAGTAAGTCTGTCACATCAAGGAGCCTGTTATAATAATTTGAAATAAAGTGTAACATTGTACCATTACATTAGTGACGACTGATTGATTTTTCTCAAATCTAGTTTTATGCATGAAGCAAAACATTCTGACTTTCAGAAGTGTACAAGTATATAGCCCAGTAAAACTTTGATCTGCCAGCATAGTTTTAGAACAGTTTGGTTACATAACAGTAATAGTATTTAGTATTAATCAAAGCCATTTTTGCAGGAAAGTGACAGAGCTTCTTCGCACCTTTTGTGAGAGCAAGAGAATGTGCACTGACAATGTGAGTGTTTAAGTGTCATTTTAGTTTAAATGTGGTTTTGTTATAATTACAGTTGTGTATAATATAATAGCAATACTATTTCTTCTGTTGTGATGAAATGTAGTTAAAAATGTGTTTTGTCCACTTTAGGCCAACATTAAAGATCTCTCTCAGATGCTGAAGAAGATGCCACAGTATCAGAAGGAACTAAGCATGGTGAGTGTAATGATGAAAAATAATGTTTAATATATATATAATGTTTGTCCTATAATGACTTTTGTTCTAATTATTACACCCTGAATGTATTATCCTATTTTCATTCACAGTACTCTACTCACTTGCATCTTGCTGAAGCTTGCATGAATAAATTCAAGACCACTCTTGATAAGCTTTGTGATGTGGAACAGGTTAGTACTCTTATATGTAAGTGTGCAAATAAAATTAGAGTAGTGTCATCGAAAAGGATAAGGATACAAATATTATGGCAACAAGGATGGGTATGTACTGTAGTTGTTCAGTCCATTACATCTAGTAATAAAGCTCATGAATAGAAACATGGATCATTTTCTTTTGATCCCTCTAAAGAAGGGTAGCCATTGGGCCACTGAGCTCAATTCGCTCATATGTTGTTGGGGGAAAAAATTCTGCAATTTTTATATAGCAAGGGATCGCCTAGAATGTCCCATTTTGTTAGTCACGGACAGTATTTCAGACAGAATCCCTGACATGGAATTAACTGTCCGACTCACTCAGTAACAAGTGACCTCTGTGATATTGTCTTTATTTATAGCTCTTCTCTTATCCATATGTCATGAGCATAGTCTGGTATTATTTAATGGGGGTATGGTCTTTATTTATAGCTTTTCTCTTAACTAAATACCACAGGCATGGTCTGGTATTATTTAATGGTGAATCGTAATATTGCATAAGAAGCTTGTGCCGGACATCATCAAGCAGAAATGCGGTTATGTCATTACAGAGCGTAAAAGCATTTAATAACGCGTATATACTTCTCGGTAATACAGAAATCCATCAACATGATCCTTAGCTAAAGCCATAACAGTGCCAGACCCCAGTGTGTTGTTTATATGCACCAGACATGCTTTGTCTCCCTGTGGGCGTGTATTCTGCCGCATTTAGTCCTGTGTCAGATGAGTCACAAGCACACAGGAAATCATAAGCTCTGCATGGCTGTGGCATTATGAGATGCAAGTGTTAATGGGGCCTTTTTGTATGAGTGAATCACTTGACTGCACTAATGGATTGTCAGCATGTCTGAAAGCTGCCTCTTAAATCCAATAGGCATGTTTTGGCTTTGAGATGGACAGTGTGATCCAAACAGTAACAGTTCTGTCAGCTGTCATTTGTTTGAGTGTTCAACATTGTTACAGCAACCTAATACAAATGTATAACATTTAAAAATGATGCACTATAATTTAATGTGCTTCCAGCCATTCTCTAGTTTGAGTCACTCAAAGATTTGATTTCAATTGGCTATCACCAGACTTAGTCCAAATTCAGTAGAAAGCTCCCTTTTAGGGAGGTCACACAGTGACACAGGATTGCATTAAAGGGAAATCCCAAAGCTACATGTAAGTAATAAAAGCCCAAGTGTAGTAGCCAATATTTGTCATTATTTTTCATAGTTAATGGATTAAAAGTGCAGTTTACTCTGCAATCTAGGACAGTTTCTTACATAAAGTGGACTCTTCACATGCTGACACTCCTAGAAAGTGTAATTTACTGTATATATAGTGTCAGCCTGAATATAACAATATAGCAACAAATGGTCAGAGCAACAGAGCCATTACAGTCTTCTCAGAAATAGTCCAAAGTCATGAGAGGCAGGAAATTGTAAAATGAGAAAATGAAAGGTTAAGAACCAGCAGATGGACCATATATGATATATTTTGTTGAAGTCCTTTTGTTCTATGTTACAGTTCTTACAGAATAGTGTTGCTAGGGTTGAGAAGTTATAATTCTCCCATGTCAGCCACTGTAAGTTGGCTGTCAGTGGACTGAAGCTGTAGCAGGTAATACTTAACTATAATTGTGTTCTACAGGACCTGGCAATGGGTGAAAATGCACAAGGGGAACCTCTTAAAGATGCCATGAAGAGCATTGTTCCTGTACTCCTCAACAATGAAATTGAGGCCTATGACAAAATCCGCATCATACTGCTGTACATATTTCACAAGAAAAAAGGTGGGTCATTGTCACATCTTTAACTAATTCTAATATGACTTCTAAATTATTATTTTTTTGTCCACAACACCATATGTGTAGTTTACACCATTTGTGTAGCCATCTTTGTCATTATTTTTGGCTTAGTTAGTGGATTAACAGTGCAATCTAGGACAGTTTGTTGTATTAAGAGGACTGTTCGCATGCTGACATGCTTCTAAAGAGCAATAAACTTGTTTGTGTAGCCATATTTGTCCTTTTTTGCATATTTAATGGATTAACAGTGCAGTTTTCTCTCTGTAGCCACTCGATAAGTAAAATGTTTAACAGACAGAAACCACTGTTGTTATCCGTTGTGCTATTTTTCCGTTGAGATTTTGGTTTGCTCCATATAGGTATTGCGGAGGAGAACCTTGCCAAGCTCATCCAGCATGCAAACATACAGAAAGACAGCAACATCATCACCAACCTGCAGAACCTGGGCTGCAACATCATTGCTGGGGTACATTTCTTGATTTATATTTTGGCTACAAATCTAATGTTGTGTACTATAAATGTACTGCCTCAGTATATGTTACATATGTAAAGTTGTCTTTTAGGGCCGTAATTCTGGGAAAACCCTGCCAGAGCGGAAGGACCGCACAGTGAGCACCTACCAGCTCTCTAGATGGACACCCATCATCAAAGATGTCATGGAGGTATTACAACGAAAGCAAGAATTCTGATGTTGCTGGAACACCTGTAATGTTTGGCTTTCTGGTTTTTATGCAGTTTGTTTTTCTTTGTACCAGAATGCCATAGAGGACAAACTGGACAGAAAACTATGGCCATTCATTGCTGATCCTGCTCCCATCAATACCACTCAGACTGCAGTCAGGTAGGGGCAAGTAATAAAGAGCATCTTTTTCTTTTAATGAACTCCACTAGGTTAGTAATGGCTCAGATAAGAAATTGGTTGATGAATAGTACCATTTAAAATATATTTTAGGGGTTAATGAAAGCTAGGATTTTCTTTTTTTTAAGTAACAAATATTAACGGGGTAACAGACAGATTATTGTTTCAAGGAAAGCTTTTATCCCTGTAACTGAGTTTGAGCCAAGCTTTTAAAAACTGCCTTGAAGTTAAAAAGGAAAAAACCCAGTTTTGCTTTGAATACTCTATAATCCCTAGGGAATTCCTATCATCATGATGATGATGGTGATGATGGTGATGATGGTGATGATGGTGTTTATACAAACCACTTTTATGCACTGAAGTTCGCTGATAATCTGCATAATGCTCAGTGCTTGTCTCCTTCCTGTTTTAGCAAAGTATAGAACTAAGGCTGAAAAAGTAAATAATAACACTAGAGTTGGCAATATCGGGCTGAAACTTGACATGACAAGACATTATGTAACATACTGCTGATTAGCAGAGGTAGTAGTTCGATCAGTAAAATTTGATACTTCCCAGACACTCACTTTATTAGGATTTTAACAGTCACATATATTTAAAAGCATCAATATCTTGTGACCACATACAAAAGAAACACTGATTATATTTGGAATACTTAATATGATTGAAAATGTATCTGATTAGTGATTAATCAAGTTAGTATAATGGAACTGTTTGTTTTCTTAAATGGACCTTTTTTCAATAGTTGCACAATATATAATTTTAGCATCTCGTGCGCAATAGTGACATTGCAAGTAAGGCAAATGAATTCAAACATGTCACAACTTTTTTGCTCTTTGATACAAAAGATAAACTTGCACGGTTCACATTTTCCATGACTAATCTACCAGAGAAGTCTGTCTCGTACGTAATTTGCTCCAATTCAAGGTTGCTTGGATACGTGGAGTTTGTTGCCAGTCCCCTACAAAATCACACCAATCATTCTAGAATGATTACTTCTGTCTAAATAGCGAATAAATGTAGGCTATAATGGCGATTCAGGTCATCTAGTGAAAATTCCGGGGGGTGGGGTTCACATCACAATATTTACAATATTCTTTTTTTTCCTGTTATAATGTCAGTTTTCCTTTTCCAATATTGTTTAGCCCTGACTATAGATGCTCAAATGATGTTGTAATTCTTTTACAGCAGTGCACGTTTTGGACATTGGCATAAAAATAAGTCCCCAGCAGAATATCGTTCTGGCCCTCGTCTTATCATTTTTGTGATTGGTGGAGTGTCACACTCAGAGATGCGCTCCGCCTATGAAGTCACTCGAGCCACCGATGGGAAGTGGGAAGTGCTGATTGGTAAGTAGTCACAGACTTGGACTTTTCTACCTGCTTTCTCAAAAAATGCAGCCTTCAGTGTTAATTTCTTTTAAATATATCAATTTCACCTTGACAGGGTCATCTCACGTCCTGACTCCAACCATCTACCTGAATGACCTGAAGAGTCTGGACCAAGTTCCTAATCCTGATAGTTAGACAGTTAAACCGGGAGCACACTGAAATAAGGGTTTAGTCTTGTTTGAGATGAGCGGTTGTGGTCTTTTGTTACAGCGCTTCTGAAGACATCCTAAGAAAAACATAAAGCGATATTTAAGATATATCCATGGAAGGAAATAATATGTGATACTTTATTTTAGAAAGTTATTTTTATTGTCTGTGAAATGGGTTGTGTATACTGCATTGATCGATATTATATTAAAATATTTAATTTGAATGTAGACATATTTGATTGATGATTGTACAATTCTCATTCAGATTCTTGTTTTTGTCACAATACATTTGATTTCCTTAATTCTGTACTTAAAATACTGTATAATTTCCGCAAAATTCAATCATCTCACATCAAAACTTTTATTGAAGGCTAATGTAATTTTACATGTTAATAGAAGTGTTTATCGCATGCAACTTAATATATAAACTGTGATACCTTTTTTCCTTAGGTACCCTCTTTTCCTCATTTCATCTTGGACCAAATGTCTTGACTGCTGTATGAAATCTTGCACGTTTACCATATATGTTAATATATTGCTGGAAGCAACTCTGATGGGTGTTTGTTTCTTTGATGTTGAAAATAAGTAATAAAAGGAACATAATATTCACTCCGAACTGTGGTGTTTCTAGTATTTCACACTGATTTAAAATCTTGAACCTCACTTCACAGCTGTCAGTCATAGTGCGGATATGTTTTTTACAGTTTTTTTTTCAAAACCAGAACCCGGGGAGGCGCCTACTTGCACCATGTAATGGCAATATTGTGGATTCAAAATGAAAACTTTAAGTACTTTAAGTACAGTCTTGGATCAAAAGGGCGGACATGTACACCTACCAGAGGAAAAAGATCATCCCTCTTGATACTGAGGATTATGTTTCCATCTGGGATTACAGATGGTAATATTAAGAACAGTGTACTGGCTGGGGTCTTAATGGCAATGGGTTAATACTCAGGACTTAACTCTATTTAAAAGCCTTTCACTGAGCCATATCCAGTACACAGTTGGAGTAACGTCAAACAGGATGTTTTTCATTGCGCTTGCAATACTTCTGCTGCAGAAATATTGAATGAAATCCATAATTTACAGAAAGTACTTTAATGTTACTTTCTCTGCTGTTGTAGCCTGCATTATATCTAGTTTTTTTTTAGTTTTTTTTTTACCTTAACCTTTTTTAAGAATTATTCCTCATGATGGCAGCTGCTGACGTGGACTCAGAAGCTACAGACACCGTGCTGGTAAGACATAGAACATTAATCCTATGCCATCGAATTATTTAGCTTTGATGCCTTTTTAATTTTGTTTGATATTTTTGTTTGTATTGTATAGATTTATTGCACTTTTTTTGAATGTATATTTTATTTTTCATATTTACAGTTCTCATTGTGGGGTAGCTTATCACAACTTGCTGTGAATATATGCTATAAAAGGTTATGTGTTAAGAGTCTTATTTTTGACATTAATCCCCTGTTGGGGTTTGAGGATATGTACATTGACTGTAAAAAAGACATTTAGGCATTTAGGAATAATAATAAATATTCTGCTAAGATTCAGACTGTGGTAAAACAATGTGTTTAAGACAGCTGAGGGTCTTCATTGCTAAGAAGGAATGTCTTCTGTCTATCATCAGTTGAAATAGTTCACACTTGATTATTATCTTGGCCATTGCTCAACAGGAAGCCTCTGACCTGAGTTACTCGCAGCATCGACGAATGGACGAACAGCAATGCAGCTTGAGTCCTGCTAAAACCACACCTACCGGTTAGGACAGAAAAACAAAGATACAATCTGTATTGTATGCTTCCTTGTCTAGATTGTTGTTTCATGTCCTGCTCTCCACAGCTTCTCACACTGAGAAAAGATACCTTAATGACCAGCGAGTGACATTGCCAGGGTTTAACTACCAGGTACTGAATTACAGATTGTAATGCATTAATTGCATGCATCAACACAGTTGATGTGAAGAATAATAAATGAAGTCTAATCCAAAATGCAACTTGTTTTCTTAGGAACCAAGATTCAGTAATCACCATGGCTCTGCACCTCAAATCTCCATAACTGAAAGTACGCCTGATAGAAGCAGGAAGTTGTCGTCATTGACCACACACCAATTACAGGTTCCATATAAGGATGAGCAATCCAGCTCTATTCAGGTCTGTTTTGTCCTGCAGTATCATTTTAGTTCCTGTAACCCTTCTCTAGACTTCTCCTTTTGACTTGACGTAATGTATCCTCAACTTAATCAAATCTTTGTCATGCTGTTTTTGTCTAATAGGCAGAATCTGAGGAACAAGACAAATTCATGAGTATGATCAGCCACGCCCAGCGTGGACGCATGGATGATCAGCGATGTTCCTTGGACCCAAGCAAGAGTGCACCCTGCACACCCCAAAACACAGAAAGAAAGACCGTTGCCAGTTCATCAAGTGCAGGTTAATTGTGAATAAAATTGTCTGCATTCTTGTGTGTGATGTGTGTTTTTATTCCTGACTGACCCAGGTTCAGGCAGTCAGCATTTCCAAACTTAATTGGAAATGAAAAGAAAATTAATCTTATTTTTATGTCTGTCTTCATGTTTCATCTTACCAGGTCAAGATCGTGAAGCGTTTTTTAACCTCTTGGCTAACACTCAGAGCCGACGGTTGGATGACCAGCGAGTGTGTCTTCCTTCATTACCAGGATTACAGAATGATAAACCCTCATCTAACACCGGAACAGACTCAAGCTACTTGTGTTACATGGTTTCTAAAGTGCAGGTAATTTGCGTACAACTTTTCACT
>JAPQRN010000026.1:21639411-21650036 GCA_037367275.1 Coranthus polyacanthus
ATCAAGAGTGCTCTGCATGGAGTCGATCACCCTCTGACTGTTCCTCTTGATCTGCTCCATCTCCTCATCCTTCTCTGTCAGCTTCCTGTCAACCTCACCTTTGACCTGGTTGAGCTCAAGCTGAACATGCGGCTACACAAACAGCATCATACACAGGAAGCCACTTGTAGGGGTTCACAACGACGCAGAACAATCCGGAGTATGTCTGTAAGAGTGGAATTTAAAAACTTGATTATCCAGGTCTAAACGAAATGTATTTTCCAGTCACCTTGAAGTTACTAAAATCTTACGTAGATCATCCATGATGTATAACGCTCTTTGAGGTTAAACAACACAGATGGCTCGACCCATCTCAGGGTCATCATGGCCATGTCCTCCATTTTGTCGAACTTTGGAGGGTTCCTGGGATGGATGTCATCCGCTTTCACAGTGACATTCTGAAAAACTTTTTTTTTTTTAAATAATTACCAAAGTACAGTATTATTTCAGGTCACAGTTAAGCAGGACACTGTGATGCACCGATATAAAGCATCAAATTAAAACAGACTATCACATACCTTTCCCCCGTCGGTGTCAACAGTGGCTTTGCCACCCTCCTTTTTGACTAGTTTGCCCTTGACATACATCTCAGCATCATCAATCACAAAGTAGGCAGTTTTGGCATCAAAAGGAGCAGTCTGGGCCTCAATCCTCTCCTTTTCTGGCTTCTGGAGGTAAATGGCCGCCGGGCCATATGCCTCCATCTCTGCATCTGTGCTCATGGTGGCACTTTAATGGAGACTGAAAAAGATTCATTTATTTTTAAAATAAATGAATCAAAATGTATATTTCTATCATAATGTGCATTTTTCTAGAACCTGCAAATTACATAATTTACCTCAACTGATGCAAAAAGAAATCTGTCAAGTGGCTGTCAAGTGGCTGTTTTAGGTAGTCCAGGTAAGTTTTTGATTACATTGTAAACAATTTTAACAGAAAATCACAACAGAAAAAGGTTTTAAAGGATGCAAAAATCAAGCATTACAATATGCCCAATATTTATTAACAGTAATAAAGTATAATGATGAGAAAAGATACCATATGCTGTTTGAATAGTTGAGTGTGCTTACCTGACTTAGATGCCTGTCCGTTAGAGTCCAGAGCTAAGGTTTTTATATACAACGAGCCTGCCTCCTCAGCAGAAGCACTCAACTCAATTTGGTCAGAAATTCTTGACACCTTATTGCTTCATAGTGATATGTTCAGTGCATATAAATTTATAAGCATGTTTAATTTACGTATACATTTATAATTCAAATAAAAATTCAGTTTTTAGTTAATAAATACTCAGTTTTAGGTAATTATATTTTACATAACAAATGGAGTATAGTACAATGTATTTAGAGAAAAGTGATTATTTAAATAGTCTGTCTCATGTTGTGTACATGCTACAGTCTCAAATTCTACTTTTAAGTATTGTTATCATTTGGTGATATAAGTTTAGATTTTGTTTTATTTATTATTGTTTTTTGGTGTTTTTTTTTTTTTGGCTAAAATTCCTGTATTTTGACACAATAATTTCTTTAACACATTCTATAACTGTTAGATAATCTGTTATTTTCAATAGCAGATGATGGTGATGTATTTTGTAACTTAATTGTGTTCAGAAATCCTTAGAACACCAGTAATGTTTACGAGTGGTAAATTGCAAACATGTACTGCATTGTTTGTGGATTATTTGCTCCAGTAATATATATAGGTTGAAATAATTTGTCTTTTTGATAGCACTTGGCATCTGTTGATTTGTATATCACAGACAGTAATATCATTTAAATTTGGAGAAGTATTAAAATATAATTGGTGTATAGTTACAGGAGATACAAATCTCAGATACGTGAAATAAAATTCAGAGAGATGGATTTCACATTAACACTGGACAGGTGTTACATTTCTCTTAGGAATGGGTTTTAAGGAAGGATTGGTAGTTCAGATAATTTAACACCAGAAATAAGTTTGTCACAAATACCATTGATGTTTTGTTGTGAATAATTAGAAATATGTAGTTTTAAGATGTAGTGTGGAATGGTTTGATATTATGAGATAAGTTGGAATGATTTAATGAAGGGAAAGTCAGGGTGGTTCATGTCTAGTATCCACTATCCACTTTGATGTCCAAGTTTTGCATGGACTTGGCTTATAATTTGCTATCTAACCTGCAGATCACGATGCCATGGTCCAAAATAAATCCATCAAAGGGAGGGACCAGAGATTCTTATTTGGCATTAAGAGATGGTTATATTTATAGGACAGATTAAGATAGGTTGTATTTGACTTTCAAATAATTTATATTTTAGTAAACAGGACAGTGTCTTCATAGGCAAGGAAATGCAATTGGGATGAAGGCCAGGGATGAATTATTTACATCATACACTGTATGCATTGTAGTTGTACTAGAGTTGGGTAGAACTACCAGAAAATGCAGAGCTTGCACACACCTTTAAGGAGGAAGTACAAGCTAAACAGGAAAATGACTGATTTGCTCCTCTTGTTTTTAGTCTTGGTAGAAGAGTAGACACTTAATACTGGCTAATGCTATAGTGGTTAACCAAGTGATATTTATGATAGGCTTGCACAATATATGGATAATGAAGCTTTGATATTGTAGGTTTTTTTTTTTTTTTTTTTAAAAGAGAATGTTATATAGGCAACACAGGCTTTTGTGTTCAGTCAACAAAAACATGATATATCTAACAAAAAAAAATGATGGTCTCATATATATCTCATATATATGTATATATATATATAACATATATATATCATAGCCTAACCTGTTGCCTCAGCTGGTACATGTTTCAAAGACAGGGATGATCCAACCTCCCCCTTTATGTCAGTAAATATTACTTGAGTACAATTTAATATAGCGTATGTAAACTGTTCAATAAAATGAAAGTAAAATAAAAAATAGGAAGCTAGGAAGGGTTTACACCTTTTAGCAATTTTGAAGGCAGTTGTTGGCACTGTGATCCTCCTGAAATGTGGTAAAATATAATATATACTCATATATTCATACAAACAGGTGCCAAATTAAAATAAAAACCAACATAAAATGCCTGATATGGTGTTCGGCCACTACTGCTACTACACATAATGCTACTACTTAGCATTGTGTGTAGAGTGCTGTATAACACATTGGTCCAAAATCTTCCTTTCCTATTCAACTGGGTTGAGATTTGGTGACTGCAAAGGCCATACAATAGAACATGATTCACATCATTTTCATACTCATAACACCATTCTGTGTGACCTCTATCAATGGGGGAGATTGTCATCCTGGAAGAGACCACTCCCATCAGACTTTTCCTTTAATAGAGGGGAACAGTGAGTCATATGTGAATGGATCTGTCACAACAACCTCACCTGAGGTAATTAATTTATATTATATAGGGCATCTAAAAAAAAATGGAACACTCCAGTTTTTTTTGAATATCAAGAAAACCGCAAGGTAGGAAAGTAGGTAACATGTACCATATGATTTAGAACGTATGTATGGAAGGTATGGGTCTCACCTATAAAAATTTAAATCTTTCAGTTGGATTATCTGATTTTTTGGTCAACCTGCCAAGCACATTTTGCTTGATTGGTCCTTTTCAACAACCTGTTCACCAGAGCCTCGGGTCCCTCCCTGCACTGATTCACCCAAGCCACTACTGGGCAATGGCTAGGTGGGGTATACTAACAGTAGAATATTTTCAGTTCCTGCCCAATAATATAGGAATGTTCTGGTTGAATGGTCTTCTTTTGAATGCCTGGTGATCAGTGTCTGTTGCTTTTTATCAGGATATCACAAATACTGTAATCAAAAAACATATTTAAGAGAAACTGGAAATAGTGATTGTGGTATCACTAGCTGTGCACAGTTGCAAAGTGCTTCCTTCTGTACAGAAGTGACTGAAAGATCCAGTTTTTGTATAGGAAATACCTGAGATGCATACCTTCTTTACCATGCATGTTGCTATATTTCTTACCCTGCGGTCTTCTTCAAATTAAAAAAACGTGGTGTGTTCCATTTTTTTAGATGACCTGTATAATAGACGATACACAGTAGTAGAGTTATACAATGCCTGTGTGTAAATAACATGGTTAGCAATGGACAAATGGATGCAAATAGTCATTATATACACCCAGCTGGGTGTAGATGGCCACATTGGCTGTTCCACCTTGGATGTAAATAGGACTGTTGACTACAGACACCTGCATACAAATAGCATCTGCCAAACATTAAACATATTAATACATTTATTATGAAAGATTATACGTTGTACAAACATAAATATTTGTGTGCAGTAAAAATAAGATCATGATTTCATTAATAGGGGATATCAGAGTTAAAAATTACAATCAATGTGGTCACAATCAGATCCTCCTTCCTGGTCTTCACTTTCAAAGCGTTACCTTGGCAAAACATTTGTGGAAATGTGTCATGGCTCCAACAAAGATTTCTGATCAGTTTAGCCTGTTAAGCCCGACGGACCTGGTACCAGGTCTACAAGGTTAATAGAAGAATTGTCAATGCTCACAAGGCATTTGGACAGTTGACTGTTAGGCTTTCAGGTCAAAATCAACCTCTAGGGTAACATTAAGGAAACTGAAGGCCTCTCTTGCCATGGGTAATGTCACCGTTCATGAGTTTACCATAAAGGAAACATTGAACAACACGGTGAACTGCAAAGAACTAAGGAGATGCTGAAACTACTGAAATTGGGTTAAGAACTGCCCAACACATTATTAAAACCTGGAAGTATAATGGTGAACTATCATCTTTGATGAAGAAATGGGGTTGGAAAAAAAATCTTGAAAGAAATCTTGATTGCCGATTTTTTACAATCTGGTGAAATCCCATCATAAAAAATCAACAGTAGAACTCATGGGTATGTTTAACCCTTGTATGGTATTTGGGTCAAATTGACCCGTTTCAAATTTTTCCAAAAAGAAAAAGGGTAGAAGTGTACATTTTCTACCTGAAACTCAATGGCCTTAGCATATTTTCTGTGATAAACATGTGCAAAAAATTAAATTAAAATTTGAGCACACATGCTACTATACCCCACACATTTACATCCTTGTGGGGACCTTCGGGTCAGTTTGACCTGCATACACAGGGACACACAGAAACATGTCCACACACACATACACAGACATAAAAACACACACAGATAATGTTACATTGTCATAATCTAAACACAGAGAAGCTGTTTGATCTCACTCTTTACCCTCTGTCATGTGTCCACCTGCAAACCCTTTGTTTACAGTGTTATTCCATAACATTCTAAACATCAAACATTTTCTCACACTATATCCCTCTCACCTGCACATCAAAGAGATCAATACCTCTACATCACAGTACACAATCTTCCACCCTCAGTATGACCCATTTATGACCCAAGGTAGACCAGAGGATCTCAAAAGTAAAGATAACACAAGGGTTAATAGTGAAAGTAAGAGCAATTCCACATGTACAATGTGAAGAGAACTCAAGGAATTGGGACTAAACAGCTGTGTCGCCTTAAGAAAACCACTTATGAGAAAGGCTAATTGGGAAAAACGCTTTAATTTGCTAGAGAGCATAAAGATTGGACTCTGGAGCAATGGAAAAAGGTCATGTGGTCTGACGAGTCCAGACTGACCCTGTTCCGAAGTGATGGGTGCATCAGAGTGAGAAAAGAGGCGGATGAAGTGATCACCTATCATGCCTAGTGCCTACTGTATGAGCCTGTGGGGGCAGTGTTATGATCTGAGGTTGCTTCAGTTGGTCAGGTCTAGGTTCAGCAACATTATGAGTCCAAAAAATGAGGTCAGCTGAAAACCTGGCTACATGAAAGTAACTGCTATTCCTAATTTTTCCACTGGGGGTCGCACTGTTTCAGTAAGGCTGTATGTTTGACACCCCTGCATTACTACACAGATGTGGTAAGGTATATAAATTTAAAAGATCTTGACAAGTTGTTCTAATTGTAATGTGACATACCATATTTTCAGTTCCAGATGCATGTGACTAAATGTTTTGTGCTTTTGTAGATCCACTGTGATCTGTAAGTCGTGATGCACATGTGTAAATGATAAACTGAGGCATAATATTGTTGAAATTGCATGTATTTTTCTCTTGAAATTTCAGGTTGTTCATAATAGGTTTTGTAAAATGATATTTCATTAAATGTAAACATCCTAATAATGTACATGTACTTCTTTGCACTAATACAAAGGGAAAATTTTGGAGTTCTTGTTATTTATAGGTTGTTATGCTATTATTTTCCTGGTCCAGCCCACTTGAGATCAAATTACACTGTACGTGTCCCCTGAACTAAAATGAGTTTGACACCCCTAGGGTAGAGCCAATCACAGCCATTTATCTGATATGGGGGTGAGTCAGATGTAGTTTGATACAATAGCAGGCTGTGTTGCTACTGCTGTTTATTCAGCATTGACTTTGGTGACCATGACTGTTGCTCTGATTGGCTGTCGGTCTATCCAATTGTATCCAGAGACATTTTGGTCTGAGCCTGTTGATAAAACCCCTTGGAAATTAAAAATGAACTGAGATGGCCCAGACTAATTCTCATTTAAGACTAATTCTCATCTAAGAATTAGTCTGGCAATGCCAGAGGAAAGAGGAATGGGCTAAAATCCTTCCAAGCCAATGTGCAGGGCTGATTAGTTAGTATGTTACTGTGAATGTTTAGTTGAAGTTATGGCTTTTCACAATACCCAGATGTTATCTTATAAGTAGGACAAATCTTTTACTCATCACTGTGGAAAAACAGGGCTGGAATGTAAGGAATTCATGACTAATTCATTACTGTTAATAGGTATGTGTTTGAGTAAAATTAACATTTTGGTTTATTCTTGAAACTGCTAACAACATTTCTCCCAAATTCCAAACAAAACTGTTTTCATTTAGACCATATATTTGCAGAAAATGACAACTGGTCAAAATAATAAAACAAATTGGTCAAAATAATGAAACAAGTTTTGTGGTTTCAGACCTTGAATTGTGTTATTGAGTTATTTTCATTTAATAATCATTTTAAACAACAAAATACAGACTGATCCACACAACACTATTTCAGCGATCAGTAACTGGGGGCGTTAACCCTGGAATTTGAATGTGGGGGCAGAGCATCCAACAGAGCACTGAAGGGAGGTGTGTGTTGGCTGTCGAGAAATATCAGCAGTCTCCCTCAGGAAACGCTTCCTACTATCTTTAACTTTGATAGAGTTAAAAAATCAGTATTTGCTAGAATAACTCTGATTTTCAATCACAGTTTTCACACATCGCTGTTGGATGCTTTTTTTTTTTGCCATTCCTGGTTCAAAAATACAAGCATTTCATCTTTGCTTGAATGCTTGTGACCATCATCTTCCTCTTGATCATGTTCCACAGGTTTCAGTTGGAAATTTGGAGTGGTCTTGCTACACACATATGCGCACATAACAGAAGACAGATGTTCAGACAGTAGAATTTCTTGGGTACAGGAACTAGTGGAACTTTTGAGACCAAAATTACTCCAGGAAGAAGCTGGTGGTGAACACTAAAAGGTCAGTGCAGGTCTTTAGAACATGGCAATCAATTATGTCTGGCTCACTTGTATTTCTTTCTTCTTTTTTTTAACCACCTTTATAATCTTTCTCAAAGCATCTTAAAAGTTGAGTGAGCCTGCAGCAGACAAGCTAGTTTTAGAAACCTTTACATTGTGTGCAAAAAATGAGCTCATAGTGGGGAGTATTGCCTTTGTTGTGTGTGACGGCTTTTAATCCTTGCCATATACCACATGATCATACCTAAATGTAGGAGGGCGTTGTCTTTATTTGCTTTATTAATATTCTTGGTCACTATAAGGGAAGCTTCTGGAATCTAGAATCTCATACTGTGATAGAACATAATACAGCTCTGATAATGCCTTGGTAAATGCTTGTGGTATATACTCAGTGTTGATGATGATCAAGGTGACCACAGAAGAAGGCAGAATGAACATCATAATATCATCAAATGTTACACTCTTGGTGAGCAGGCTCAGGATCAGGATTTTAGTGTCTCTGGGACTATACCAGTTGCTCGTTATGTGACTCCACCACACTTGGCTTTCCTACAGAGAACATGTTATTGCTGTTTCCCCAATAAGCATCTTGCAGCTCTCAGCTGTCTTTAACTTTTTACTACCAAATCCAGTGTTTAGACCTGTGACCTAATCATAAATGTATGTAAATGTATGTTATTCTTGCCAAACATTGATGCCCCCTTGGGTTTTATTGAAATAAATCATGTTCATCTAAATATATAGTTGACATCCTTAATATGGTCTGGCATGTGCTGTGAAAGAGATACCAGATTTTCTAAGTAGGCTGTGCAATTTATTTGATGACTGCACACATTTTCAATTAAGGTAAGGTTTTACAGCATTATCAAAAATAGAAAGGCATTTGCAAGTCTAGCCTTATGCGTCAAGTGGCATAAGCTGATGACAGAGACTGCCTGCTTATATAAGGTGTTATATGCCTCTGTAGAATTCATTTGCAACTTGTGACATTTACAACCACAACTACATGTCCTGCTGTATAGCCAATGAATTTAATGTATGTTGCTGTCCAGTAAGTTTTTGAAGAAATATTTATGCAAGTTATGAAGAGATGTTTTGGCTTTGTTTTTCTGCTTTGATAACATGGAAATATTATTTCCAATTTTTTAAAAAGATAAGTGAGTTTGTGCTAAAAGTTTGGTTCATAAATGTGAATGATTTAATATGGCATGCTTAATTTATGATACAAGAACCGGAGTAAAAGGTTGAGTTTTAAAGATTCGACCATTCACGCTTTTCCTTTTTGTTTTTTGTTTCTTTTTTACAAAAATTCCATAATCTTTTTCTCTAATGCATTGCATTACATTTGTATGTACCCATTTTTTTAAGTTATATATTTAAGTTCTGTAACATGGGCATTAAATTGGTCACAATTTTAATGAGAACAACGGTAGATTGGTCAGTTGTCTATTTAACCATAATTGGATAGTAAGAATGCAGTACAGACAGGGTTGTCCAGTAAAGCATGTAGTGCTAAATTAGCACTAGCATATGAATGTATACATATTGAGGTAGAAGCTTCAACAGAGATCTTTTAATGGGACCCTATGACACTGTTTAGTTTTTATGTTTATGTACATTATGGATTGTTGACATGCAGTAAGAGATAGATATCCTAAATGCACTGTATGTAATTCTAATTCCATGATATTTGTCACATAAATGAGAATAAGGTTATACAAAGATAAAAAGAGAAAGGAAAATAGTTCTGTGCAATATTTCAGGTATGACACATTCTGTATCCCTGAAATATTTAAGTCAGTGTAATTTAAATTGCTGCACATTATTGTTTGTTGCTATTTGTGTAACTGTTATAAGAATGAGAGTAAATTGTGTCCATGAAGCTTTTGTCTGTGATGCTGTATTTATATTTAAATAATTACTCTGATTTCTACCTCCATAAAAGGTAAACATTTTTGTTTAAATATGGTGACAGTGGGTATAAGCAGAAGTAATCTACAGACTGAACCATGATTATTCCCAATGAAAAATATCAGTGTTTAGGTGAAAGTCCTTCCTACTGAGTGTATTGTATAAGCAGTCATTCCACTTAGGTTAACTTCAGCTTCAGACTTCAAACTCCCATGTTGGATACTGTGTACTCAAGCTTGGCTTTTATACAAAAAATAGTGAAAGGAATGAATAATACAGAGTAAATATTAAATAATGAGAATGAAGTTTATTGAGTCAACACATTGACAGAAGACAAAAGCCAGTTCATATTTTATGAACTCTTGCCAAAAAAGTCTAAACAATGTATTTTACTCAGCACTTTCAGACTGTAAAGAAAAAAGAAAAAAACATATTCAGAACATATTCTATAGCTTCAACATTTAAGGCATTTCTTTCTCTCATGTCTCTCATGCATCTTTTAAAGTCTCCACACGTCTACACAAAATTAATAAAACAAAAATTAATAAATAAGCTTTACTAAACATATTGAATATATTAATTTACTGTGACTGCACTATTAAACTAAGGTGGTTATTTAATTCAGGATTTAAATGGTTACCTTTCCAGTTTCCCGGCTCTTGGCTCTCAGCTTGTTGACCTGAGACTCAGCAATGTCTGCGCGCTCTTGAGCTTCCTCCAGCTCATGCTGAACCTTCCTGAGCTTGGACATGTGGCTGTTGGCTGCCTCCTCCTGTAAAATGTTTGGAGATACAGTATGTGGTATTTATTAAATATTTTACCATTGCACTATGGTTTCTCTTTGTCGTTCATTTGTGCTGACCTCTCATATGAAAGATTTAAAACAATTGACTTACAGCCTCCTCAGACTGTCTCTTGTAAGCTTTGACTTTGAGCTGCAGCTTGTCGACCAGATCCTGAAGTCTGGCTACGTTCTTCTTGTCCTCCTCAGTCTGCAAAGGTAACATAAAAGATTGTTATTGATGAATCTAGAAGTATTTATGGGTTGTGTTTTTTGTAAGTGAATAATCACCTGGTAGGTCAGCTCCTTCACTCTCCTCTCATATTTGCGAACTCCTTTAACAGCATCAGCTCCACGTCTCT
>JAPQRN010000026.1:21673111-21689441 GCA_037367275.1 Coranthus polyacanthus
GCATTACCGTAGGCCTCCAGCAGAGGGTTGGCAGCAATGATCTGATCTTCCAGTGAACCCTGCAAGAATATAATGTAAATGTATTTATACATTAATATATACACATATACTCTTATTGTATATTGTCAAGACCCATATGAGACAAATCTCTGACAAGATTGCTTTTTTTACCTGCATTTTGCCGGGTGTTGACTCAGCCTTCTTAGATGAAGTCATTGCAATTATTGCAAAGTACTGGATGACACGCTTGGTGTTGACAGTCTTTCCTGCTCCGGATTCTCCGCTGGGGAACAAAAAAATATCTTGAGTTCTTTTGTTTTCACATTTTTAAATCTCCTATAAAATTATTAATTGGTGTGAACTACTCACGTAATCAAGATAGACTGGTTCTCACGATCTGAAATTAACAAATGCTTTAATCTCTTTTGTCTTTAACATCTTCTTTGTTGCATTAAGGAGATAAAATTCATGTTTCCTTTTCTTCAAATAAAATATCTTACCAGTGAGCATGAACTGATAGGCATTGTCAGAGATGGAGAAAATGTGGGGTGGTGCTTCAACTCTCTTTTTGCCTCTGTAGGCCACAACGACCTGAGCATCGTACACAGGAAGCCACTTGTAGGGGTTCACGACGACACAGAACAGGCCAGAGTAGGTCTGTAAAGAAAACCCAGTTAGATGTAGATCATGTTACTTCTACGTGTAATAAAATAAAAAAATAAATAAATAAACACAAAATATATATCATGCATATTCAGTCTTGATTTAGAGTAGTCTATTGAAAAAAGACACCATCACTAAAGTGTATCCTGATCCTGATGCTGATTTATTGTTTACATTAATCTGTGTGTTAAATTGAACACGCACATAGATCATCCATGAAGCAAAACGCTCTTTGAGGTTATACAACACAGATGGCTCATTGAGGTGGGTCATCATGGCCATGTCCTCAATCTTGTCAAACTTTGGTGGGTTCATGGGATGGATATCATCCTCTTTTACAGTGATACTCTGAAAAGGAAATACAGAAAAAGCTTAGATTTTCTGTTTATCTTTTACAAATTATTCTATTTGAATGCCATCCTCTTTTATTGTCATGGTCTCATAACTAATGTAAAAGCAGCATTTTATATAATAAATAAAGAATGAATTCACCTACCTTGCCTTTAAGTGTTTCAACCGTGGCTTTGCCACCCTCCTTTTTGACTAATTTACCCTTCACATACATCTCATCAGGTTCAGCCACGAAATAGGCTGTTTTGGCATCAAATGGAGTATTCTGGGCCTCGATCCTCTCTCTCTCTGGCTTGCGGAGGTAAATGGCCGCAGGCCCATACTGCTGCATCTCTGCGTCTGTGCTCATGATGGCACCTTAGTGGGGACTGAAAACAGTGCAAGAAATTTGAATTCATTTGAATATATGAAAAATGTGATATAGTTTTGATGGCTTTATGGATGTTGTGTTATATTTGACATCTTACCTAAATTTATCCCTGTTGAGTGGCACAATATCTGTTATACTCTTGGGATGCTATTAAAGAAAGAGTTAGATGGTCATATCTGTGGACATGTGGTTGCAATCTTTCTCACAGTTTGTGCTATCAATAGTAAATAGTGGTTACATTACATAAATTATGACCGGTTTAAACAAACTTTTACGGCTCCATACATCTTTAATTGCATATGACTATCTTCGCCACAGTGAAAGCTATTTTTATTCCCTTTTACATTTAAGAATACATAAATTACATATTAATATCTAATCAATTAAATGTTAAAAGCAGCTGCAAAAGGCATTTTGCTGTGTTACAATAATAAAGGGAGGAGCCTTGATAAGCCTTGATAAACCTGTTTAATTAATTGAAAAGTAATTTGAAGTTAAAGCAAATTAGCTGAGCATAGACACACACAAAGCACTAACCTGTGAGGGATGCCTATCAGTTCTCAGAGGAGTGCGAAGCTGCTGCTTATATAGAGGCTCTGAGTGCATGGTCAGCAGCAGTCCACCACTCGATTTGGTCAAGCATCCTTAGCATCCCTGTCATCATGAGACCCTGTCGTTGCAGGTTTAGTATCCTTTTTCATTTTGTATCCTTATTTCATATATATAAATGTTGTATTACCAACAAAAATAGAAACTGAAAAACTATCTTTCAAGTTATTAAACCAAAATCAGCCAACCGAACTTACTATAAAGTGAAGGAAGTAAGGCAATGCACTTCAAATTACATTAAAACATTGAGTGATATAACCGATTCAGTCATTTACAAAAAGCTTAAAACACAACTAAAATTTGACAATTACTATGTAATTCATCTATTAAAAGGGTGCGTTTTTTCTTTTCCCAAAAACACTAAAATGTTGTTGGTATTGGGTGTCAAAGCTTGTCCACATTTCAAATCTTTGGAATATAATAAAAAAGTGGTTTCAGGGACATGGTATGAGAATTACAAACATTCAAAAAATAACATTGTGAATTTAAATCTTTAAAACATTAATAATATTAATCATTTTGAACAGAATTCAATGTATTTTTTATTTTTATTATTAATATCATGCAACATGTTTTATAGAGAAGCACTGGACTTATTTCTACTCATAAAACATTGAGTGTGATGGTAATGTTCAAAGTATGTCCCTAAAATAGATGCTGTCCAATATGTAGCCTGGTTTTTAATCACTAATTTGTTCCAATAAATAATTTACTCGAATAAATTTAGATTCTGATTTACTTGAGAAGGATTTTGTCATTTTATTATGAGAGGTTGTCTCTCCTTACCCTTGCAGTGAAACAAGTTCATAGACAGAAATGGAACTTCATTTTGGAGAAGCACCCAAGTGGCGCTGGTATATAGTTGCAGGACATTGGCACATCTCATATTCCTCTAATAAAAGTGAATGTAAGGCCCTTTCCATAAAGTTCAAGTGGTATTACACCTTCCCTTAAAAGGAATAGAAGAACATTTGCCAACCTGGGTGAGATAAGACCTATAATAAGTCCCACTCGGATATCAAAGATCTTTATCCTCATGCTACATTTGATTCTAAGGGTGTTGTTGTTGTTGTTATGGAAACTCAGTGTCCTTGAAAACTATGTGACTCTGGTTTTGAGACATTGTTAACATTGGCACCCAAATAAAATGACCTGCGTAATGCTAAATACAGCTGGCAACTGTACAAATAAAAGTATTAATATTGAATTATACAATCAACTGCTTTTTGTTTTACTTCATGCATTATTTATATTGTACTTTTACCTTTAAAAAGTATTATAGCATTTTCTTTTAACTTGGTATATCTTTTACTTATAGCGGATCTCTAACTGTCAGAACTGCTGCTGCACACTTTTATTGTTTCATTTTGATGAAAAAATTACTAAAATAATATTTTTTTTATATTTACTAATGATGTACCTAACATTTCAACCCTACACTGTGAAAATGTGGCTTCATTTTAAACATTTGTCAGACACATTTATGATTATCAGTAGATTGTTAACATATAAATGAAAACTAAATATGATGCATCCACCACGTATGCTTAGCCAAACTACTTTCTGACAATAAATGTTAATGTTACCTCTGCAGTGTGTTAAACAGAATAACCTATGATTTAAAAAACTTCATATATCAAAATCAAATGTATTTAAATATCAAACTCAAGCACAACTTATTTCAGCTTTTCTTCATTTAAATATTGGGAGCATTACTCTGCATGAAAAATTGGATCAGCCGAGAATCTCCCTGATAGTGGTATTATCTGAAAATTGATTAAAATTCACTGAAAATGATTCAGAGGTGGTATTAAATGACGGCAAGTATTTTAGATAGAAAGGATAGATGGATAGAAAGTGAAGAGCAGAAGGTGTAGCCATTAAGAGCTGCATTTAATGTAGCTATCCTTATTCTTAATGCAGTCACAGAAGAAAAATGTTTGGGGTTTTTGGCTCTCAAAGTGTGTATTGCACAAAAACAATTCTATTATTTGGTTGAGCATACAGATCACATCTTTCCTCTTCAGCAATTGACAAGATAGCTGATCTTTTACCTCGGTATAAAAATGGGAGCTGCAACAAGTGTGCTTCCAATTTCAAATGACTTTATTATGACTTTGGGTAGAAAGATCTTTTTTATCGATCTTTCAAAAGCATTCCACTGCCATTGCCATTGCTAACCCTGTCTGACCTTATGAAAAGACAGCACTGTGTGGATATTGAAAATGTTAAAGCTGAGTTTGTGCAAATTGTAAAACATGCCCAACAAGGCTTAATTCTGGGGTCGGTGTTGTTCAGTTTTTAGAGATGATATGGTTATCCCCTTGGCATGTAATACTGGGGGATGAAGGGGTCAGCATGTCTGTCTGTCTGTCATCATTTTGTTTCCAGAGCATAACAGCAAAACCATTCTCTATTTTTCCACCAAACTTGCTACTTACTCATTGAAGTGGTGCCTTTTGTTATTCTGTTTGTTGTCCATCCATCTTGTCCCTTTGCCATCATTTGGTTTGATCAATCATTGAAACTGAACTGACATCAGCAACAAGTACCGCTTTTTGATTTTGTGGGGGACATGCCATCCTCTGATGGCTCTTGTTTCTTCTGTAACTGGATGTAATATACATCTTTATGCCGATGATACTATCTTGTACTGTAAAGTGGGCACTGTACTTTGGGCTGTTAAATCCCTTCAGCACCGCTTTGCTGATTTACAAGTTGTACTCAATAAACATAAACTAGGTCTTAATGCAGATGAAATTAAATTATTTTTTTTTCTCTAGAACCAAAAATATGGATTATAGTAATCTTGTCATCTCTACTAAAATTATACTAAAATCATAATGGAATTTGTATTGATGAGAAGATAATCTTTAAATGTCATGTGATTAAACTTGTGATCAAATTGGCAAAGAAATGTGGTTTCTTTTATTAGAAAAGAACATATTTTCCTCTCCTCTCCTGACTCTTAAACAATTGGCTGCTGTTTATCGCTCTACACTAAGATTTATTACCAATGGTAATTATAAAACCCATGGCCATTCAACCTTAGCATACAGCTAACAGTGAGCTGTATGCTATGGTTGAATGGCCATCCCTTGACAGACCCTGAGTTTTATTTGTTAATAAAGTACTCACTGGTTTTTGACCCACTTATATTTAGGGTGACCACATCTCACATTGTGAGATTATATCCCACATTTCAATTTTGAAGAGAATGCATGACAGTAATCAGGTTTCCACTGAAGATGTTTCACAAAAGATAATGTGCTGTTATCCGTGTTTCCACCACTACGCTTATGTGAATATTAGGAGTTGGTTCATGGATATAAACAGTAGGTGTGTTTTAGTAGTAGCTTCATATTTTAATTACCATTTGGACTGAAACAATATTTAATAGTTATCAAGCTCCTGTTCTTCTAAGTTTGATTCATTACCTTAATGGAATAACAAATAAATCAGCTTGTTACGACATAAGGTCAGTTTAAAGTGTAACTTTCTTAGTCTAACTCTATGTACAGCATGATTCTGAAAATTGCTAAAAAAGTTGGAAAGAGGCTGAGATTGTGGTGATTAGTGGCTAAATGTGCAGGTGTGGATGCTGTGACATGAGTAGTTCAGGGACATCCGCATGACTGAGAATCACAGGACACCTAAGCAGAACGCTATGGTTCTCTGAAAGGGTTAACTTGGGGTTTTGTACTGGCTAAGAAAGGGCCACCGAACAAAATCAAAATGTGTTTAAGTGTACACTATTTAGAGTATTTTCGGCTCTTTTACTTACCGCCATAGAGTCCTTTCCACGGGGAACTGAAACCCTAAAATGCTCTTAAACCGACCAGAGTTCCCTGACAAAAAGAACAATTCTGCATCCTGTGTTGTTTGTTCAAAATTGCTGACCACAACTACAAATAAAACCTCAACGAAGAAGAATAAAGAGCTGATCACTTCACCTGTGCAAAATGCATTCAAATATAATTGTTAGGCGATTTTATTTGGTGAGGTGAGGCAAGTTTATTCACATTATATAGTGCTTTTCATACACAAAGGCAATTCATTGTGCTCCTAGATAAGTAAATGGAACATCCGGAGGAAAAAGAAATCATAAAAGCTAGAAATATTGAGTCAGTAATTAAAATGATTGAAAGAAGGTACAGTTCTCCAGAATTAAGTAACAGTAAGTCATACAGTGCAATAAGAATTTAGAGTTAAATCATAGGCATATGAGCAGAGAAATGTTTTAATTAGATTTAAATATATCTACATTTGGGGTAAATATGGGGAAAATATTAACTAAGTTTGTTCCATGCTGAGCAGAATAGATAAATGCAGTTTCACCTTTATTGTTGTTCTTGTAAATGTATTTATTTATTAGTTTTCTACTGTCGTATGAGTCAATGTGTTACTGAACCACTGAACTGGGGACAGGACCTTTTCTGTTCTCACTAGACTGTTCCATTTCTGAGTGTATTGATCAGTAGGAAAGACTCTTGCCTTGTCCACGAAGGAAGTGGCTTGGAAGGAAGCGACTACCAAGGAAGGATCCTTAACTTTGAGAAACATACATACAGAGGCATACATTTATATGGTTGTCATTTGTATGTGTATTACAATTAAGTCACATAATTCAATTTACAGCTCAAAAACATGTCTGTTTTTTAGTATCATTTTAAAGTGGATTTTGCTAGTTAGGCATAATATTTCAGAAAAGTACAATAACATACTACCTGAACTCTAATTGAGCTGATAGATGTAACCAGAGGTCTTGGACGCAGAATTTCATCCATTTTGTCCAAAAACTTGACGCTGACTTTAGCTTTGCCCTCTGAACTGCTGGTACACATCTGATACTTCTTGCTCATTTAACATTGTTTAAAACTCTTCTACAGTTTGTCATAAAATGTTCATAAGCTGGATGGAAACACACCTTATCACATACGTAAGACCCTAAGAACATTGTCATGCTCAAACTTTAGGATCCTTTTATACTTATATCCTTTTATACTTTTATTTACTAAACATGGGAGTTTGGAAAGTTGCATTCCAATAAAACATAGGATATTTGCGAAGCTATATACATTGTAGATTGTTTCAAAATGTGAGACTATGTATCAGCATTGGTAATATGCCTCACATTGTGCCACACAAACATACTCTTTGTCCCACATTTGCCTTAACTGAGCACTGAAGAAAAACGCGTTATTTACGACCGCAGCGATAAAAAAATATCATTTTGACTTGAAAAAACATAACATTGTGAGATTGTAACATTCTGCGCACAGCAGAACTACAAACATTTTTGGAAGTTTGTAGTTTTTGTTTAAAGACGTCACTTCCTCTGACGTAAAGCGGAAGTGCTGTTGAGCTTTACACGCTTTGAAAGTCTTCAGGCTAGTGTTAGCCAAAGTCAACATTACTTGAGCAGTCATTTCCAACGGGAAGAAATGCCTTCGTTAAATGGAAAATCTGATGTTATGTTTGTAAGTTTTCTTCTGTGTAACCTCACAGTATGGCGTTTGTTTACACCGAGCATTAGTTTATTAGTAACTAAATAAACGTAACATTGCTGGATCGCGCCCCTGGTTGTGTCTGTAAAAGCGCTAAAGTTAGCTTGCTATCGTTCGTAAAGTAAGCTTCAGAGATTTGTTACCGGCGTTACATGTCTTCTGAATTATGATAACAGTAATTTATTTCAGGTTTATTGCACTCTGTACAGCTAATCTACTCCCTATTGTGTTACATTATGCGGATGAAAAAATGTTAACGTTTTAATAACGTTACGCGGTCGAGCTAATGTTAGCTAATGTAGCTTTAACTCTTTCAGAAGTTTTTATTTTTTATTTTTTTTACATTCCTTCATAAAATGACATTCTGTTATTTATTGCTCTTTTAGGAGGACGATGATCTGCCTTATGAAGAGGAGATTATCAGGAACCCGTACTCTGTCAAGTGCTGGATGCGTTACATCGAGTTCAAACAGAATGGACTCAAATCCACCCTGAATATGATTTATGAGCGGGCTCTAAAAGAGCTGCCCGGCAGGTATCTAAGATTATACTGCAAAGAACGCATTGACATTTTATTAACGTTAAGTTAATTTAATTGATTATTCCAAGCTCAGTAGTGCATGCATGTTTCTCACCGTGTGATGTAGGTGCGACAGTTGACATACAGTGTTTTTATTTATTTGTTTGTCATATCCTGTATTTGTGCAGCAATTATTATTATTTTTGCTAGTGTTATTTGCAACAAGTTATCCTGTTTTATAGCTATAAGCTTTGGTACAATTACCTGAGGGAGAGACGGAAACAAGTCAAAGGAAAATGCATCACTGAGCCGGTCTATGAAGAGGTCAATAACTGTCATGAAAGAGCGCTGGTATTCATGCATAAGGTAATATTATAGAATTCAATACTGAACCAACCAATAATTGTAATACAAAAATGTTAAATGTTAAATTGTGTTTTATGCAAGTTGTGACTGAAACAATCCCATTTTTTTTCAACTAGATGCCTAGAATATGGCTTGATTACTGCCAGTTCCTTGTGTCACAATGTAAGATAACAAGAAGTCGGCGAACATTTGACCGTGCCCTGAGAGCCCTTCCTGTTACTCAGCACCCTCGCATCTGGCCTCTGTATCTCCGCTTTGTTCGTAACCTGCCGCTGCCTGAAACAGCCATCCGGGTGTACCGCAGATACCTTAAGGTAAGAGTGTAATGCACAACTTTTTCATACTCCAACTGTCTAAGTGATGAAATGGTGTAATGTTACAGTGTGATTCTATGTATGTCTCTCTATATGTTGTAAACATATTTATTAAATGTCTAAATTGATTTTCAGCCATCTATTCTGTAAAGGATTCCTGCCAGTTAGGGTGTTTAAGTGAAGGTTTTTTCTGACTAAATTAAATAAATCCTTAAATGTGTTGTATGATCTCTGCCATTTAGCTATCGCCAGAGAATGCAGAGGAATACATAGACTACTTGCGCTCAGTTGGCCGCTTGGACGAAGCAGCTGTGCGACTAGCAGCTGTTGTCAATGACGAAAGCTTTGTATCCAAGGAGGGCAAGTCTAACTATCAAGTAAGATTTTCATCTTACTGCCAAGCAATTTCAAATAGATCTGCTTTCTTTTTCCTTTTTAACAGAACAAGAAAAAACAAATGTGTTTCTGCTTTTTTTTCTTCCTCAATTCAAAGCTGTGGCATGAACTCTGCGACCTGATCTCCCAGAACCCTGATAAGGTGACTTCACTGAATGTAGGAGCCATCATCAGAGGAGGTCTCACTCGCTTCACAGACCAACTTGGAAAACTTTGGTGCTCTTTAGCTGACTATTACATCAGGAGTGGCCACTTTGAGAAGGTGTGTTTTTTTGTTTTGTTTTTTTTTTTACTTTACTTCTGCTTGTATACAGTGCATATTATGAAGGATTTAACATAAACAAGTTTCATATCCTAAATAATACTTTGCTTTATATCAGGCTACTTGAACTGAGCTGAAAAACATCTATTTACTGTGATCTGGCAGACTGAGTGTAACTGTTGATGATGTCTCATCTAGGCCCGTGATGTGTATGAGGAGGCCATCCTTACTGTGGTAACAGTGAGAGATTTCACACAAGTGTTTGACAGTTATGCTCAGTTTGAGGAGAGCATGATTGCTGCTAAGATGGAAACCACTGCTGAGATGGGGCAGGATGAAGATGGTATGTGTGGATTATTTCAATTGTAAACATGTCTGGCTCTTATTTATTTTGGTATACATGCATTAGTATATGTCCCTCTCCTCTCAGATGACATTGACTTGGAGCTAAGACTGGCCCGCTTTGAGCAGCTCATAGCCAGACGGCCTCTCCTGCTGAACAGTGTGCTACTGCGACAAAACCCTCACAATGTCCACGAGTGGCACAAGCGGGTTAAGCTATATGAGGGGAATCCACGACAGGTAAGTTTTATGCTTGACAGTCCACCAAGCAGCTGCAGTTTTCATATTTGGTCCTTGATCAGGTGATGTCACAAAGATGATACATTGTTTGTTTAATGCATTAGTAATTCATTTTTGGTCACAAAATTCTCTGCAGATCATCAACACATACACTGAGGCTGTACAGACTGTGGATCCAATGAAGGCCACAGGGAAGCCTCACTCTCTCTGGGTTTCCTTTGCTAAATTCTATGAGGAAAATGAGCAACTGGATGATGTAAGTCACTTGCATTTCCCTGTGGATGCTTTGAACATCAAAGTCTGATTGAATGGTGTTAATTTGTCTGCTTTTGTTGCTTAGGCCAGGTCAATCTTTGAGAAGGCCACCAAGGTGAACTACAAGCAAGTTGATGACCTTGCTGCTGTATGGTGTGAATATGGAGAGATGGAACTTCGCCATGAGAACTACGAACAGGCACTACGCATATTGAGGGTGAGACACTCCCATCATATCTGCTGTAGTTTTTACAGATTCAATCCAGGAAATAGTTGCCATTCAGTTAGATAAAAACAGATTTTTAGAAACATCTAGTGCCATCTGTGGAAAGATACAGCATTAGCACAGCCCTCCTTTTGTTGATTTATGAACAAAATCCCTAAGATTTTGTTAATAATTTAAAACTTTTGCAACTGATAAATGCTACTGGCTTATACCATTAAGACCAATGCTAGCTTATTATTATTATCATCATTATCATTATGTTTAGTTGTGTTTATCCACATAAGCCAGTATTTTTTTCCTCTTACTAGCTTTCAGATTTTTAATGTCGTTTTGAGGAACAAAATTTTGTGCGTAGCGCTCTCTGAGTAGCTTGAGTGGTCCAGGAAAGTACAACAATTTCAAAAGTCACAAGTGATTTTAAATTTACAATAAACTCATATGCAATACTTGGAAGTCCCTGCTCATAAATTATGGAGATTTTAAACACGCTAACTCATAAGTATACAAATCTAGGTGCTTGCGTCTTTCAATGATAATAACTTATTTGTGCATACATGCTTTGAAGGTACAGCTGCAACACAAGTATATTTTTTTTAAATGTCATTTTAATACAGAAAGCTACAGCCATCCCATCCAAGAAAGCGGAATACTTTGATGCATCTGAGCCAGTGCAAAACAGAGTCTACAAATCCTTGAAAGTCTGGTCTATGCTGGCAGACTTGGAGGAGAGCCTTGGCACTTTCCAGGTATGTGAACTATATATTTGTAGAATTGTAGTTTTGGTTTCAGAAACTGATGTTTAGTCTAATCCTTTCTCCATTGTCTCCTTCACAGTCAACGAAAGCAGTGTATGATCGCATTATTGACCTCCGCATTGCCACACCACAGATCATTATCAATTATGCCATGTTTCTTGAAGAGCACAACTACTTTGAGGAAAGCTTCAAAGTAATAATATACCACTAATTTACTTCACAGATATTTAATGTAATGTGCTCAACTTGGCACCTGCACTAACAAATTTTAAAATGTCACTAAACATTTTCAGGCATACGAGCGTGGCATCGCTCTCTTTAGGTGGCCAAATGTTTACGACATCTGGAACACTTACCTCACCAAGTTCATTGATCGTTATGGGGGAAAGAAGCTGGAGAGAGCAAGAGATTTATTTGAACAAGCCCTTGATGGCTGTCCTGCCAAGTTTGCTAAGAGTAAGTTGCTTTTTTTTGAATTACTGCATTATATATATATATTGTGTATATTCCACATAGTTTCAGCTTTGATGAACATAGTGAGGCTTATTTTGCCACTGTGTCTTACTTTTCAGCTATTTACCTGTTATATGCCAAATTGGAGGAAGAGTATGGATTGGCCCGACATGCTATGGCTGTCTATGAAAGAGCAACACAGGCAGTAGAAACTGAAGAGAGACATCACATGTTCAATATCTACATCAAAAGAGCAGCTGAAATTTATGGAGTCACATACACCAGAGCGATTTATCAGAAAGCAATTGAGGTATATGCAACAGTTACTATCATAATATGCATTATGAAGCCTTTTTGTTTTGGGATGTTTGTGATTTTGATTGCATTCTTTTGAGGAAAGAATCACCATTTAGCATTTCCCTTTTACCAATCAAGTAAAAAATATGTCTTAAAGGATTTATTTTGTGCAATTTGGAGACGGTGTGCTACTCACAACTTGCTGATTAACAACCACTGATTTTAATGTGTAGGAAAATGGTCCAGTATCTGGATTTTAAGCCCTATATGTATGTACAAACACACTTTTGTGACATTCGGAGGCATTTTTGTCTTATGTTTTCCGTTTGTGGAAAAAATGGGAAAGGTTCTGTGACGCAGCAGAAGGCTGTCAGTCGCGTCAGGGCACATACGAAATGTATGGATATCGGTACTAATTTTGACAACAGTGAGGTTGAAAATATAAAATCATATAGTTATGTCAGACCTCAGCCTTTTTATTCTGAGCTGCTGTATCAAAGGGATCCGAAACAGATAAGGATGAGAAGAAATAACTGTTATTTGAGAAGAAAAATTAGTTATGATATGATGGAAAGAGCAGAGCTGAACAGGTGAGCAGCTTTAGCCAACACTATTTTTACTGTGTTAACATGTTTCTATCACGTTACACAGAACCAAAACGAGGGGGTCTGCTATTGATCCCCAACCCTGAACTAGAAGGAAACCAGAGGGCAGTGTGTTTCTCTTAGTTGTTATGGCTTTCAGTTCCGGTGGCAAAACTTGTCTTCATCTGACGACTGACTCCTGTCCACCAGCCTCCACATACAAGCAAGCAAAAAAAAAAATTCTTTGTCCAAATCTGATGTCCAAAATAGATTATAAGCTGAGACATTAAAAGGAGTGTTGTAGATGCAAAGCGCAAGTGAACTGTTATCTTAATTCAGTGTGGGGCAGGTGCAGTAGATGTGAGCTGTGCATATTGTACTGTAACTAGTGAGGAGTTTTTTTCTCTCATTGTAGTTTTAAGTAAAATACGAATACTAGTAAAAGCAGCAAAGCATATTCAGAAAAATATTAACTGAGTGGGTTTAAAAAATTCTTGAGTGGTTTACAGTCCTGTTTGTTTACTGTCTCATAAAGTACGCTATATACAGGTCAGACAGACAACTCCCTTCTGTGACATAATTTAGTGCAGTTTGAAAGAGTTTTTTTTAGAACAGAGCTGATAACAGACTTTTCCTCTGAATTTTTGTACCTATAAGAAAATATTTTCAGATATTTATATACTGTGTCTCCATTTAACATCATGCATAAATCCAGAAGCAAAATTAACCTGCAAGTTGCACTTTAAGCCTATGTGTAGCTTTTTATTCATTGAAGAAAACGTTAAGGTACCAAAGTTTGATTTATCATGCCTGAAAATTCTAAACTACAATTGTGTGTGCTTTAAGGTCCTGCCTGATGAGCATGCAAGGGACATGTGCCTGCGATTTGCTGACATGGAGAGTAAACTGGGTGAGATTGATCGAGCCAGAGCAATCTATTCTTACTGCTCCCAGATCTGTGATCCCAGGGTAAGATAAAACTGGCCCCTACCATCACCTTTTTGTGAAATGTCTAAATATTCCATTTCTGTCAGTGCTGTATCGTATCTTACAGTTTTCTGTGATGTATATCTTGTATTTCAGGTGACTGCTAATTTCTGGCAGACCTGGAAAGAATTTGAGATCCGCCATGGAAATGAGGATACTATTAGAGAAATGCTTAGAATCAAACGCAGTGTCCAGGCCACATACAACACCCAGGTCAATTTCATGTCCTCTCAGATGCTGAAGGCCACAACAAGCTCCACTGGCACTGGTAAGAGAGGGCTTGTACGGGCTCATTAGCTTTGTTAAACATTTATTTTCTATCTTGAGCTAATACCAAGAATTTACTGTATGGGTTGTATAGAATGTCTGGCACCCTTTTAGTTATTTGGCTCAATGTTTTATCTCATGTCCAGTGTCAGATCTTGCTCCAGGCCAGATGGGTATTGATGACATGAAGATGCTGGAGCAAAAAGCACAACAGCTTGCAGCAGAGGCGGAGCTGGATAAACCCAAACCCAAAGAAAAGATTCTCTTTGTCAGGTTTGTCATGTACATTTAAAAAAAAAAAAATTAATTGTGTCAAAGGAAGTGAAGACAAGTATGTCTTATTCTCCGCATCTCTCCATGCAGGAGTGATACTTCTCGCAGTGAGTTGGCTGAGCTTGCCAAACAAGCCAATCCTGATGAGATTGACATTGATGATGAAGATGATGAAGATGATGATGACCAAGGACCCGATGGTAAGTGAAGGCTATAACAAGCCGTAGATGAGAAACAGCAGAAGTGTTATTACTGTTTTAAACATTAATGTAGACATGATTTACTAATGAAAATGCATGTGCTGTTTGTCTTCTCTTGGCATTTACAGAGGTGCAACTTGAACAGAAGAGTGTCCCCACAGCTGTCTTTGGAGGGCTTAAAGATGACTAAAAGATACTTGTCAAGACTATTTACTTAAATTGGAGTCTCCTGTAGTCATGTAACAGACTAAATTCAACTTTAAATGTATATATCTTCTTTATTTTAATAGGATGTGACATGAGTGAAAACGGTTTGAATGGCAAGATTTGTGCCTTCGAAATATTTTTACATTTGTTGTATCATGTTTAAAAATAGGATGTTTGTATTGGCCACATGATGTCACCTCTCCCAAATAAGTAGCTAAAGACAGAGTAAACAAGCAATTGAGCAGTAATGGAAAAATAGTAATGTTATCAGAACATAACTGTACTTTAAGTCTGATGCAGTTTGACTTTAGTTCATAACATTTTGACAGTTCACAGTAAAAACACTTTGTACCCCTAAAAATGCAGAGTAATTTTATTTTTTGTCAGGAGGCAATGCTCTTGGGGAAAAAAGGAAAATGAATTCACTTTGGTGAAGTGATGGTGTTGATTTATTTTGCTGCTGATGTTAGATGTTAGAGAAACGCAGCCTTATATGCTGACTAATTCATCAGTGGGGAAAATACACTATTTGGCCAAATAAACACATTAAAGCTTTATACTTGTCAGAGAGTGCAGCAGTACATGCCTCTGCTTGGCTTTTCCACTTACAATTTTCTGCCCATGTTTCACTTCTTTGTTTTTCCCACATCCTCCTCATTTGAACCTTTCTTAAACCATACCAACAGTGTACTAACTAATCTTTCAAAGGCTGTACAGAACCTAATGTAAAAATAGTCAATGTACTCTATTCTTTATTTGAAATTTTTAAGTTTGTGTAACATAATTCTTTTACATAATGGGTAAGCAAAGAAATTAACAGGAAAAAAAATGCACGGTTCTATTAGTGTTGACAGTAATCATCTTTATTGAAATATTGTTGAGCCCTCAACCACTGGTTCATATTTTATGAACTCTTGAAACGTCTCAACTGCACGGTGATGCTTACTCAGCAGAATCAGACTGTGAAAGACATGGGAAAGTCAATGAGTACATGCAAAATTTGACATTTGAAAATCAAGGTATCTGATGACTTTTCTTTTTTTTGGGAATTTCACATTAGTGGGATTTGAGTCTACATATTATGTGATACTCATTTACATTGTCTAATGTCAACAAATATATTTTGCGACCATACCAAAGCCCTATAAGTTACCTTTCCAGCATCTCGGCTCTTTGCTCTCATCTTGTTGACCTGAGACTCAGCGATGTCCGCACGCTCCTGAGCTTCCTCCAGTTCATGCTGAACCTTCCTGAGCTTGGACATGTGAGTGTTGGCTGCCTCCTCCTGTGAAGTGTTTAAAGAGTTAAAAAGATAGTTAAGTAACGGTTAATGGTGATATAATAATACAGCAAACTGTAAGTGATGGGACACATGTACTCACAGCCTCCTCAGACTGTCTCTTGTAAGCTTTGACTTTGAGCTGCAGCTTGTCGACCAGATCCTGAAGTCTGGTCACATTCTTCTTGTCCTCCTCAGTCTACACAGATAAGAGTTGTTACTAAAAGAGTAAAGACTTAAATACAAATCTAATAAAATAACACCAAATCACCTGGTAGGTCAGCTCCTTCACTCTCCTCTCATATTTGCGAACTCCTTTAACAGCATCAGCTCCACGTCTCTGCTCACCTTCAACTTCAGCTTCCAACTCACGCACCTATAGTAATAATAATCATTGAAAAAGCAGGTTTTTCATTTGAAATTTGATCTTTAGTTGTCACTTGATCCTCTGTCAGCATTTATATATAATGCATACCCTAGACTCCAGTTTCTGGAGCTGCTTCTTGCCGCCCTTCATCGCGAGGTTCTCGGCCTCATCCAGACGGTGCTGCAGGTCCTTGACTGTGACCTCCAGGTTCTTCTTCATCCTCTCCAGGTGAGCACTGGT
>JAPQRN010000026.1:21697377-21723340 GCA_037367275.1 Coranthus polyacanthus
ACAAAACGAGAGGAGTTGTCATTCCTCACAGTCTTGGCATTACCGTAGGCCTCCAGCAGAGGGTTGGCAGCAATGATCTGATCTTCCAGTGAACCCTGCAAGAATATAATGTATTTATACGTTAATATATACACATATACTTCTATATCGTAAATTGTCACAATGTCTGACAAATAAATGTTTTTGTTTTTTTACCTGCATTTTGCCAGATACTGGCTCAGCCTTCTTAGCTCCAGCTCCAGCCACTGCAATTGTTGCAAAGTACTGAATGACACGCTTGGTGTTGACAGTCTTTCCTGCACCGGATTCTCCACTGGGGAACAAGAGACACGTTGTGGAGGTCTGGCGTCATTATCATAAATGTAATAATATTTTGGGGGCCATTTGCGTTATACTCACGTAATCAGGACAGACTGGTTCTCACGATCTAAAATACAGAATAAACATACACAATCAAGTTAAACTTATATTTGGTACCATGAGATTCGTTTCTGCATGATCCACTTAAATGCTCCAATATCTTTGATCTTACCAGTGAGCATGAACTGATAGGCATTGTCAGAGATGGAGAAGATGTGGGGTGGAGCCTCAATCCTCTTCTTGCCTCTGTAGGCCCCAACAACCTGAGTGTCGTACACTGGAAGCCACTTGTAGGGGTTCACGACGACACAGAACAGGCCAGAGTAGGTCTGTAAAGAAAAAAAATCTAAAACTAATTCACAGTAATGTCTGACGAAAATGACACCATCATGAGCAAAATTTATCACTGATCTTGATTTAAGTGTTTGCATTAAACTCACGTAGATCATCCATGATGCAAAACGATCTTTGAGGTTATACAACACACAAGGCTCATTGAGGTGGGTCATCATGGCCATGTCCTCAATCTTGTCAAACTTTGGTGGGTTCATGGGATGGATATCATCCTCTTTTACAGTGACACTCTGAATAGGAAATACAGTTGACAAAAAAAAGATTAGATTCTTTTACGATTTATCGTCTTTGAATGCCAACCTCTTTTATTGTCATGGTCTCATAACTAAAGCAAAAGTTATCTAAAACAATGTTAAAAGAACAGCATTTTATATAATAACTAATAAAGAATGAATTCACCTACCTTGCCTCCTAGTGTTTCAACCGTGGCTTTGCCACCCTCCTTTTTGACTAATTTACCCTTCACATACATGTCCTCAGCATCAACCACGAAATAGGCTGTTTTGGCATCAAATGGAGTAGTCTGGGCCTCTATCCTCTCTCTCTCTGGCTTGCGGAGGTAAATGGCCGCTGGGCCATAGGCCTCCATCTCTGCGTCTGTGCTCATGATGGCACCTTAGTGGGGACTGAAAACAGTGCAAGAAGGTTGAATTACTTTGAATATATCAAAAATGTGATACAGTTTAAATTGTTTTATGGATGTTATGTTATATTTGAAATCTTACCTCAATTGATCCCAGTTGAATGGCACAGTGGCTGTTGGAGTGCTATTAAAGAAAGATTGAAATGATCATATCTGAGGACAAGAGTTCCTGAAGACAGTAAACAATGGTCACATTGCATAAATTCTAACCTGTATAAGCAAACTTTTATGACTCCATACATCATCAGACAAAAATCACATTAATGAACAGTAATTTGAAATAAAAGGAAATTAGGTGAGCATAAACAAACACAAATCACTAACCTGTGAGGGATGCCTGTCAGTTCTCAGAGGAGTGCGAAGCTGCTGCTTATATAGAGGCTCTGAGTGCATGGTCAGCAGCAGTCCACCACTCGATTTGGTCAAGCATCTTGAGCATCCCTGTCATCACGAGACCCATCTTGTGTCCTTGCAGGTGTAGTGGGATTGTTTTTTTTTTTTTTTTTTAAATGTCATTAGTATTGGATGTCAAAGCTTGTCTGTATTTTGTATGTTTAGAATTCAATAAAATGGATTTTCAGGGATATTTTATGAGGCTTACAAATATTCAGACATGCCACATAGTACATTTACATCTTTAAAGCATTTTAAAAATAATTTGAAGAGTATGCAATGTAACATTAATAATATGTAATAAGTTTTATAGCAAAGCACTTTTATTTCCTGGAATTGTCTGCTCATAAAATGTTAAATGATGTTCAAAATATGTCCCTAAATTAGATGCTATGCAATATGTCTCTTGCGTTTTCAACCACTAATGTGCTCAATTAAATAATTTACTCTGATTAAATCGTCTAACTTTTTAAGTAGTTTTTTTTACAAAGAGAGGTTGGCTCTCCTTACCCTTGCAATGAAGGGCGAGGAGGAATGCAAGTTCGCAGCCAGAAATGGAGAAGCACTCAAGTGGTGCTGGTATATAGTTATATATAGGACATCAGCACATCTCGTATTCCTCTAATAAAATTAAATGTAAAGCCCTTTCCGTAAAGTTCAAGTGGTATTACACGTTCCCTTAAAAGGCCATCCTGGCAGAGATGACCTATAATAAGTTCCACTCAGATATCAAAGATCTTTATCCATGTGCTGTATTACAGTATGTACATAAGTATGTTGCTGCTGTTATGGAAACTCAGTGTCCTTGAAAAAATATGTGACTATCATTAGCTCCCAAACAAAATGACCTACATGATCCTGAATACAACTGACAACACCAATACCTTTCCAAATATTAAGATGAATAATTACTCTTTTATATCTTTATACATTATGTAGCTTTATCCATTTTTAACTTATACTAGTACCATGTTTAGACCATGTATGCCTTTAGTTGTGTCAAAGAATGAATGCTTATTTTGCCTATGGATAAATAGATGAAAAGGAGCATAGACCATAGATAAAAGTTTAATGAGACACATGTTAATATCTAAGGAAATAACAGGAATTACAGGTAACGTTAATATAAAATTGGATTTATGTGTCAAAGGAAGTGGAGACAAGTATGTCTCATTCTCTTCATCTGCCAATGCAGGAGCAATACTTCTCGCAATGTGTTGGCTGAGCTTTCCAAAAAGGCCAGACCCAATAATATCGACAGTCAAAGATGAGAATGAAGATGACGAAGACAAGACAAGATGGCAAAAGACGGCAACTTTCATGCAGATGTGTTTTATTAACAAAAACGCATTTGCAGATTGTCTTTCTCTCTTGGCAATTACAGAGGTGCAGCTTGTAAGACAGCCCCACAGCTGTCTTTGGAGGGTTAATTCATTCTTATTGCACTGTAAGTCTGTTTCTATGTACTGCTATGTATTGCTATGTTAAAGTATCGTATATTGTTTTAAGCATTTTTAATATATATGTTTTAATCATTTTATTCTCTTCTATTATGATTTCATGTACTCTGTTCTTGCTTTTAATTTTATTTTTGATATTTGATGTTTTATTGTTTAAGCACTTTGTTTTTATTTCTTTCTGGATGCTCCTTTCATGTATGTAAAGCACATTGAATTGCCATTCTGTATGAAATGTGCTATATAAATAAACTTGCCTTGCCTTGCCTAAAGCTTAATAAAAGATACTGAAACTAATTACTGAACACTTTTGGAACACTGAAGTCTTCAGATTTCTCTTGTAGTCTTGTATTCCTCTTTAAATGTGTGTTTGTGTAAAATTGCAGTTTTATTTTAACAGGGTGTGACCTAACTGAAAAAAACTTACAATGGCAATGTTTGTTCCTCCAGTTATTTTTGCTGGCCTGTATTTGTAGTATGGACTGTTTGCAAAGATAGGTGCACATGCTTGTATTGTCCACATGGTGTCACCTTTCCCAAGTATGAAGTTGAAGATACTGTAACAAGCAATTGAGCAGTAATGAAAAGTAGTAATGCATTGTTGGAACAGTCTGAGGTAGTTTGACTTTGTTTCATACATTTTATTTGTCATAAATTTTGCTCTTTGAGAGAAAATCCAATCCTCACATTGTTGGCTTACATTGTTCTTAAAGATTCAGTAACATTAAAATCATGCTCTACAAGCTATTTTACATACATAAGTACACTCAAGGAAGAGAGTTTATGGAAAAACTAGCAGTAAATACCAACATGGAATTTCAATAAATAATAATAACAATAATAATTTGGTCCTTTTTGATTGTGCCAATATTATTGCTGTAATTTCAGTCAGTGACCCCATGGGTGAGCCAGTGCTGTCTGTATAGATTTTCCAAATGTAATGTTCCATAGGTTTGCTGTTTATTACTGCAGTTCTAATGAAAACTGATTTACACCTGGTATTTTACCCATTGGAGGAAGCTGGTCTAAAAAAACACAAGTCTAAATTTACTGCAGGTTTGTCTGAAAGAAAGGCTCACTACATATTGAAACTGTGCATTTAATGTAGATTTATTTGTGTTTGATTGGAAAGAGTCATGCTCTTAATTGTTATAACACTTAAATTGACAGAAGGCTGGAAACAGTACTGACTGGGAAGAAATTTTCCTCCATAATTAGATTAAAATAGCAGAGAGGTAATCCTCTTACAAAGTTACTGCAGAGGGGCACTAGAAGAGCTTGAGGAACTTTGAGCAACATCATGTGATGAGGCACTCCTGAGGTTTCTGTTTTCCATTGTGCACAGTGCTACTGAAAATAAGATGAAAAACAATTGTCTCAAGGCACAATAATTAGAAGATT
Source organism: Coranthus polyacanthus (assembly GCA_037367275.1). Lineage (NCBI taxonomy): Eukaryota > Metazoa > Chordata > Actinopteri > Kurtiformes > Apogonidae > Coranthus > Coranthus polyacanthus. The sequence continues at coordinate 21,701,986 of JAPQRN010000026.1, forward strand.
TTTCTAAATTGAATTTGCTTTTTCCTTCTTGCATAGATTTACATAGAACAAAACAATGTAACGCACCCCAACCCCCTTTCATTTATTCAGTGTATTTAGTACAGGTTGGGTTCAAAGTTAGCCTAAGGACACAATAGCAACTCACTGAATCTGGAGGTGTTTGCCATTAATCCATACCACACAGCTAAACTCAATAATTATTTAATCAGAAGCTGTAAGGGATAGTTCTCCAAGCTACACCAATTAAATCCTTAGATAAGATAATGTGACCGTCATATGCCTTGCTTGTTGTTTTCCCACTTTTTCCTGCATGCTGTTGCTGATCTTCTGAGAAAAGCAAGTGATCATGTTTAATAAGTATTGTACAATAACTTTGGAATTAATCTTGTACTTAAACGAAAAAAAACTACATTTTTTTTTACCCTCAAGTAGCCCCACAGTGTCAGAGTTTGACAGAACATTTCTCAAAATAGGCTAAAAGAAAAAAGTAATTAACATAGCTTTTCAAAAACCAATAATAAGATGCTTTAGCTGTCAGGGTTGAACTAACTTTGTTTTTCATGTACAACATGTCAGTGGCCTGCAGGGTCAGCTGCAGAGCATCACCCCCTGGGCTGATGGGACTTTGTCCAGGTCACTGCGGTATTGTTGATGTTTTGTGCCATGGGCCTCAACTGGCTGTTAAATAACAAAGTAATTTAAAAGCCAAAATTTTAACAGACCACGTCACTAAATGTACAAGTACTTCATTCTAGCCTTTAATATTATTGAGAAAACAACCATGGAGACAAAAAAAAAACACAAATATACTGTATTTCCACATATGAAATCTATGTAGTATGAGGTGAAAACATATACTTATAAACTATGTATGAAACCTATGGGGAAAAAGAGGCCAGACAATATAGGCCCCATATTTTAAATATAGGTTATATAGGGGCCTACATATAGTCTATCTGTATACACATTTTTACTATGGGTATCATTTATACTATGATATATCCTCGTATAGCCATAGGACGCAGGTAGGCCCTATGTTATTATAAAAAGTATATAGTAACATCAGTCTTAATATAGGCCTTTGTCATTTAGGCCTATTAGCTACATGTCCGTATGAGCTTCCTCTATATCAAGTCAAATCCGACAGAAACCTATAAACATGGCAATACCCCGAGGGCCGATTTTTGACGTTTCCAGTCAAATAGTAGCCTGCGTGCCAGCAGACGCACCTGTAGCCAAAGTCACACCGCGCCTCTACCTGCTGTTTGCGTTCACAGGAAGATCCCGCCTCCGTGGCCCAAGCTCATTTTTCATTGGACAGCGGGATAAGCGAGTGATGCCAGTGTGGAGCACCTGGTAGTCAGTCATCTGCGGGGCTCCCAGTAGAGCTGCGTACGGTGAGCAGAATAGACAGCAATGCGGACGAAGAAGGGCAAAAACGAGTGGATTTGTCTGTTTTTTTGTAATTACCCAGTGGATAGGAGCTTCGTTTGGTCGTAGGGCGTAATATAAGAGGGATTTCGTCCCCAAAACTACCCAGAGAAGGACATTAGCCGAACTGGAAGCAGCTCTGGGGCGGATATTTTCCCGACAAAACCCTTACCCACATCCGTATTCCCAGCCCCGGCCGGTGGTCGTATGGAACAGTCTACTAAAAGAATGATTGCCTGAATATTTTTATACTGTTTTGTAGCCTTTTTCGCCAGCACCGCATTACATTTTTACGGACTCGCTATGGTGGACTCCCCTACCATGAGGAAGACTTTTGTGGTCCCAGACATAAAGCCATTGGATTTGTATGACTGTACTAAAGCTAAAATATGCGCAAGTGTCGGATGGCTCTTGGCAAAGTCCTACGGCAGTGCAGGTAGGTTTTAGATAGGCTGCAGGCCCGGTGATTTTTTTTATTTTTTTTATTTAATCCTGCGAGGTCGTCTTAAGACCACATCTTTTTGTTGGCCTGCATGGTGTTTATATTGTATTGAGCTTTAGTAGCGAAAAGTACTTGCATGTAGGTGAACTGCTGTGTGTAAAGCTCAGCGATTTTCAGCACAAAGAGCAGCATATGAAAGGGAGACCATGCACTGTATGCATTTTTGACTGTGACACATGTCATTTGTTCTCACTCAATGAGTGGTCACGTTTTATAGGTATGTGTGTGTCAAAGAAACGGGCCTCCTCCCTAGGCCTTATCATGCTAACCCATTTTCTCATATTTCTAGCCGCCAGGCTTTAGCCAGAAATTGCAGGCTACTGGGTATGTTTTTTTTTATCCGGTTACACAGACCTGACACATGGGGCGTAGATGATTTTAGTCCAGTTCTTCACTCTCAGGGATGACAGTAGCCAATGCACTATTGTCTCCTTCAGTCAAAATAACTGCATGCAATAGCACTGGGTAAACATACTGCATAGCTTGTTGATTTATCAGGTGTTCTTCCAGTATGCATGATGCAAAAGTCACCCATTTAAGACAATAAGGTACAGACAGCAACATGCATAGAGCATCATCAAGTCATTTGACCTAGGTTTCTTGAGCCAGCAGCACTGGCTTTGAGGTCTGAAGTCTTTGTTATGAAACCTTGTTTGATAAAGATTATTCTCACAAGGACACCAAAACATTCCTACTTGAGCATGCTTGGTGACATGCACTTTTCCTGTTTCATTTTAAATGTAATTTAGCAGGAGATTACACTTTGTTGTGTAGTGACAGGATTCTGTCTTCCAAGTAATCTTGCATACGAATGATTCTGACTACACAAGACAAAATAAAATAACACATTCAAATTCTCACATTCTTGAGATGTCCATGTACACAAACACATGGAGTTGGAGTTTAATGGTCAAGGTTTTAATCACAGACTTCACTCAGTTTGGCTTTAACAGCATGACTTGTGTGTTACACAATCACAGACAGACCTTGGGCTCAGGACTCCAGGCCGTTGCTGCTTCTGTGTGCTCTGTTCAGCACCTCAACCACACCCTCTGGTCAAAGTCACTCTTCATGCCAAGCTACAGGAATGAGTGACCCAAGACTGCATTGATAAAAATGTTGTTTTTTTCTAATCAATTTATTGGCCTTCCTGAGTCAGCCTGATGGCTTTCTGCAAAGTCAAGATGACATCATCACAGCGTTCCCTGAATCACTGGGTCCTCAGCTCTTTAAGGTCAATTAACTTAAAGATGACAATGGGAGACATTTTTGATGTCTGAGTGATACAAAATGCCCACTATGGACCACATGTCTCAGGTCTTTGGATAGACTACTGTGAAGAGCATTTATTCTGGGTTGTCCAGTGCCTAGTTACTAAAAACTAAACCAAAATGTGAAATGTGTTAGTCATTAAAGGCTACTCTAAGTAAGTCCATTTAAGTCTGGATGTGGTTAATGCTTTAAGGAGGAAATATGATTGTGTAGAAGAAAATATCATGGCTTGAAGCTAGGAGAACAAATGCACAGACTGAAAAAAATGTTACCTCTGCATTAATCACACAGAGCCCCTAGCTATTGTAACCATTTCAACATAACCATTATTACAGTATGTCTAACCAGAATGATTTGAAAGCTTATCCATAACTTACATATTTTCTATGCATTTACATATAATATGAAATGTTGTGCAAACAATAAGTAGTTAGAAAAGGGTTTCATTTGTGATCCACCCCTGAAGTTGCCGTGACAGATGACTTGACAAATCATTTGTGTGCCTCAAACTAGTTTGTGCCTATACACAGGAATGAGACCAGAAAGTCTTGATTCACCAGTTTGCAGGCTTTGGAGAAACTTACTCATATAAACTGACAATGTCATGATATATGTGAATTCTCTTTTGCTTAAGTACAAGCTACCAGTGTAAGTTATGCCTTTTTCTAATCCTTTTGTAAACAGCTTAATTAACACTTGCAAAACATCTTATGGCCCGTTGTATCCATTCCCTCTGAGGTATCCTCTCATAAATGTTTCTCTTGTTGTGAAACCAAACCCCCTTGTACCTATGTGTTTTTTTTAGTATGTTAGCTCCACCTATCTTTAAAGCTGTCATACTCAAATCCTATTGGCCTGATTACTCATCTTCTCCCAGTCTTTGTGACTATGGTGAGTCAACAAGGGACAAGGACCTAAGGAGGATGTGGCTTACTGTTGATGTTTACTCAAGGGATAGGAGTGCTCTTCGCATACTACACGAAACTTGTCCAGATTTGGGTAAACCCCTTCATCCAGTTACCGAAGTGTACAGTGTGTTTCAAGATAATATGTTACTTAATTCATCTCTAAAAAAACAAGTCTCTTTTCACTTGCCAAAGGGAGGTGAAAGGTGAAAGTGATCTTGTTGGGAGTTGGTGTGTAACTTGAGGACACTTGCAGAATGAGTATTTGTACAGGTACTTGAGATATGTAGAGATACAGTATTTATTTAAGATAGTAGAAAATAATATCATAAATTCATTGACAGTGTCTTGTCGGTCATGTTGGCATTAGCATATAACACAGAACTAGTGGTCACAGGTTTGGGTGTTAACATAGCCCCTCTTACCGTTGCTACAAAACAGTAACTTCTTTGTTCCAAAAATGAGAGTGAATAATCATCTGTGTTTGATCCTTTGCACCACATGATGAGGATGTTTATAACTCCTTTTTGCAAAGGGGATTTAGAAATTTCAGCCAATAACCTTATCAAAACACATGTTAATGCTGAGTTAACCATTTTGTACCAGGTATGTTTCTCTGAAGTGGTTTTGTGTGGACCAAATAACATTTTTGATTCGACGGGGGTGCCCTGACACACCATAAACCTGACTGAGGATGGAAGAAAAGCTACATAGCTATTTTGGCTTTTCAACTTCCTGCTCGTATGCTTACTAGGCACACTTGCACATATCTGAGCTCTCATGAATTATTTAAAATCTACTAGTGTTCCTAGAGGATTCCAGTAAGAAGAATGGCTGTAAGCAGGTGTTGTAGGTTGCTGCACCATGACATTGATAAAGAAAACTTAATCTTAACTGTTACTGTGAAATTTGATGCTGATTTTTCCACTTAAATGTAAAGTGGGCTTGAGTGGCTGGCTGGGTCTAACTGTTATCTACCTAGGGAGCCTTGGTTTAACATGTGTCAGATGTCAACCAACCTTTGTTTTCCTCTGTTTGTATTGCTTTGGGTTTTATTTACGGTCAGACACGTGGTAATATCTGTGCCATGCCCAACACTCAATCAGTCAATGAAGCAGAGGGACACTTGCCTCCTTTTTCTGAGCAGGCTATTAAGAGATGCAGGTCACCAGAGATAGGAGCTAATACAGCTGAACTGACCATAGGTGTGATGTCAAGCCACATCCATTTCTCTTAAATACCAACCCATTACTGAAGAGGTTCTGCTGTCTTTGTGAGACCACGTTTGTCACTGTGTTATGATAATTATAAGGTGAGAATCCTGAAATGAAAATTTGTTTTCTTACGTCTTGCACGAAAAGATAAGATATCAGGGTCGGCTAAGGCACAGAGCTCCCTAGCGGTTCAAAGGATTACATTTTTTGGTCTCCTCAATAGATAGCAAATGTGATTTCCCTGCTCACCCTCTGCAGTAATTTTTAATACATTTTGTGGATATTTCACTTCTGTCTTCCTATCCAGACCAGCAGATAAGATCTGACCCCATGACTTGTGAAAGTGGCAGTGGGGCTGTTTCTCCATTTTTATGCAAACACACAGTTTGTGTGTTTTTAATCTAAATATTACCTTGGGCATATATTTCTAAACATCAATACAGCTACAGTCATCACACTCATTGGTGCTTGAGGGTAGATATGTTTAAGGCTGTCTGCTTTTTATTGCTTCCTATTTCTTGTAGTTTTTTCCACAATAGCTGTGTACCTTTTAAAAGATTATTGCTGATTTGCTGGTGTGCAGGTGTATAGTTTTAGAAAATGTCATGGATTAGCAACCTTGCCTGGTTTGTCTGTGACACAAAGTCATCATTCATGACTGCCAGACGGTCTCATAGGGAAATCATGCTCCTATCGATCTCCCATCTCACTGAGTTGTGGCATTTGCATCCTGCTTTGCCTTCTGTGGAAAGTTTTCTTTTTTTTTTCTTAACAAGTCAACCTAAGAAGACTTTTCTTGTAGTGATGTCATTCTGTTCACTGCTTTAGTCAGGCTTATTATAACCATATTTAAAACAAAATGGACCATGGGGTGTGACTCACAATATTGTTTGACAACGATAGTCATCATGGAGAGAGAGCGAAAGACAGAGGACAGAGTATTGTCTAACCTCTGGAGCTGGGCGTTTTGTTTGTCTGATGTCAGTGGATTCATTACATGACTACATGACTTTAATTATACAACAACATAAGGACACATACCTTGTAATAAGATCTTTGTTTGCCTTTTAGATACAAATCAGGCATTCAAAAACACATTACCATTCAGGCAAACTGCTGGTATTTCAGATTATCAACTCTTTTTCCTTAAGGCCTTTTAAAACAGTGAGACACATCGTGCCAGTTTGTTTGGACAGTCACACATGCTATTGAATTTGCTGCTGGTTTGGTCTAGATGTGGAAAAACCAGTTTCACAGAGGGTGTGTTTTTTAGAATAATGTTTGCTGTGATCTTATAGACAAAGACCAGTCCAAAAGTTGCATTTATATACTACATTTTTCTCTTAAATTGAAATAGTGTCAAAGTTTTCTCATTTGGTTTTAAAGGCATGAGGTTGTAAGTTTAGATGAGGTCGCTTGTAGTTTTTTGGGTACTTGTGTCATTTTTGTGTCTAGCCAAAGGAAACATTTTCATAGACGCTTGATTGAAAAGAAGCAAGAGCTTTGAAAGATGGAAGAAACAAGTTGCAGAGCATCTTGTAATCTGCAGATGCCAACCTCTGAGCTCTTAATGCCACACTGACCTTGATGTTTGCTCTGCCCTATTCACTCATATGATAACAGCTCTACACACATGGGCAAAATACCAGAACCGGAGTGCAGACCATCTCAGTCTGGCCCGCATCATCCTTAAAGGAAAACAAGTCAATTAAATGGCAGCATGTATGTTTTTTCACAAGTGTCAGTTCAAAGGCAATATGTTTGATACACCAAGAGTTCATGAAATACAACATCAAGTGACATTTGTCCATCGAAAATGCTAACTATTCCACTAAATTGTCATTGTGGGAAAGAAAAGAAAAAGCTCTGGAATCGTTTTCCAACTTTATTTCCAGGTAGAATATTTTGGCAGTGAAAGTTAGCTACCCACGATTGTGCTTGTGATAGTATTTTTAACATAATGCATTGTTTTTCATCAGTCACTTATGCTGTGGTGTACATGAGACAACTGGCAAGATGTAGGCTAATTTCAAAGTTCGTAGTGTATTTAATTTGATTGTTTTATGTAAGTAATCTTTTAATTGTAACTGCAGAGTACATCAGATTGACACATAAATTGTAAAAAAAAACAAGGACCCAGACCTTCTGAGCTGGAAAATAGCCTAAGAGCCTAAAAGTAATTGTGTCTACCAAATTCATGTAACATAATTCAGCACTATGTGTATCATGTTTTAATTTATCTAAGTCAGTTTGGCCCTCTGGGGCATTTCCTGCTCTAGGGCATACACCAGCTGTTTTACTCTGCCATTGCCTGGCATGCAACAACAAATCATACTCATGATAGTGTTTGAATGAATAAAGTAATGACTATTTCTAATTCTTTCTCTTGTGTGTCTCATTAGACATGCTGTTTATTAAGTTTTGCTCCCAATGCTATCAACTGCACTGCTCCAGGAACTGATTGTGTCTGTTTGTTTTGTCTTCTGGCAGAGAATGTTCCTGTGGAGCTACGTGACCCTTTCTACTGTGATCAGTATGAACAGGAGCACCTCAAACCACCAGTCACACGCCTCCTTCAGTCCTCAGAGCTCTACTGCCGTACCTACAGTCTATTACTGGGAGGCACTGGAGCTGATGCACAGCCCAAAGACAATGTCACCCTTCTGCAGCTTCTTGCTCAAAGAGGAATAGTCTCCAAAGACCAAGACGCACCAGTAACTGATGCAGACCTCCGGCATAAACCCATCAAAATGGTAAAGTAAAAGTTTTCATAAAGAACTGAATATATGTGACATATAGGTGATTAACCCACACCAGTCTGTCAGGCAGTTTGTGGTTAGTGGTCATAATAGATTCAAGAAATTCAAAATCAGTCCAGGGAAAGCTTTCCAGGAGTGTATAGAAAAGCAGAAGGGGTCGAGTGGGTCTGGTTGTTTATATTGAAGCTTGTTGATGCTTTGATTCAAGGGATTAAAGAGCATCAAAAAGACCCCCACCCATTCAGTTCAGCGCAGACCCCCCAAAGCTGATCGCAGAGGATGAGTGGATCCAGCTGCTAGGACTGTGGGCAGACACAGCGACACAAGGGAGAACTACTTTAATTTCAGGGTGTGAGACGAACGGGAGAGCCTGGACACAATAGATGCTCCAGATCAGCTGCAGAACAATAGCTGAACAGTTTTAGTGAAACTTTAGATACTCTGTTGAGAGAATACTCTGGGCTTGCTCACTGAGTTGGATCAAGAGGAACTGGTTTGTCCTCTCAGCCCTTAACAATCTCTCTTTTCAGCCTGAAAGCCTACAAATATTTTCTTTTTTTTAAAAGGAGGAATCCTAGTAGTCAAGAAGAACAGTGACACTTTTAGATCTGCTGAAGTTATGCTTCAGCTGGTTCAACAACAATTTGCTGTTGCTCAGTTTTAATGTACTCTCTTTATGCACATTATGATCTCCCTCACAAAATATCACCTAACTGGATTTCAGCAGCCATCTTGGTTCATGTGCAAGTGAAGTAGGGAGTCTCTGGGGATCTACAGCTACAGTGTTGTTGTCAGGTGAAAGTTGTTTGCTCCACTGCTTTTTTCTGGTCACTGCAGTCGGTGCGGCACTGCTGGTGTTGTGATGATGAGCTTGATTGTATGCTTGAGAGGCTGTGCATTCATCTATGATATTTCTTAAACCCAACTGTGTGGAAACTGTACTTGGGCCACGATATATTTATTGTTTTGAATGATAGTTGTTTTAATATTGTAGTATATTATTATTTAATATGACACTTTTCTTACTTAGTTTTTTTGTAAATTCTTGTGCTACTTTCATTTCTGGAGGGCATTCATTTAAGCCCTGTTTGTTGCCACTGTATTCTTGGTATGTTGGTGTAGTATTTTCCTAAAATCTAATCTTAAAGCAGGTCACATGCACCCTCCATTTACGCTGATTGTGAGGTCATGTTGCCCTTGTACTATAAGTTTGGGCAAGACTGTGAGATAGAAACCCCAACCCTCTTTTTCTCTGTTGAATTTGTAAAAATAACCAACAGATGTGTCAGAAACATTTAAAAGGCACAGAGAGTTGATGTTTTATCATCAACATCCTGCATGGTTGACCTGCATGGTATTTTTCTAACTTGCTTTATGCATCTCTGGTGACCATGGGCCCCTGCTGTAAGTTCTGGTTGCTAAACTCTTATTTTGGCTGTCACTGTTAAAGCTGTATGTATTCGTTTTTGTATGTGAGCCTTCCAGCTGCTGTCGGCCCTGGGCTGCTCTCTGAGCTTGTCTGACGCTGACTGGCACTGCAGCTACAGTGTGGCAAGCAAGGAAAGTGGGTCATGCTGCAGCAGCATTAGAAGGATGGAGCATCAATGTGGGTCTTGGCCAATAAACGGCTTTTCAGCAGCAGTAATCTGGTGCATGTAGGCTATATTAAAGTGTTGCATATCTGTTAGGAAAATAAGAGTTTTCTAGTTGCAGACAGGTTAACAACATTACTAACAGCTCAGCTGAGCAGACATGCACTATTGATGACTTTCTGCTTTGTTATTGATACCATACACATCTTACATCATAGCTGTTCAGACCTGGTGAACTTTGGCTTATGTCTAAATGCAAGGATGTAGATTGATCCTAACCCATAAAAATGCTGGCACAGGCGTTGTTTGCTGTACCAGCTTCAGGACAGTGTGCCATTGACTACATATTCAGTGCCATGACCAAAGTAGGGCAAAATCAGACACGCCATTGCTCGCCTAACACATACAAAATGGTGTAACGGTTAATATTTTCTTCACCAAACTATTAGGAAGATCTAACCTAGATCATGAAAATCCTTGATTAATAAGATTAAAAATTATTCAAGATGAAGATAGGTGGTATGAGCTGTGTGATCTGGGAGAGTTGGAATGTGAGTTCTGTTTTCCATTATAATCAAATAATTAAAAAAAAAATTGTACTAGAGACGTAAAATATATATTTAATCTTATCCTATAGCTGTAATTTACTGCGAAACATTTCTGATCTGATGTTTTCAGAGTTTCTATGGTATCATTTGGGATTCTAAATATAGTTTATATTGTGTAGTGGGGTCTTCTAGTCCATGAGAGCTGGGTATATTTATATAAAAATAGTGGCAATATTATAAGCGCGTAGTCCATAATATATCAAGTTTCAAGCTTTATACCCGCAGGTACCTGTATACCTGTAGGTGTAAAGCCCTTTAAATGTAGGTATATTGGTTTGGTTAATACAGGAGGGTATGCACTTTGTGAAAAAGCACATCAGTAGCACTCCATTGATGCTGCTCGAGCTAGCACCAGCATCTTTACAGGCTGCCGTTATCCTGAAATGAGGGCTGTGTAAATGGCAAACCTTAGCTCTCTTTGAAGTGGGGCTGAGAAGTGAAACCTTTAGCTGCCTTCATCCCCTACTTGGTCTATTCCCCTTCTGGTAACTGACCTTCTGGTGATGGCCCAACCCCCATCTCTCCTCAGATTGAGGATAAAGATCTGTAAAGATTAGAGATAATCTGCTATGCAGACTCAACGTCATCATCCACGACTGGATGACACACCAGAGATGACCACTGACTCACCATGTACATAACATGTCCTGCCACATCAAACTAATTTGTAAAATTGATATTTGACTGAGATGAAATATAATCATTATCATCCTTTTTAAACATACTGATTTTGTTTCTACTAGAAATAGGGTCAAGCGTCTGTTCCCACAGTGATGAAGTAAGTCATGTAGCCATAATGCAGCTAACCCTCCCCAAGCCACTGTTGGTTTTAGGTGGGCACTGACACTTTGTCTTAAATCATACTGCTGTGTTGGCGGGTTTCTGGTCAAGTGAGCATCAGTCAGGAGCTTAGTTGAAAACAGAAGTGGCAGACTATCAGAAACACTAACATCATCTTATAACATTTGTTCTGCTTTGGGCATTAGTTGATTGGAAACCAATCTTGGTTAGTTGTAATTAAATGTTAGGGGCACATTTTCAGTTGGTTTGGTGTAAACGTAAACTTGTAATACTGCTTTGCTTTTCCTTGCTTGATCACTCCATGTATTCAGCTATCATTGTTCATAAAACATGTGTTTTGGGAGGACCCCCTCTCCAAAATCCCCCAGTTGGGCCCCAGACCTGGCTGATCCCACTGTTTGTAACCCCTTCAGTAGGCACAGTAGGGGGATGGGGTTAAGTCATATTTCAGACATAATCAGATTTCGCTTTAATCATAATCTCACTTAATGATCAGCAAGATGCCTTTGCAGTCTTTGTTTGATTCTGTTGTTGACACACTTACGGAGGCACATTCATGAAATGTTCGCTGTAAAGATTTAATGTTGGTGGAGTTAATTGACATGGTATTAATTTTTCACCCTATGTCACCTTGGTTTGAGGGGTGCTAACTGTTTGCTGGGTGGATGTTTCAGAGCAGAGAGGCAGTGCTAAGCCAGGAACACACAGCCCTGCTGCGGTCAGGCTTGTGTTGAGATGCATTGTGGGTCAGCTGGTTGGTTGTTATGGTGATCTGGCAGGCTCAGCGGTCTGTGTTCTAGAGCTGCTCCTCTCTCCCCTCTCATTAGGGAGACTTGTGATTTAGCTTAGTGAGCTCTCCTGGGTCGGCAACGGGAAATGCACTAGCAATCCCCCTCCTCCCTTTTCATTCTGCACTTTTTGTCATGTATTACTCTCTCCTCTGAATAATTACTACATAAACTGAGAAAAAGGTTGACCACTTTCACCAAGTGTTGTCATTCTCCGTTCAGTTTCCCTTGCCATTGCAGTAATCCAGTCTTCTTTCACACTGTGAGAATGTCTAGAACCTATTATTACACCTTGTGGATGAATGCAAAACACCTTAAATCAATTTTTGTGTTTGAAACACACCTACTGGCAGCACTCTGCTCAACTCAGTGGCCTGTGCCATGTTGGTTACTTTATTTGATCGGATAGTTTCACCTAGAGCAGAATCTTTTTTTCAGAACAGGCCAGAGAACAGAAATGGTTTAAATCAATATTACAGTAGACCAGAACTTCTCATGCTATTAAATGTGTAATTGTGCCAGTTTATAATTAACGAGTGCAATCATTTTTGTAATACAATGTGTTCTTAGCACCAATCCAAGTATGAATGTTGTATTTGTAATTCTTGTCCGAGATTATCACTGTTAAGCATTACTGGTCTAAATAAGTCGTATCATCAGGACTGAGGGGATTTCTTTCTTTCATCAAGTCCTTTAGTGATAGTTCCGATATCTAGCTGTTTGTCCGCTCCGTACTGCAGAAATTTCTACTGAAAAGACTAGTCATGTGTCACATAGAAACAGCATCACTAGTCTTGGCAACAGTGGTGAGGGGCAGATCAGCCAGGGCCACACAGGTCCTAGGGCCTGATTGCAGCACATCCAGAGAGCCTGGACCAATGATATCTGACAAGCCTTTGCTGGCATAGCCTGCCCTGCCCGTCCCAGCGGCGTGTCTGCTCAGGTCAGCACTTTACATCAGGGTTGAGTAGGCAGACATGCAGACAGGGCAAATACACGCAGCTGGACTACCACCAGACCCCAGCTGGGGCAACGTAAGAGGCTAGAGTAAGAATGTCAGATCTCTGAAGTGGGATTTGTAAGTAGTAAAAAGGAACAGGCACTGATTTGCACAGATTAGGATCAAAACTAAAGATATGGCGATGGAGAAGGAATGGCCCCATGGAATGATTTGTTCATGACTTACCTGTCCTTTCTATTGGCCATAATTCATTTCTAATTTAAGTGCCAGCAGTGAGGAGAGATGAGGCCCAGTACTGCATTTAGAAGGTAACAATAGATCATAACAGGTGATAGAAAGAGGAGGCAAAGATGGAAGCATCATACACTGAATTATCTGGATAAGAAGAAACAACCTCGCAGGCTTATCAAGAACTGTTGGTTGCAGCCCCATGGCACGAATGGAGCACAACTTTCTAATGAGCTAACAGGTTAATAGAGTTAAGGCTCTCAGTTGAACTGAGCTGATAATGTTGCTGGTGCATTTTAATGGGCTCTGGACTCTCAAAAGAACTCTTTAACGCTCTCTTGAGTACGTAGAAAAGCTCATGTTTGTTTGATACAAATGCTGGGTATGTGAAGTATGTCTTGAGTGGTTTTGCTTGACTGTTGCATTTGCGTGTGGGGAAAAAAGCAAAAAAGCAAAAGTAATGATTTTATCTCAAAAAGACATTTATATACACACCTGAACTGTGAAAAAAACAGTTTCTTTCAGAGAATACTGCTCTTTGTTTTGCTTCCTGATTATCTGGTTGCAACACTTCATTTAATCCTGCAGTCTGTCACACATGAGTCATACAGCAGTGTTTCAATGCAGGAAAGGGAAGGGAATCATATTCAAGAGAAGGCAAATGAAGGGAAAGCAGCTGAGGAATGACAGTCCTGGGGCACACGTGTTACTATATTACAGGTCCATTGCCTCTTTAATGATTTAGTGATTGTGTAAACATAGGTCCAAAGTTCACCCACATCTACTCATCTGTGTTTGCTTACTCTGAACTCTTAGTGTTTCTGCTGACTCACAACTGGCCTCTGGTGACCCCTAGAGGACATTACTTGTAAATGTTAGTGCAGCAGCAGTAAGTGGTGTCTCTGTTCTGCAGTAAGTGTTCCACCACCAGAGAAGAAGAAATGGCAGTGTCCAGCATTATTGTATTAGCTATAATTGATGAATGCTCACTGAGCTCTGTTGTGAATGGTCCAGCCCCTGATGATCTCTTTTCTTTCACATATGATTGGTGCAGAGTGCTCATCTGGCAGTGATAGATGCCCTGATGTCTGTGGGAGCTATGGAGACGGTTACTGCAGCGAAGACACGTGGTTCTGGTGAACTACTGGGTGGAGCTTCCAGTTGGGAGGATGCTCTGCTTCATTGGGTTAACGGGGTAAGGACCAAGCCAGAGAGAGGCAGTTTTTATTTCAAGCACTTTTTTTAAACGGTGTCTGTTCAGCTACATAAATAAAGAATGCAGTAATTCTTTAATTCACTATATCTTATAAAGATGACACAATACAGTACGTTTTAACTACTTTGCATTTGTGGCATGCTCTTAGTTAAACCAGAAGCTGAGAGAACGCACTGAAGGAGCCCTGAATGACACATCTCAGGCCATTACAGAGCCTCAACCTGTCCAACCCTCTGTGAGTATTGCCCCTGAACACCCAGGATATAGTGCAACGACACATCATCATATCGAAACACAGAATGATCTGTCTTGGATTGTGAAAATATCATAAAATCCAGCGTTGAATTCACATTTTTGGTTCTGATGTGCTTGCAGAGTTTTACTCGTACTTAGTCTATAATCACAGCAAGTACAAGTTGTCACACAATATAAAAAATGGCAGCATCATTGCTTTGTCAACAAGGTTGTCCTGTCACTTTCAGAAAGTACAGTCATGATAGTCCTTTGTCTTCTTTGTCTAGTTCTTCCACTGTAGGCTTAATACCTCTGCTCTCCTGCCCCCGTTCTCCATTTCTCCGTATTTCTCTGTATTTCTCCTTTCCTTCCTTCCTTCCTTTTCTCTGACAGTGTCCAACTCGCTGGTACTGGAAACTTGTTCCTGTAAGTTCCCTCCTTTCCTCTGCTCCTTCTCCCTGTCCCTCCATCCCTCCAGTGCCTTCATCAATTTTATCAGCAAATACCTGATGGTCAGGTGTGTTTTTTTTCATCCAATTGCTGGTGTCAGAATGCTGCTATACATAACATCCTAGTCTGCATTAAATTGCACGCTGCAGCATTAACGTGGACGGGGAAAGATAGGTGCAAAAGGCATTATGTGTTGACACACTAGTGGCTAGTGGTGCATGAATAACAACACTCACAACAGTACTCATGCAGGCCTGGAAACTGGCATGCAAAACCTGTTCCTCTGGTCCTCTGTGAGACAGAGGTGTGTGTAAATGGTTATTGGGGTAAACTGTGACTGGCTTCAAGTCAGCTGGTCCCTGCTGACAGTGGGCTGTTTGTTTATACACCGCCATCTTATCTGAAACACTTGACTCTCTTTCTCTGAGTTTCTCTTGCATTCTCACTTCCTCCTGAGACCCTCACTTGTCCCACTTTCTCCTGACAAAACCTTCTTTTATTCCTAATAAGACACTCCCTTGCATCTGCTATTTGTTGACATATGCTCTCTCCTCCACACACCAGCATGACTTTTATTTGTCCTTTTTCTCATACAGTAACATTTTAATTTATGTATTGCAGAGTTGTTTGTACATGTGCATACAGACTAATGTCTGAATATTCATCCATTTTTGAAAGAGCCTGATTTTGTTGATGGTTTTAAGATTAACAAAATGACAAACTTCAAATAATTGAACCTTAAACAAAACACAAATGAGCTCAAGCGGCTGTGTTTGATTGTCTTGTTTGATTTTGATTTTTAAGCTCCGCTACAGGAAGGATAAGGTTCAGTCCAGACAAAAGCCCATCTTTCCAGTGGTTAATGAAGTCAAAGACTTATCCAGTGGTTGTGCCGTTGTTGCTGTCATACACTATTATTGCCCAGGCCTGCTAAGACTTGAAGGTACGTAAAGACCTTATAACCATGAATTGTAAGAGTGAATTTTCTGTTAATGTAACCCTTTTTTTTGTCACGCTGTAAGATGTTTGTATGAAGGAGTCCATGACTGTAGCAGACAGCTTGTACAACCTGCAGTTCATCCGTGAATTCTGTGACAGTTGCCTTAAGAGCTGCTGTCATTTGACGCTGGAGGACATGCAATACACACCACAGGAACTTCAGGTACAGACATTCACACTGTTTATCATTAAGCATTATTTGAATGATGATTGGTTAAAAGTTATGTTTTGTCCTCCTAAATGTCTGATTTATTTACTCTAATTTGTTTAGCTCAATCTGCTGAGCTTCCTAGCAGAGCTGCTTTGCTGGTTTGAAGTTCAAAGGCCAGAATTTGTTCAGCCAATAGACACATTAGGTAAGAGTCCCTAGTTTTGTACTGTGTGAATACTGTACAATCTCCATTCAGAATATAACACTGAATATGTGTTACAAATGCAAATCTTTTTTTTTCCTTCAGATGACTCCACACCAGTAACGCCAAGTGGTAACAGGTACAAATGCTCTCTAAATATGATTTTACCTTTTTGAAGTCTTTGATTGAGGTTGTTTGAACTGAAAGGTTGTGTCTCTGCTTTACAGTATCTCCCCTTCAATCTTCAAGAAGCCCTTCCTCCCTATCTCCTCCCCTGTGTCAGGTAAGATTAAGATTATGTCCTGTCCTCATTACATCAAGTTGCAGTGTTTTGTCCAACTTATTTCCTTCAGTGGTTGTTTTTCTTTTAGTTGTGTGTTGTAACAGTTTTTATATTTTAATTGATATTTGATATGTTTATACATATTTTCCCTTTTTGTGTATTGTTTTGTTGACTTGTGCATCCCTGTGTGGTGTGCATGCCTTTACGTGTCTGTGTGTGTCCCATTGTATTCAGGATCTTTGACTCAGTCTACCTCAATGTCTCATATAGAAGGAGTTGGAAAGACATGGAGCAAGAAACCTCTCAGGTAGTACTGACTTCACTACCATTTTAACATATATATGTGTACATTGGTGATTTGATTTCATCAATACTATTCTTTTTTTCTACTTAGCCGCCCCTTGTCAGCAGTATCATTCAGCATTCCTTTCGGCCTGGACAGTGATGTGGACATTGTGATGGGTAATCCTGTGATAACCCGCTCTGTGAGCTCAGACCAACTTAACCCAGTAGGCCAAAACATGACTAGGGTGCCCTACACTCCACCTGAAGATCTCAGCCATTTACTTAGCAAACCCACCGGCCCGAATGGTCCCCAGAGAGCTTCTTGGGCAACTCAGACGCCCAGCATTCCAAGGTTAGCAGAGGAGAATGGCCTTGGGGTGAATGAAACAGGAGAGCTGCCTACCATTGAAGAGGCTCTTCAAATCATCCACAACGAGAGTAAGTTAGAGCCTCGTTTACACCCAGATGGGGCTCCTGATGGCTTCTACCTCCACTCTCCTGATGACCCTGCTAGTTCTAGACATAACAGCAACTTAGCACCCATCAGCTGCTCTGCCCCATCACGCTCAGGAATGATGTACCGGCCAACAGGAGAGTCCAGAGAGCCCAAACGAACCAGAAACACCTCAGAATGTTCACGAGATGATGACTCCGTCTTGAGAGATGGTAGTGTGGACTCAGATGCCTCAGAAGACCTGCCTAAGGCACAGTCCACTCCAACCACACCAGCTTCTAGTGCGAACTCTGTTAGAGGCCAGGGCAAAGAGGTGCCTGATAGTGGTGTGAAAATGACCAGCTTTGCAGAACGCAAGAAAAAACAGATTATAGATTCTCCTAAGGCCAGTGACCCCACTCCTCCTCAGATGACCACATGGGCACAGAAGTCTGACGAAAGCCCAAGTAAGAGCCCACAACTCAATAATGAAATGTCTGAGCTGGGGGTTCGACTTGAAGAAAAACGCAAAGCTATTGAAGCACAGAAGAAACGCATTGAGGCCATTTTTGCAAAACACCGGCAAAGACTGGGCAAGAGTGCCTTTCTGCAGTTGAAGAAGGAGCAGCGGGGGGAGGAAGGTGGGGGGGAAGAAGGCGATGGCCAGGTCAGCACTTCATCCACAGAGGAAGACCTTTCTCGCTTGACACTGGAGGAAAGGCTGGCAAGAATGGAGGAGGAAGAGCAACAAGGACAAGATGAACAGCATCCTTTGGAGGTGCAAGAGGGCAATGCCAAAGGAGGACTAATGCTTAACAAACAAGTTGGTCACTCCAAAGAAAAGGCAGGAACATCAGGAGAGAAGACCTCTGGAACATCTAGTGAGAAAATGGTAGCTCCACTAGGGGACTATAACAATGCTGTATCGAAGCTGACTGCAGCACTGAGCTCTCTGCAAAGTGACATGCAGCGACTCACTGACCAGCAGAACCAGCTCATTAAGAAGAAAGCTACAACTTCCAGCAACAAATCCTGGGTTATACCAGCTAGCCCTAAGACTTCCACCCCAGCCCCTCCCTCTGCACGCCTTTCCCGAGAATCCACCCGAGATTTAAATTCAGCTTCCTCCTCTCCATCTCCATCACGCAAAATCATAAACCATACCACTCCTCCAAAATCTCCTCAGGTGTTACATCGTAGAGCTCAGTCTGTGCCACCTAAAAGCCCTAAACACCATCAACACAGTCGTCCTTTGGATGTTAAGGTTCCAACACTCTCAAGGGTTCTCACCCCACCTCAAAATGTGGACCGTATTCCCCACCTCCGTCGTGTAAATCCCTGGCAGTCCCAGGTCCAGACTTCCTCTACATTCTCCATTGGGGACTCTGACAACCTAGATGAGCTGCGCTCATCTGGACCAACTCCTGTTCCTACACCTGCACTAACACCAATACCAACACCAACTCCTACACCGACTCCCCGTCCTGCAGCAGATGACACCCTGTCAGAAGTAGGTTCTAATGACGATCATAGTATATTTAGTATGGACCTGGAGGCGGGGCCCTCACATCCTTTGCCTAAAAAGGAAAGTCTTACAGGTGGGGGGTGCAGCTCTGGTGCTCCATCAGAGTGCTCATTTGAAAGTGATGCCCCTGCATTGATAATGAATGGAAAACGCAGCAGCCTGATAGAGATCTCACTGTCTGCTCTGAGAGGAGATGGAGAGGATGATGACCAAGCACCTGATGCCATGTCTGACTCAATGAGTGACAGGACAGAGCCAGAGATGAAAGGAGGGGTTGGTTTCTTTTTCAAGGTGGGTGACTTATTATTATTATTATGTGCAATTTTAAAGGTGCTGTTTTTGAAAGGTGTATCCATAAACTGCATCCATGACTGTTTTCGTCTTCATTATTAGGATGACACAGAGCGACCAGAGGATGAAATGGCCCAGCGGAGGGCAGCTCTGCTTGAGAAACAACAGAAGAGAGCAGAAGAGATGAAAAGACGCAAACTTGAGCAGGAAAAGGAAAAAGAATCCAAGTGAGATCTGTTTTAAAGCTTCCATAACTGAAGAATTTAGGAATTGAATTAAAAAAACAATCAGGTTTTGAAGTGAGTGCAGCATTGTTTTACAGTAAATAACTTATGATAATGTTGGATCCATTGTCCTATTGTAAGTAAATAAAACTAAACGATGACACTAGTTTTCTATGTACATATTCTTTTCATGTTTTCATCATTTGTTCACCATGTTATCTCTTTTTGACTTCAGCAAGCCACAGTGGATGATCATTGAGGGGTGGGGGAATAAAAGCGAAGACCGACCCCAAACCCCAGGCACACCTCCAGCATCACGCACCCCGCCAGCAGAAGGGACCCCCCAGCGCAGAGGAGACTTCACTAGGCAGGAGTATGAACGGAGACAGCAGCTAAAGATCATGGAAGACTTAGACAAGGTGTTGAGGCAGAAACCCACCACAGTTCGTGGCGTCAAGAAACAGAGACCCAAGACTGTGTTTAGAGATGACTCAGTCCTTTCTCACAGCCCTGTTAAGGGTTTCATGGGTAAATAGGTCCAGAATTCATACACACTCAATTTGATTATGTCCTCTGCTTGTACTGTATTAGTTTTGCTATATTATTTCAACCTTCATCACTGTTTTACTTCATTTAGGCACCAAGCTAAACAAGGTGTACTCTCACTCCACCATGAACCTGTCTTCCATGGCTAATGACCTGACTATCAGGAAGTCTCCCAGGTAACTTATGTAGTGACAGTGACTTGTATCTTCTTGAAGGTCGTACTATGTAACATTTCTTGGTTGTGTTTATAAACAAACCATTCAAACTGACACCTCTTCTCCGCTCAGCAAACGAGGCAGAGAAAGCAGTGGTAAAGCGAACAATAGACTGAAATCTATGAGACAAAAAAATAACGTGTTATTTAATGGCTTTTTACCCCAGCAGTTAAGCTCGTATAACTCTGTGAATGTTCTAGAATGAATACAGCTGAAGCACATGCTTCCTCCTCCTCTGCTCTCTGCTCCAGCCATAGACTGTATCCGACTGACAAGTCTGTGTTAGAGGTGACAGAGGAGTCTGTGTGAGCGTTGCACAGACTTTTTTCTCTGAGACAGAACTGCACCACACTATACAGAATGAACTGGGGTTGCTTGGTTTTTATATTATCCTGCCCATGTATGTTGTACAATGCTGTTATTGATTGGCTGGAGGTACCAGTGCTTAGGATACAAAATTATTTTAGTATGTTAGCAGAATTTTGCTTCAGTGATAGAATGGAGAATTGCCTCTATGTTTGTAAAAAAAAATCTTTTGCAACCTATTGCCAGCCCATAAATATTGTCAGAATATTGAATAAAGTATTGAGTATGTGTGGTTGCATTTTTGTATACTAGTTTAACCACTATAGGTCATTTATTGAGATACTGCCACACCCTGTGGTTCCTTTTATCAGTGTAATCTGTGATAAAGGTGTAACTGGTGTAAAGTGTCTGTTTACACATACTTACCCTCAAGGTGTGTAACTGACATTGAACATCTCTTTGCCTCCCTTTAGCCGATCACACTCTCCCTCAAGGCTAATGTCACCAGGACGAAGGAGTGCTCAGAATGGAGAGAAGGACTGGGAAAATGGCTCTACAATTTCCTCCCCGGCCTCAATCCCAGAATACACAGGTCAGTGATATATTCCATACCAAGAGGTTATTAAAAAGGTGACTGCAGTAAGCATTGTTTTATTGGATATTTGACATTTGGCAATGCTGTCTCACAGGACCAAAGCTATACAAGGAGCCTAGCTTTAAGTCCAACAAATTCATCATCCATAATGCTATCACTCGCTGCTGCCTAGCTGGAAAGGTCAATGAACCACAGAAAAACAAGATTGTAGAGGTAAGCCATCCTGCTGTGTGAGAGTCCAAAACACAGGTCCATCCTAAGTAGACTGATTTCTATTCAGCTGTACTTAACATTTTTTCTTTGTTTTCTAATCAGGAAATGGAAAAGAGCACAGCCAAT
>JAPQRN010000026.1:21726105-21780072 GCA_037367275.1 Coranthus polyacanthus
TTATGTTCTTTATGCTGTGTGAATATTGAGTAGGTGTGTGCTGTTGATATCGTCTGACTGGGTGAAATCTTACTGCAAGAACAGTGCAGGGAGACTGAATTGTTATTATGTATATATATGATGATGTCATGTTAGGGAATTGTGTATTAAGTACAGAAGGACATATCCAGAAACCAAATTTCTTTATTCAGTGATGCATTTTTCTTAATGTTAGGCTCTACTTGCTTATTTAAACATAACATAAAAATAGTGCTTTTAAATTTAGCAGACAATACTGACAGAAAAACTCACTGGACCATATGGCTTTGGTAATACTGCTGATAACTACACTTAGGTATACTATGGGCTCATGGGTAAATGCCCTCCTCAGTGCAGTACTATGGCACACTTCAATAGATGAAGCAGTAAAATCTGTGAAAGAGAGCATGTCTGTTTACTTTAGCAACAACTATCAAAAAAACAGAGGACAGTTGAAGCCATAAGACTTGTAGCAGTGCATCTTCAGCTGTGTTTCGTGTGCAGCATCTCAGTGAGTAGGGAGTTGCAGGGCAAATCTCCCTGAAGATGGCGCTGGAACAAATACTCCTCAACCTGCAAACTAATGCTGCGTACTTCAGGCAACCGGAGCAGCAGCTGGCCAAACTTGTCTGAGTGTCCTGGATGAATCAGCTGGGTGTGCTCCATCAGGGCTCTGTTCACCCTCTCTTGAGTTTGCTCCACCTGCCTGCGATTCTGCACTGACTTGACATCTAGAGCAGAAAGACGCGATACATAGTTTATATACATGCAGTGATGTAAAAAGAAGAATGCACAACTGACAGAGTCTAATCAACGCATCAAAAGGGAAACGCTCACCAGGGTTGAACAGAACCAAGTATTTGAGACAAACAAACTCGTGTCTGTCTAACTGTAGTGCTTTTAGTTTGGACACCAGGTCCTGGGTTCTTGATACCAGGCTACTCAGTGTCACTCCTGCTTGAGAGATGATGGTCGACACCTCGATCTGCAATGACAGAAATGTGTTAATCAGAGTTAAATTGTCATTGTGTGCAGTGTAATATAACACACCGTGTCAGATCCAAAGACATTTTTAAATGCTGATCACATAACTTAATAATTTTATTCACTTTATTCATTTTAAATTTCACCTGTTGTCCTGTGACCAGATATATACAGCCTTCTTTGCCATAAGTTACTTGTCTACAGAGATGGTCCAAGACCAGCAGTTCACTCCAACAGCTCTGCAGCAGCACCATCTGGTCTTCCACCTATGCAAGCATAAGAAATTCGCAGCTTTAAGCCTATCGTGGTTGGAAATTAAAAGCTCTGACTTCTTGCACATTCATAAGCAAAAGATAAATATTTCAGTGTAATGCAAGCTATATATTTCTTGCTATTTAATAGATGTAAACATATTTGTAAACAATTATTTTCCCCATGATTATTTACCTTGATCTCCTTGAAAAGTGCACTGTTCCTGGCCCATTCCACAAGCCCAAACAGAGTCTGGTCAGCCATTTTGCACATGATGCTGAACGTATTTAAACGGTCGTGTTTTCCTCGGTTGGCCTGTTCTCTCTGTAGGCTGGCCAGGACCTTTGCACACAGCTGGCCCTCGTCCTGCTCTGCCTCTAGGAGTTGGTTTAGGAAGTTGGGTGTAAGATTGTCAGAGGAGGGAATACCTTGGGCTTGGGTAGGGGACTCATTTACTGGTGTGTTTGTGTGTGGTGTTGAGCAGGGAGATGATACTGGTGTGCTTGTTGTTGAGAACGAATTATTAGGGGTTGTGTGCACTGGAAAGTTTGTGGAAGCTGGGCTGCAGCTGAAAGGCATCTCTGCTTTCTCTTGGAAGTATCCAGTGAAGGGATGGTGATACAGTCCAGGGTAAGGCATCGGTGGAGGAGCGAGCCCCCTGTCTGCATTCATAGTACAGTCCAGAGGTGTGGGTGTCCCAGACGGCCCCACACCAGAGGGATACATGTGAGGTTGCTGAAAAGCATTGGAAGACAATGGAGCACTTGTGTTACTGCTCATAAGATGAAGGTGATTCGGAGCTATGGTCTGGTGTGTTTGTGGAGTTTCCGTCTTAATCCTGTAGGGAGCAGTGTTTGCCTGGTAAAACACCATTTGCTGTTTCATCTGCCTGTCCCGGCGGTATAGAGGGCCAAATTTATTTCTGCCACCTCTCATACGATCTGCTCTCACAGCTATTAACAAGGAATGAAACAAATGATCATTGCCATTGGAACAGATGATTTAGTTTGCAGAATTGATAATATGCCCTCTTCACTTTAAGAGCTCAGTCATCATATTTAATCTGGGTCATTACGGCACTGGTTTATGACTTCTGAGATAAGTTATATGGGAAAAAAGATCATGCATGTCAGTGGAGCACAATGTCGCAATGTTGCAAAATACATGTTCAAAAGCAGTGTAGTATATATGAATGTTTCTGTTTAGGAGTTGTACCTTCTCTCTTCATGCCAACTGCCAAACATTTCTGGAAGCGGCAGTAAGGACAACGTTTCCTTTGGGAAAGGTTCATGGGGCAGCTCTGTTGTTCTGCACAGGTGTAGTGTTTGTTATTTTGCACAGAGCGTTTAAAAAAGCCCTGCAGAAAGAGAGAGATTTAGGCCTGTTGTTGTCTGTCTTTGTACATCAAACAGTCCTTAGTTACAATAAAGAATATGCATCATGAAAGTCATAAACACAAACACAATATACTTCGGTCTATGAAGGTCTTAGCTAAGGCTTTATTTATGCAAAAAAATTCAAGTAACATATAGCACCTCAAAAGGTTAAATTTACTGCATGAGTGAATGAGTTTACCTTGCAGCTCTCACAGGTTAGCAGTCCATAGTGGTATCCTGACACTTTGTCTCCACAGACAGGACAACTTTCCTCTGACTCTGGTCTGCTGTCTAACTCTGTCTTTACCTCCTGAGCTAGGGAATAACATCACAGTTAACTTTTAGTCAAATGCACAACATGTTACAGATGTCAGCCACTGCAAGAGATCTATGTGGCTCGTGTAGGGCCTGGCATTCAGCTTAAAGGCCTTTCAACATGTTGGAGTCACTCATTCATTCTGTACTACAAATGTATATCACTTCCAAATATCAATGATCAGTCTTGCTAATAATCAGTATTGGTATCGGTCCCGAAAAAAATCCTTAGGTTCAGCCTCTAGACTAAAGGAAAAATGGTATTAGCTGTTAAATTGAGATAGTTAGGTGGATATGTCAAGTTGCTGAAGTGCGTATCCTACATCTTCATTTCATCCTGTGTTACTCTTCTCTCATCACTTTTTGCTTTACTTCTAATAGAAGAAAATACAGATGCTCCAGGGGTGTGCACTTCCTTCTAATGCTACCACAGTACAATAGAATGACATGTTGCAGTTTTGTTATCCACTTCTGTTATCCAGTGTAACAAGGCCAACCAGTTTAAGAGACTGTCATGTACATGTCATGTCGTGATGACATGACATGTACGTATGTCTTCTGATGAGGTTTATTACTCAGCTGCTGAGAGACCAAGTACAAGACCATCCCTCTGTTGCAGACAGTACCTTATCACTCAGTTTGATTTGTGCGACTTTGATCACAGATATGACCCTTACATAATTCCCAAAGCTCGCTGGTTATGACTGCCAAGAAAATCAGTCTCCGAAATAAGAAACCACTCACAAAACTACTTACTGACAGCATGTGACGGTTTATACTTTGTATACTCACACTGAGCAGATATTCACATGATGAACTAATGTATCTTTACAGAAAGGGTTGTAGTTTTCAAAAGAAGAACTTTAAAACATTCAGACTTACGATACAGATCAAAATCAATCATATTTTGCCAGCAGATACTCACATGTCGGTGATCTTTCCAAAGTTAGCAGATCATCTGAGCAGTTGGCAGGTTGAGGGCCAAGAGGCTGAGGCTGCTGTGAGTGATAACCAGGTAGGTCCATTCTGGCTGGTGGGACATGAACTCCACAGTCAGTCCAGCCTGATCTTCATTGCTGCGGAGATCAGGAGACCAGACAGATACTGCGGAGAGAGCCAGAGAAAGGCCAGCAGGCAGGCCACACAGCCCTGGTGAACTGATGCTTGTCTGAGGTACTGCAGGTGGACTTCGATCTGTAGTGAGGGTCATAAAACCTCTCCTGACTGGCACTCCTACCCAGTCAGCCAGCGAGCCGACTGGACACCCAGCCCCCCTACAGGAGACAGAAAGCTACTTGCCAGACTCTAACTATAGTGAAATCACTCCAGTGTCAGTGAGCCATCTTGGAGCACAGCTGATAAGATAAGATTCCACTGAAGAGTACAGGTAAACTACAGTCATTCAGTCTTCATACACAAACTCCTGTATTACTGGAACACTGCAATTCATGCATTAAATCCCGAAAGGTAAACGTCACTTGGCTATTTTTGAATAAAGCATTTTATTCACCTTAAGGAAAAGATAGCAAAATTTCAACTCTTTGCTTTATCCATTATAATACAATATTTCATCAGCGAAATCAGAAACTGTGATTATATCATGCCACATTTCTAGTCAGTACCAGGGATGATAAACTACTATTCAACATCCCAAATGGCACAAGCTGCTTTGATGGAGCTCACAGTGATAGAGGAGTTCAAGGGTGGATGGTTATGACACCTGCACATTAGCTTGTAAATTGATTATGAAATTCATTCTTCTACTTTCTGGAAGTAGATCTTTGTAAAATAAAGATATATTGAAGTATTAATCTACAAAATGTGATTGTTATTGCCTCTAAGTGCCATCTGGGAGTATGGTAAAATAAAACAGCTCAGAACTGGAGCAAGATAACATTTTAATCGCATGTCTCTGGTTTAAGCTCTTGTAGACATTTGAGAAAGGGAGGGGCTATTGACCGATCAAGAACGACGAAAAAGAAATGACTGCAACAAGCAACTTTATTGAGGATTGCAGAAGATAGTAATACAAATCAGCATAGTCATTAAAACTTTTACACTTCATGTAACCACCTTTTTTTGTGATCGTCACCTTTGTCTTTGTCAAAATGTTAAAATCTCTGTTGTCATTGGCAGCCTATTTATAGTACATATTGCATTAAACCTCAGGTTATGCTAAACTACAACATCCCTGTGTATATACTGTCTGCAGACATCGTGCAGAAGTCGTAATATTCAAGGTAGAGCAGAAACATTCAATCCTCCCTGGAGCAGCTCGGCTCACCATCGGCAACAAACCACACCTCATTATGCCTGTCTAGCATCGTCATCGGGCTGCAAGAAACAAATACAGAAACAAACAATAATTTACAACAGAATATAAAGTATTCCTCAAATAATGAAGTTGTTCTTTCGTATATAAGTAGCTTCTGAATGAGAAATGCATGGTGTTTGGTTTTACCTGTTATATCCAACAGTGTAGTGGTAGTCTTTTTTGTATTTAGCATTTGTTGGCTTAAGGCAAGAGGCGAGCAGTTTTGCATTTTCTTTGTCACTGCTGGTTGTTATCCACCCCCCGTAGGACTTGACAAACACCTTCATATCTGGCTTTTCGTCTATGTAGACCTGCAAGAAGGAAATGCTAATTGTCTGCCAGTATAAGGTGGATTCAAGCTTAGGAATAAATGAAATCTATCATGTCAAATATGGCAAATAAGAATATTTTTTTCTGGTACAGTTTGTCAAGGAAGCTTACCTTTTTATCATCTGGTAATGGAGGATTTGTCTGATCTTCAGCCGGCAGCAAGAAACTCATTGTGTATTCACCAATTTGCCAAAACGTCTTGTTTGGATTTTTCATTTTAATAATGACAGGAGATGTCATTTGGATCTTTTTACCTAAAGATAAACAGCAAACATTTTGAATAGCATGCCCAAATCCTTCCCAGGATGTAAACAATGAAGAAATCCATGATAAACTCACAGTGAAATGCATATATAGAAAACATGACTTCAATATCTAATAGCATAGTAGATGCACACATATAGACACACACCATCCTTGTTGTCACCGTTGATGTAACCAAACAGTCGTCTGAATGAACGCATTGCTGCCCACATCATGAAGTACGACTCCTCGTCGGTTGACACCCACTTCACAGAGCCATAACGACGGACCTGAGGGAGGAGAACAAACATCGTGGGCTTTTTTTGCATGTGAAATGTGTCTAAAAGTTTCTTGCTTGCTCACACACACACACACACACTAACCTCATAGCAGTCATCAGTTTTACAAATTTCATCAGGCAGCAGGCATTGCTCTGTCTCAGTACAGTAGGATGCATTTGATGAACTTCTGCGAATTTAGAGAAGAAACTATTCAACAAACACAGATAAACTTTAGAATCTACTCAAAAGATGCATTCAGTGCAGGATCTTACCCAATTCTGGCCTCAGCTGTCAGCACCAGCAAAAAGCCAACCAGCCCTGGAAGGTAAATCCTGACACAAACGTACAGTGTTTTCACTCAGCGCGACATAGCAATATACAACCCATTTTTGTTTAAGAGAAAAGAGGACAATTAAGAGGACAGTCACTTAACGTTTAGATTTAGTTCATATACAGAGAAAAAAAAAAAAGATGGTGCTAACATTTATATTTGATGCTTAAAAGAAAAGTCCTTTTGTACTTACATCGTGTCAAAAAGTGTTGGATTCTGTTCCTTTCCAAAATGAATGTCTGCAGCCGGGTGCAAAGTGGCTATTTATCTCCAACTTGGGTTATGAAAGGAAAACAGGCCACTCCCTGAACACATAACACAAAACAGACAATTAAGTGTCACGACCAATGGGAAAAGCAAAGCAAAGGACTGTGAACTGCTCAAACTGAGACAGAGACATGTACATATTGTGTAGTCTTTGCAACAGCTTTCCTTCAAGCAGCTCTTCAAGTGTCGGCGTTGCAGAGGACATCGGAAAGGGACGCGTTTACAAAGCATCTGTCAGTTTTGCTCATTTGTACTGAATTATTTGACATGACTTTTAAAATCAATTTATAAAATGAGCCATGCTGTTCTGAGGGTGAATACTACGGGCATATTCACCTGTAGTATTTGATGACGGAGAGGTTTATATTTGACGCATGGCAGAATAACCCACTGCTTCCGAAGGCACCGTGACCCTGAGGTGAGGATCAAACTGCGGTGGCTTCTGAAACTGATGGGAGTCTCCACAATACATCAGTAGTGAAGTGGCAGAATGAGAATCAGGTGTCTTGCCAGGTTAATGTTTCACAATGTAAGGAATTTGTCCTGGTATGTAGGTATATACAATAAACATAGAAAAAGACAAGAAAAGAACAAATATAACAAACAGCGAAGCCTTTATGCGGGTGATTGCGCAACCTTTGAAAAAGTTAAGCATTGTATGAAGCTTCACTGCTTCTTGGGCCCAGAATCAGTACCTAGGGTGTTTCAAAGGATCTACAGAAAACAAAGTGAGGAGGTGGGCCACATTTCTTTTCCTTACAGTACATAAGTAAAATGTCAGTTTCACATGTAATATTATACACTGCACTGAATGTCCTAACTCTCTACCCTGGCTATACAGTCAAACAATAACAAATTACTGGCCTAGACACACAGGGTGGACCATATTAACATGAGTAGACAATTACTTTCATTGTAGCTTTTGTTGTCCAGGGTCATTTGATATTTGGTATCTGTTTTTTACTGCAAAACAGTAAATCCCCCGATACTTTACCCATTCTAGTCGTAGTTGCTTCCCTTAAAAGGAGAAGCATTCAGTCAAATGGTCCAGTTACACCCATACGTACAATAGGCAAGAGGAAAGTATCTCAACCTAAATGCAAATCATACTGTGGACTTTCAGCAGGTGTGTTATAAAACAATGACTGAATAACATGTAGAAATGTAAAACCTCAGAGTTATCATTTCGGACTTTTTATGTAACAGCGAGCAAACTTTACATCCGTTTCTGTAAAACATCTGCAAAAGTCAGTCGGTCAAACATGTTTTTACTGATATTGTATTTGAACGTCTGCTATAGAAGAACATACAGTCTACAAATTTACATTAAAAAACTAAAATCTGCGATGTGTTAATTCATGTGAATGTTCAACTGACAAAAGTACAGAGCAAAGATTTATATTGTTTTCACTGAGCAACTGAATGAAAAAATGTGATTTTGATGCCGGTAACACACTCAAAAACCGTTTGGGACAGAGGCATGTTTACCACTGTGTTACGCCCAAACTGTCTAATAGATTGGGACCCGAGGACACAAAAAAGTGGAATTTTTGTCCATTCTTGCCGTTTACAAGACTTTTCAGCTGCTCAACAGCCCGTGGTCGTCGTTGTCTGATTCTCCACTTCATGGTGTCCATTCATTTTTCCTGCTGAAATAACCATGGACTTCCTGGTAAAAGATGTTGACTTGATGTCCACATGTATCTGCATTCACATCGATGATACCATCACACATATGCAGGTCAGACGTGTGGACACTGTTTCACCCCAGACCATCACAGACGCTGCTTTTGCACCTTTCGCTGATAACAGTCTGGATGGTCTTTTTTCCTTTCTGGCATGTACAACCTGACATCCGTTTTCCTGAAAACAAGCTGAAACGTTGACTTGTTGTCCACACCACACGTTTCCACTGTCTTTTTGTTCATCTGAGATGAGATCAGGTCCAGAGAACTCTGCTGTGTTTCTACACAGAATTGCATACTATTGCGTAATACAGTTACAGGTTGTATTTCTGGATGCAACGGCCTGTTTGAAGTGACAACAGTTTTCCAAAGTACTATATTCACAACAGTAGCATGAGCGCTTCTCATGCAGTGACACCTGAGGGCTTGAAGGTCACACACATTCAACAGTGGCTTCAGCCCTTGGCCTTTACACACCAACATTTCTCCAGACTCCCTGAATCTTTCACAATGTTATGTACTGTAGATGGTGAAAGATGGAAATTCTTATTTTGTGTTGAGAAATATTCTCAAGTTTGGCACAAATTGGTGAGCCACAATCAATCCTTAAAGCTTTGATGGATGCTCCTTTTATCCCCAGTCATGATCCCCTCACCTTTTACCAGTTAACCTGCATATCGTGGGATCTAACAGTGTTACTTTATTCTATACACTTTCTGTTCTTATGTTGTTTCTGAACTAGTCTACATTCACAAAATAATTTAAGTTGGTCAGTGAAAACACTGAAAAACTTTTCTCTGTACTTTTGTCAGTTAAATAAAGGTTCGAGTGAATCAACAAATCACAATTGTCTGTTTTTATTGCGTCCCAACTGTTCTGGAAATGGGGTCCATCCATCCTTTTAGTACTTGACTGATTTAAAAACAGTCTTTCAGTCCCATTAAAGACCTCATCATGACTGCTTTGAGAGTGAAACTGAAGAAGGGTAGTGTAAACTAAGCAGAACAACAGCTTAGAGTTAAGGAATTGTTCTCCTTTTACTGTAACAAAGACATATAGGAGACCTGCCCTCTAGTCTCTCAAACACTCTCATGCAAGCTAACAACAGCACATTTTCATAAAAACTTTCTGGCGTGTTGACAAGTCCACAGAAGTTTATATCTGCATTGAGGTGTTGAGTACATTTTGACATACTTGACCTTCATCTTCACTACGTTCTGCTGGAAACTCCACTGACTCGGCCAGTGAAGCCAGAGAGGTACTGAACCTATTGATCCAGTGAGGAGCCGGTGGAACCTGTGAAAAAGACGATGACACTGACACTTACTAAACTAAGCCACAGTAATTGGTATTATGTCATTTTAACTTCAAATACTTAAATACATTTCCAAACTGTGGCCACTGGCCTGTGTTAAAGACAGTTAGTAGCCTTAAAAATGTGAGACTTCACACTCAAAAATAGGTGAAAATAACACAGTTAGCAGTCTATATTTTATGTCTAATTTTCAGTTTGTTTTAGTTTATTTAGCAACGTGTTTGAAGCTAGCAGTATGTGAGGCTAACTGTGTGCTAGTATCAAGCAACTGCTGCCCTCTTGTGGACACAACCAGGAACTGCGTTATTGCTAAAGTTACATACACCGGTATATCTTTTTGAATTTTTTGTAAACATATACCAGTGTATGTAACTTTAGCAATAACGCAGTTAGCAGTCTATATTTTATGTCTAATTTTCGGTTTGTTTTAGTTTATTTAGCAACGTATTCGAGGCTAGCAGTGTGTGAGGCTAATTGTGTGCTAGTATCAAGCAACTGCTGCCCTCTTGTGGACACAACCAGGAACTGCGTCATTACAGTCCGTTCGTTAAGCTGGCGTCAATGCAGACATGCTAGCGTGCGGTAAGAACTTTCAAAATAAATGCCCGAACTGAGCTCGTCATAAATTGCAAAGTATAGCACCAGACAGTATTTGTCATTATTGATATTATCACGAGACACTAAAACGTCTAAACATAACCTTATTAGTAGTACAAATGCTAAACGTAGCCGTTTTGCTTTGTTTTCAAACAACGTGAACGCTAACAACTCGACAAACTAACAACTCCACGTTTGTCAGCGGGTGCTTAGCAACGGTAGCGGCCGCTGGTGCTAAACAAGACTGTGGGAGCGACAGCACATATATTCACAGCACGAATATATGTGCAGAGCCAAATTTTTTTATGTTTCATTCATCCGATAATGCTTGTGTTGACATATCAAAAGTCTTTCATTTTAATAAAAAAATAAAAAAATAAATAAAACAAGAAAATTAAAACTATTCTGATTGGTCGAGATTGGCGCGAATTTTTGCGCCCTGCTTTAATCCTCCAATGAGAGCACCGCCTCGTGTCACCTGTTCGCCACATACACACTCATTGTGTGGAAGTGAATGTATTAACACAACTTCAATAAAACAACTTCAGTAAATGTTGACATGAACTACAGGACGAGGCATAATAATACTAATCTAAGCACTTCAGAGACATTCTTGCTAAAATTAATATGTTTAATAGGATGCTTAAATAGCTCTTCTGCCCTCTTGTGGCCACCTCACGCTAGGGCGATAACACTTCCGGTAAATACTTATAAATTAATAGCCCAACCACAGCCAATAAACTGCAAATATGCTACCAATATTTAATAATAATAACTGATATCATAATGAGACACCAACACCTATAATAACAACCTGGTTAGTACAAACATGGTAAAGGTAGCTACCTTGTTTTGTTTTCAAACAAAATGAAACTCACGCCTATGCGCACATTCTGAATAAGGGTAATGTAACATGAGTAAGAACACCAGCTGATAAGGAATTGTCCTTTAAAGTTGGTTTAGGTCGGACTATTAATTTGTAAATACGTACCGGAAGTATTGCTCCGCTAGCATGGCTGCATTGACGCTAGCTTAACGGAGGTCTGTAACGATGCGGTTTCTCAATGTGTCCACAAGAGGGCAGCAGGTCCTTGATACCAACACACACTATCAGCCTCACATCGTGTAATGGTTTAAGTGTTCCTGAAACTTAAACTCATTTACTGGTGCTTTAACAATAATCCACCACGCTTAAAAACATGAACCATACCCGGTCAAAATGTCCATTTTCATAGTACATAGTACTTACTACTCCAGCACCAGAGGCCATTGATGCAATACTT
The DNA here is from genome assembly GCA_037367275.1 of Coranthus polyacanthus. Taxonomy (NCBI): domain Eukaryota; kingdom Metazoa; phylum Chordata; class Actinopteri; order Kurtiformes; family Apogonidae; genus Coranthus; species Coranthus polyacanthus. Next base: position 21,737,697 of record JAPQRN010000026.1, read on the forward strand.
ATTTTTAATGGTCAGCAGTTTATCAGATATTACAAATATATATAGGTCTATTTTGTTTATTTTTATTTTATAGGATCTAACTATACAAGATCAAATTGTTTAAGCTACCGCAACACCTGAATTTATAGTAAACATGGTAAATGAGGGCAGTCAATTAAAATATTTTACAAAATAAAATTTTAAAGCAGACATTATTTACAGCTGTATTGTAATTTCGTTCCGCTTTTGGCAGAGTTACAAGTAGCCATTTTTGATTTGTTACTGAAACGTTAGAAAAGTTTCAGCCATTTCCAAGTTTGTGCAACACTTCACCCTCAAACACAAACACGCTCTTGTTGACGATTTCCGCGGCTTCGTCGTCACCACAAAGAACTACAAATCCCACAAACGGAGGCCGCCTTTGCGACCGTTTAGGTAATCGCTCGGCTTATGTATCCGCGTGTCCCGGTGTGACTCGTTCTTGTCCTCTGAAGGACTGAGCATTAGCTCAACAATCCGCCGGTTTGATTAAAATCTACACTTTCTGTACCTGGAGGTCGCTCTGCTCGATCTGCAGCTTGGCAGAACACCAGATCACCTTTACTGCATTTTACCATTTCAGCTGAAGTCGTCCCCTGTGGTGCGACTTGGATGATATAGTGTTGGCTACAGGTGAGAACTACACGTACATCACCCAAGTACTGCACAGTCTTGAGGTAGTAATACTGAATATGACCATTTGTGGCATGATTTTGGTCAGTATTCATCCTGAAGAACGAGTAGGCCTCCTTCAACTTTTGATGATGAGTGAAAGTAGGTATTTTGTGATTTGTGTTATTTTTACTTATTCAGCATCTAAAACTACCACATGAGTTTTTAAATGAATGTTGCTTCAGGTGCATTGATCTTTTGGTGTGTTAAAGACTGTAAATAACATTTAGGTTCCTATACAGTAAATGAATGAAGGAATTTCACAGTGACCCCAAGCACTGTTATGTCATGTGCATGGGTTTTCAGGGAAAAATTTAAAAAAGCTATTTCCTCAATGTCATCTATCACCATTGAAAAGTTTAGTATTTGTTTGCATTTATGCCCTTCTCTATAAAATCAGACCTTTATGTTGTGCGTCTTAAAAATCAAACACTTACAAACAAACACTAGCATTCCAGGTTTCAGGAGTGAATGGATGGTGGACAAAGCTTATTGTAGGGAGCTAAACATTCCAGGAAATATACAATGAATCAGATTAGAGCCAATAACAAATACCAAACTCACTGTTCACTCCACACATTGAACAGAAACCCAACCTTGCTGTCACGGCTGTTCAAGAACTTGAAAATGTGTTAAAACACTGTAGTGAATGATGTTTTAGTTTTCTTATTTATGTGCCGCACAGGGCCCTAAAGTATAAAAAAAAGGCTGACATATTTTTAGTGAGTAGAATTACAATGTAAGCTAATTTTCATTTGGAAACATCAAACTACGAGATGCAGCTCGCGGTAAACTTCACCATTTTGAAGCAGAGAGTGATCATAAAGGCTGAAAATAAAGAAAGAGATGTGACTTGTATCACTTGACGGCATTCAAGGCTAAAAAAAAAAAAGAAATCAGTTATTAATTCAGTTAGCCTGTTCTCAGCCTTATTTCGTGAGCACTCTTGATCCTCCTGAGCCCCGGGGTCAGAGGTCAGAGGTCACAGAGCCATGGGGACCAGGACAGTGTTGGTGACCGGCTGCTCCTCTGGCATCGGTTTGGCCGTGGCTTCACGACTGGCCAAAGACGAACTTAGACGTTTTAAAGGTGAGCCATTCATTCTCTTCTACACACTGTTGATAATAGAAATAACTTCAGCTACTGACAGGCAGTGTCTGTTTTTCTGAGACAGTGGTTGCAACAATGAGGGATCTTGGGAAACGGGGGCCCTTGGAGAAAGCAGCCGCTGACTCCATAAATAAAACCCTGGAAATCAAACAGTTAGATGCCTGCTGTGAAGCCTCTATCAGAGAATGTGTCAACAGCTTGCCAGACAGACGAGTGGATGTTCTTGGTGTGTCTCCTTTCATTCATTCTCATGGACACTTTCCAAGTGAATATATCTTTTCATAAGCATACGCTAACATCATATGCTCTGCTGTTACAGTGAACAATGCGGGCGTCGGCATGATCGGTCCTCTCGAGTGCCAGAGTGTGGCTGCTATGAAGGACCTCTTTGACACAAACTTCTTTGGCCTGGTGCGACTGGTGAAGGAGGTGCTGCCCGACATGAAGCGGCGGCAGAGTGGTCATATTGTGGTGATGAGCAGCGTCATGGGAATACAGGGTGTGTTTGTGTCAGTGGAAAGAAAGATGTAATGAATAAAAGACTAACGAAGTTGCTTTTTAAAATTCTAACACTCGTACGTCCACGCAGGGCTTCTGTTCAATGACGTCTACTCTGCCTCCAAATTTGCCGTGGAAGGATTTTGTGAAAGTTTGGCAGTGCAAGCAATGAAGTTCAACATCAAGTGATTAAAATGCATTAGCTTAACACACTTAATGCAGTCGCAGCATAATCAAACAAAAGCTTGAGTTATCAGTAAGCCTGTGTGTGTGTCTTTTCTCTCAGGACTACTCTGGTGGAACCCGGCCCCGTGGTGTCAGAGTTTGAAAGAAAAGTGTACGAGGACGCTGAAAAGATGGATCTGTCAGGGACAGATGAGGAGACTGCCAGAATCTTCCGTGAAGTTTATCTACCATACTCAGAAAAGGTTTTTGCCTCATTAGGTCAGACGCCAGAGGAAGTGGCAGAGGTAAGTGTTAACAATTTAGCTTCTTTTTGAATATTAAAGGTCACGGAAAAGAAATGACTTGCCACTAAACTGTATTGTTTGTTTATTCAGCAAACGCTTGAAGTGATCACAGCGAAGGAGCCTCCCCTCCGCCACCAGACTAACCGGCTGTATATGCCCATGACTGCACTTAAACACGCAGATCCGACAGGTCGACTGCCTCTGGACACCTTCTATAAGATGATTTTCAAACATGACAGTGTCTTCAATGCCACTCTCACGATACTGCGCATGCTGCAGAGGCAGGCAGGGAGGAAATAAAGATCTGACTGTCAGGTTTTAAATTGTCCTCTCGAGGAGACAGCTCACAGCCTGTGGTAGCTGCTGCATTGCCACTGTGTATGCCCACCTGTAAGGGGATGAAGGTTTTCCTCTGAGGCGTGATGAACAGTACATGGGATGAGATTTTACCTGTAAATTACAGTAATAACCACATGTATATGATAATTCCTAAACATACTGTAAATACACTATAGATTATAAATTATATTTATGATTTTTTTCTGCTTGTGTATTGCTTTTTGTAACTCTTTATATGTTTGTAGCATTGTAATTGTTCTTCTTCAATGTTAAAAAGTATATGTTTTACACTTAATTTTAGGGAAAACAAAAGTGTGACAATAAAAGAAGACAAAAAGGGTGTGTTTTATTATACTTAGCAAAGAGGGTCAGGAGTAAAGTGGATAATAAATGAAACAGTGAATATGATTTACACTACTGACAGAATAAATAGTACATTTAATTTCATTAAATAGCATAATTAGTATAATAGGAACAATATTTATTTTATTCCATCACTGTTTTTGGTCTTATCTTTATTGCAATGGATTTCAAAGAATATTCATATCCTTTCCAAGACACCCAGTTCATCCCAATCCCGTAGGTTGAACTGCCCCATAGGTACAGGCCGTTGGGATTGACACTGTGACATTCTCCGTACCACCATCCGCCCAAGTAGGTCTTAGCACAGTTTGAGGAATGAGTATCTTGGTCTTTGTCAAATGTAGAAAACTTCTGACCATTATGCACAGTTAGGGAATTTCCTGAAAACAAAAGGAAATCGATTATCCCAAGGTCTAAGTGTTGTCGTAAAAAGCTAATCGGGTGGCGAACTTTGCACTTCTGAATTGAGCTTTAATTTCTGGTGACATAGACATTGTTGTTCAATTAGACTCACCGGCTCCACCATCTGTTAAGCCACTAAAAGTAAGCCTGTAGCCCTCCTGCTCTGGCCCAACAGAGAAAGTGGAGTACTGAACGTAAGCCTTCGCTCCCTCGAAGTCTTCCAAATCCATCCTCATTTCATAGCTCTTCCTTAGAGTGAGAAGATGAATGTTCTCCAGACCTTACACAGACAATGTCAGTATGAGGGCTGAGCACCAACACATACAGAGCCGGTCTGAAAAGTACATGAAATTAATCAGAATGAACACCTACCCAACCAGTATTCTCCGGACGCTTGTCCAAATCCTGTTCTGTATTGGTCCCATCCGCGGTAAAAGTTGACCGTGCCGTCCTTTCTTCTCTGAATGACCTAGGAGTCAAATCTCTTCATAGGGCATTTGCTCTCCTAGTGATTTTATTAGTTTTTTTTTTAACACCAGACTCCCACGCATCCAAACAAACCCCTCAGGGACTTCATGTTCCAAGCTAATGGATATTAGTCAACAAATTGTCTGTGAATAAAAAAAAAATGAATTTCCATGATAAATATTTAAAGATACGTACTGTCCATTTACCACCACCAGGTTCATCTTCACAACCCATGTCACAGTAGACCTGGACAGGAGAGACTGGTCCTGCTGGGTAAATGCTATAAACTCCACTGTGACCAAACCCTCTGCTGTACAAATCACTGCAATCAACTGGAAGAAACACAGGGGAGCAGACTGCCCCTTGGATCAGCAGCAGAAAAGCAATAAGAGCCTGTAATCAAAAGCAAAAACCTCCACTGAGCCACTGAAATATGCTGCTATATTTTTGAAATTAAGTATTGTGCATAAATAAGTGCTAGAATAAACTCACCATTATTGCTCAATGAGTAGCACTGCTTTTTGGTTGATCTTAAGCATAAACTAGCAGTTTGGTGCTATAACTTGGATTTAGAAATGATACCCTGTGTGGCAAACTAGTCTTAAGGTAAGGCAGCAAAGCTCATTTAGACTGAGAAACCCTGTCTGTGTACAAATGCACATGCCAGTAAAGTCTTGTTGATTTTCTTGAGGTTGCATAGTCACTTACACCAGCTGCTTGTTGCAGCTAAAAATAAGATGAGAGGTATCAATGTGTCCTTTTTCAGAAAGAGGGGTGTGTACGACAAAGAAGTGCAGGCTATTTAAAACCTCTATTTCTGTGTCCTTTTTTAGCTTGTTTTTAACCGTATAAAGTAAATATGGGTTGACATCACGAGATGTATCTATTTTTGGAGTTTATCGGAATGAAAAATAAAGGCAGCATATGTATATTAAACATTACATGACAGTGTTAGTTGCAGGTCTGTTGTATTGGACTACAATACTTTAGACGTGAAATCTGCTGAGTAACTTTCTTTCTTTTTTTTTAATGTTCCTGGATATGGGGACTTGAATTAATGAAAGTCCTCATTTCAAATACAAAATAAATTGAACACAAGTACACAAAATGTAGTTCCCTACAGTTTTTTTTATTATAAGTAAATAATTTTACAACTTTTGACTGTAGAAAGAAAACTGACTGTGGAAAGGTTTTTATGTACAATGATTCTGAACTACTTTTAAACAAGTATAGAAATTAATAATGATAGAAAATATCTATGACTGTTCTAATAACACAAGACCAATAAAATATCAGTCACAGCCTCAGCTTCAAATAATGCTAAATGAAGTACATTTTATTTTTGTCCTTTTTAGTACATAATCATTTTAGAAACATAAGACTTCTTAAGCAAAGAACTACCCAGAACAATCATATTTACAAACAGAAGTGGGGTGGTTGAAATGTACAAAACACTTAGTGCGACCTGGTGAGGAAATTGAAAGACCAGACATGAAAAAAAAACAAAAAAACAACCAACCAACCAACCAACCACAAACAAAGTACAATCTGAACTGAAATGTGAAGAACAACATATTTCCCAGGTCTGACAGAACAGTAACTGTTTCTATTTAGAACAGGATAAAACAACAAATGAAAGACTAACTCAGTCTATGACACAACTACGGGTAGTGCTAGGTCACCACACTAGTGGTGTCCTGCTCATTTTGTTCATGATGCCACAAAATAAAAATGCAACAATGCAAAAATGCAATCTACAATAATCAAATGGCTTTTGAAATGCCCATAGTAAGTTGAGGATCTCAGAGTTTCACATCATGTGGGGATAAAGCCAGATAAGGTGTTAGCTGGGCCATTTGAAGTGTCATCACAGACTTCCTTGAAAAAGTAAAGGATGCCGCACTACATAGTAGTGTTCTTTCCTTCACTCTCTTCTAACAGTCAGCTTGAGATGCAACTCCATGGCCCCTGGACTGTAAGCTACTGTAGATGCAGGGGAACTGTCCCACTGCATGCCATAAAACACCTCCCTGAGGAGTGACAGGGCATAAGCAGTTGTAGCCCAGCAGCCACACCCTCACTCTGACTACTACATCACCACAGACACTACCAGAGATGAGGTGGAAGTCTCATCAAGACCTCAACTGCCACAGGTAGTCCAGGAATGTTTGATTTAGTCCAGTCAAGGACATGATGTGGGCTCAACAAATTAACTTTCTAAATGTCTGTCATCTGGGTCTATTCTGTGATTAACAGTGCTGAAACAGCATTCAGGCTAAACAAAATACAACATGTTTGCAGGGAAGAGTGATATAAAATAGCAGCTGATAAGCATAGCTTAGTACATCTGAAGTGATGTTAAAAATGTATCCATGGATTCCACAAATATACAGAGTATAAAACAAATGGGGAAAAAAATAAAACATAAACTAAAAAAGGGCAGTGACAGGCTGATGTAAAACAATGAAAACAAGCTTTATGACTGATAGTATCAGGGCTGGCAGTAGAACTTGGAGGTTACAGTCCTCTAGAGTCAGTAAAACTACACTGAAATGGGTGTGCTACATCTAAAACGTTTACTCTCTTGATTTCTTTCGACAGATCATAAGAAAAATGGCCAGAAATTAAATGCCACCCATATACTATAAATTGTGCATTGGAGTATGTTGTATCTGACCCACACATGCCCTAAAGGCTGGTCACTTGAAGTGCTTCGGAGACACCCATCTACATTCTTATTCATAATACTCATACGGAAAGTAATTACCACAATTCAATCAAATCAGAAAATATCACTACTGCTGAGTAACTCTTAATATATATTTGCTAGAACCTGGTTAACATCTTTACCAGTTTTTGTTGGCCTAAATAAATATAATCAGGTGAATATTCCTCTTTCAGTTAACTGGCCTGAATGAAAAGTTAGATTCCTTGTACATCACTTGCCTCAATGGCTAAACAGAAATGTAGGTGGTCTGTAAAAAAGGGAGGGGGTGGCACATTATGTAAGAAGCCAGGACAGAAAGATGGTAATCCACCTAAAAAGCAGTTCAGAGATAAAAACAATAAATAAAAATAAATGAATTCCCTTCAACATTTTACTTTTTTCTCTTATCTACTTTTAAATGTTAGTTTTCAGGAAAGCATTCCTAAGTCTTTGAAATGAAAGACTTGGTTTTCTTCATATATTTTTTATAATAAAAAACAAGTCCATCTGTGACAGAATTACTTCATTAAATTGCCTGTTGTTTTTCCAGACAACACACATTTCCCTTTACTTTTTTTCTCTGCAATAATCACTAGCAGACGGTCCTCGTGATAAACAGTCAATCCAAATCCAATGAAAATCTTGGAAACAGGCTGACACATAAACACAGACAGGCCCAAGAGCCAGTCCAAAAATTCTTTTACCCCAGGTCCCTTTTCAAACAGGAGCCATGGGATCTTCACGCAAACACCTGCATCTTGCCATTGGCCTCTGGGATTTGGGTAATTTGGGTCTGGGCAGTACCAGCAACTGCTGGGCTGGGGGTTGAATCTGACCAATCAGAGACACAGTGAGGAGAAGGGCTGGACCAGGGCTCAGGTGACTCTGGGGAGGGGGTCAGATAGGGGTGCTCACTGGGCAAATGGAGGTAATGCTTGGGTGTGGCATCTAGTGCGGATGAGTAGCTATGCTGGGAGGGAGGGGTAGGATAATCCTCTGTTCCTGCAGTGCTTCCGCCGGCTTGGGAGGGCAAAGCCTGAGTGGGCTGGGCTGCTGGTGTGGCTGCCTGAGGGGGCTGAACCGAAACCTGTTGTTGAGATGGTTGCTGAGGCATCTGCTGTGGTTGCTGCTGCTGAAAGAAGGATGGTGTGGGCTGTGAGGTCTGGGGTGTTGGTGGGGTCGAGGTGGCCATGCGGGCTATGCTCTGCTGGCTGGGGATGGTGTGGTTGATGAGCTGCTGCTGTTGTTGTTGCTGCTGCTCAGCAATGGAGGGCAACTTGACTGGGCTGATAGTTGGTGTGGATGTAACAGGTGTGGGTTGCAGCATGGGATTACGATACATCTGCTGTTGGTGCATCAGCATGTTCTGCTGCTGCATCGCTGGGCTTTGGGGGTGCATGCCGGCCTGGCTGTTCTGCACCAGACTCACCACCTGCTGGCCACACTGGGAAGAGGGAGGCATCCGACTGTGCCAGTCAAACGGCACACTGACTGGACTGACCAAGCCCATGTTGAGCCCCATCTGACCTGAACTCAGCACGTAACCATGGTTAACATCAGAAGCCATGGAGACACGTCCCTGCAAGGACATTCCTCCAGCGCCCAGGTCATTGAGTTGGGCCAGAGACACAGCAAAGGGGCCTCCTCCATCCATCATGCCAGTATGTACCATAGGGGTGTTTGGAACAGACATGGATGAGTGGAAAAGCCCTGGTGATGGCATGGCCACTGGGGAGGTGGGATTGGTGATGTAGCCAGCATTGCTAGCTCCCCCGTGGGGTGAGTCCAGTGAGTCGACTGGGGACAGGGTAACTGAACTTTCCAATAAAGCACTCTGCATGTCCAAGGTCAGCTTCTTGTTGCGTGCCTTGACTGACTCCTTGAGACTGGCAGTATGTTGGCCTCCCAGGACACCCTTGGCCCCAGGTCGACGGTTCTTCTTGCCTTGTGGGGTGTTCTTCAGACTAGGCAGGAAAGCACTGGGAGGGCACATGAGAGGAGACAGTGTGTGTCCCCCAGGGAGGTGGTGTCCAGCCCCTCCGTGGCCCTGAGGACTTCTTACTGTGTTGTACTCATCAAGAAGCTGCACAATGTCATGGTGCATACGCTCCTGAGCAATGTCCCTCGGCAACCTGTCCATATGGTCTGTGATCTCTCTGTTTGCAAAATGAGCCAGCAGCACCTTCACAGCCTCACAGCTGCCCTCACGGGCGGCAAGGAAAAGAGGGGTCTCCTCCTGAAAATACAAACAAAGACTTAATTAGACACAACTATATCTCTCTTTAAACCATCCCGATCCAAATATGAGTTAAATTCAGCCAAGTGGAAGACATGCCTTGAGATCTTGCATATCTTTGTTTGCACCATTCTTCAACAGGGCAACAGTGGCATCTACATTATTGACTGCAGCAGCCCAGTGCAAGGCCGATTTACCTAAAAGAGATCACAAGCACAGAGGTTACATTTCTGTGTAATTAGTAAATATAATAACAGAACACAAACACTTGGTACACTACATTCCCTCATGTCAAACAATATACAAACTTACCCAATTCATCAACTGCATTGACATCAGCATGGCAAGTGATGAGCTCCTCTACCATACCCTCCACTGCCAACCTAGCAGCCAAGATCAGTGCAGTAGAGCCATCATACATACGGGAATCAAGATCTGTAGCCCGGTTTCGAATTAAAATCTAGAGGGATGGAAATATTTTTGTTAAAAATTACAGTGTACAGTCCATGTATATATCTCAATTAATTCTACTGCTGATGTGACCAAAAAGACTGTATGTTGTAAGGTGATTACCTGGAAGACACCCTGTGCATCTGCTGCCACCGCAGCATGTAGTGGAGAACGTCCTGTGTTGTCCTGAGCATTGGCATCTGCTCCTGCATCCAGAAGCCTCTTAGCAGCATCAGCACGGGCATAGCGTGCAGCCAAGTGGAGTGCTGTCTCACCAGTACGGTCTGTTTGGGCAGCAAGGGATGCACCCTGGTAGATGAGGTCAGAGATAATGTTGGCTGAACACTCCTCGTTCTCATCCTCTTCTGCTATCTCAGACTCTAAGCCACCTCCACAGAATGATGCCAGCATCAGAGGTGTAAATCCATCTGGTGAGGATTGAAAACAGGCATGGATAAGTGTCTATTATAGTTGCAGAAATCTTATTTCCAATATTAAAACAGCTATTTTTTTATTACCAACCTGGGCCTCGAACATTAACATCCATGCAGTCACTTTCAAATTCTCCTTGAGGTGGTGTGAGGGCCATGGTAGGAGGCACACGGATGTCTGCGGCTGCAAGGTGATGCTGTGTCCACTGCCTGCTATCCACTGCATCTTCACTGTCTGAGAGCATACTTGGCTCTTCGACCTGAATTCATAGAACAAGAAAACAGTTTTCATAACGTTTTAAAAGATCACTATAATTCTGTTTTGAATTCAAAAATACAAATTAAATGGGACATTTTTAATGCAAAGTAGGTGTGTAACTGACCTTAAGCCTTTTTGCCTCAGGGCAGTCAGAGTCCATCCACTGGTCACTGTGATCTCCAAGGAGAGACTCCTCTGCAGTTTTTGGCATGTGTCTGTTTACAGACAAATGAATGAACGGTTATAAAAAACAGTATGAGGAACCAAAGTCCATTTTCAAAACAAATTATCATCAATGACACTGCTAATGTTAACATTTGCCCATGAATACATACTTCATTCCCAAAGCATCCTGGCCCACAGGTTCCCTGCGGTTCTTGTTGCTGCTGGGTTCCTTCTTGAGGAAGAATCCCTCAGGGAACCAGAGAGTGCTGTGTTCTCTCTTCCTGCGAGCAATCAACATGCCGATCACAAGGATGACCAAAAGGAAAAGAGAAGCTATTCCAACCAGCATCAGCTTGGCCCACAAAGGTATGCCAGGGTCAATTGTCATCTTTTCACCTGTGGTGAGAAAAGAAAATATTAATTATAAGTATTATTATTTATGTATACGTTAATTACCATTAGTCTTACTAGTCCTATTTTTCAGTTCCACTCACCACGGACTTCTTTAAGGGGGTAAGGAAAGCGAAGCATTTCCACAGCAGACAGGGCTCCCAGGTATTCTGCAGCATTGTCTGCTGTGGGAAAACAGTCTTCAGAGTCCTGAGTGCACAGACGGTTGTCTATTTCCAGGTAGACTATGGAGCTAGAAGAATATCAATATCACATAGACAAAGAAGTATTTAGATTTGTGAACATTCTACAAAAACAAAATGAGACTTTATTTTCTGTATGTCTGACTCACCCAATGACCTCCTGTTGAGGTTGTAGCTCCCGCTTCAGGCGTGTGCTCCGCCGGGTATAAGGGTGGATCATGGCTTCTCCATTGCTATCTAGCCGGAAGCGCAGTGTAGTGTGTAGGATAGCACTTAACTTCTGCAGAAAAGCTGTGCGGGTGCGGAGAAGTTGCTCTGGTGGTAAGAGCACTATTAAAACCAAGACACCATCAGCAAGTTCTGCTGGAACCTTCTTTGCACAATCCAAGCCATCCCAGCCACACTCCTCCACGTTGCAGCCCTGATCACACTTATCATCGGCATAGTGTGCGATACAGTAGGACTCATATAATGGACTGGAGAAGACACAAAGAGAAGGGTCAGATCAACTTTCCTCAGGGCAGTACAGAAATAAACTAAGGAATAACTTAACAGTGAAAGCAAACTCACTTGCAAACTTTCTCCTTTTTGCAGTCAAAGTTATCATAGAGACAATCAGCATTGTTGCAAAACTCATCACACTGGCTGTTATTGAAAAGACGCCAGCAACGAGGATCTTTACAACGAGCCCAAGGGTTCACTGCTAGAGAGCAGTCACCACCATCCCACTGGCAGGCGAATGAGTTGCATTCCTTGTCACAAACACCATCATTGGCTTTACCAGGACAGTCTGCCAGAGGGCATGAAGGTGGGAGGGGGTCAGCAGGTGCACTGATCTGCTCACAACGTTTGCCTTTCCACCCACTAGGACACTGACAGTGGAAGAACGGGAAGCTTGTCTCTTCGGTGCACAACCCTCCATTTCGGCAGGGCTGAGAGGAGCAGCCCTCGTTACTTCGGTGCTGACACTGGGGCCCACCATATCCTGCTAGGCAAGTGCAACGTGCTCCTCGTGTTGTAAGTGCACAGCTTCCTCCATTGTAGCAGGACAGCTCCCGACAGGACATGCTTCTCTCACAATTAGGGCCAGTATAACCCTGCAGATAAATATACATTTAGCACTTAGAATATACACTTTAAGTCAACAAACAAAACATACAAGAAAACATACAAGAAAAGCTGCAATGAAAAGAAACTACAACTAAATTTGACAATTAAACACTTAGTGTGAATGTACACTTACAAGCTGACAGGTGCAAGTGTATCCCAGTGCAGAGTTGCTAGATACAGAGCAGGCTCCTCCGTTCTGACAAGGCTGAGACTCACACACACTGAACCTGCTTTGGCACCTCCGACCTAAAAACAATAATATGTTAATTGTAAACCTCAAAAGCATGGAGCATTTTACACAGTGAGTGTACTTTAATAGTTTTCTAACCTGTAAAGCCAGGCTTGCAGACACATTGGTAGTCATTGGGCAACTGGATGCAGTCAAGACTGTTTGAGGAACTGCAAGGATTAGAGAGACACTCATTTATGTCTCCCTCACACCTCTCTCCTGTGAATCCTGGGGGGCAATGGCAACGATATCCGCCCACTCTGTCCACACAGGTGCCATTGTTCAGGCACTTGGGAGGAGCATTGCGCAGCCTCAGAGGTGGAGCACAGTCATCTTCATTGATCTCACAAAGAACACCTTTAAGAGAGATGATTATTAAATACTACTGTAGATTCATTAGATTTGTGTCTAATAAACAGGAGTCTTTAGAAATGAATATGTTTTTTCTTTAATATATGCATACCCAATGTGCCAGGGGGGCAAGAGCAGATGTAATGCCCCACCAGATCGATGCAGGTGCCTCCATTCTGGCAAGGATGAGACTGGCACTCATTGATCTCTATTTCACAGTTCTGTCCTGTATAGCCTGGCATACACTGGAACGACAAGCAAATGAGAATTAGAATAATTTTTTCTGCAATTGTGACAAAACAATGTTTGAAAAGTGTCTTTACTAAAATTTGACAGAGAAGCACATATTATTGACAAAGTAATGGACTCACATCACACTGGTATCCTCCCACATATCCCCTGCAGGTGGCGCCATTGCGACAGGGTTTGTCTTCACAGTGATCTACTTGGCTTTCGCAATAGCTGCCAGTGTAATCAGCAGGGCATTTACAATAGTGGGCATTCCCAGTGTTGACACAGTGACCGCCATGGTGGCATAACTCATCTGTCTGGAGACCTGGTAAGAAAGATTTGGAAGTAATTTTATGTTTAATTTCTCTGTTAAAACACAACCATGACCAAATGTCATAGGTACAGAATGTAAAAATACCTCTCTGGCGAGCAGCTGTCTCACAGGAGACTCTGGGGATGTCACAATAACGGCCAGACCAGCCACCAGTACATTCACAAATATAGGAAGCATCCTTTTGGCGACAGCGCCCTCCATTTTGACAGGGAGAGGAGCGTCTGCACCAGTCAATTGGCGTCTAGGTGTACAACAGGTAAGATATGTTCAGCATTTATTAATCTAAAACATACACAGTATATTTGAAGATTCAAAGCTTTCACAAGTGACAAGCTTTATCAGTCGATATGTTTACCTGGCAGCGGTTTCCACTGAAGCCCTTGGGGCAAGAGCAACGGAAGGACTCGAGGCCATCCTGACAGATGCCCCCATTGAGGCAGGGCTGGGAGTCACACTCATTGACCTCATACTGGCAGTGGGAGCCAGTGAAGCCTGAGCGGCAGGTACAGGAATAGCCATTGATTTTGTCTGTGCACGTCCCTCCATTGAAGCAGGAGCTATGGACAGAAGCAAAACGTGCATTTTTGACTTCCAAGTTTTATTGTCATTTTCAGTATTTATACAGATGGCAGAGTGCAATGTGATGTCTCCATTATCTTACCTTTCAGTGCAGTCAGGTATGTTGGTTTCACAGTGGATGCCAGTAAAGCCAGGCCTACAGGTACAGGTGTAAGAGTTAACATAGTCTGTGCATGTTCCTCCATTTTTGCAAGGGGAACTTTGGCATTCATTGATTTCTAAAGCACAGCGTGGCCCAGTGAATCCTGGTAGGCAGTTACAGTGGAAGGAGTTCACGCCATCTGTGCAGGAACCTCCATTTAGACAAGGATCTAATAATGCAAAAATAAAGCAGAACTTATGTTAAGTAAATTAAATGTACAACTTTTGACAACAATAGACAATCATAATATTTCAGCTCACTATGCATTAGTGGCCACTCACTTGGAGAACAGTCATTGATGTCTGTTTCACAGGTTGGCCCCGTATATCCAGCTCTGCAGGAGCACACGAAGCCTCCAAGTGTGTTGGTGCAAGATCCACGGTTCTTACACGGATTGGAAATGCATTCATTCACATCAATGTTACACAACTGACCTGTAGAAAGCAAGAGCATATACAGGTTATAACTTAAGTTTATATGCTCCAAGACTTACTGTAAGCTTCCAAACAGATAACACACAATAAATTAGAAGACTCTTAGATAAGGACAATATTTACTAACCTTGCCACCCTGGCTGACAGTTGCATTCATAGCCCAAGTAATCCGGGGTGTGGGTACAGATGGCATGATTGGCACAAGGGTTAGGGGAGCAAGGTGTCAGGACTTCAGCACAAGTGGGTCCGCTGTATGGAAGCTCACACAGACAGGTGAAACTTGCCACACCATCCACGCAAGTTCCTTTGTTCAAACAGGGACTGGATGCACACTCGTTGATGTTCACTTGGCAAAGGTTACCTGTCAGAGGGGTATTAGAGAAGCTTAAAACCAATTTAGCTTTGCTAGTGACTTGGCCACTATTGAATGTATCTGCAAGTTTTAAATACACTGATGAGTGAGTCATTTAACAGGATACAAATTATGTAAGACCTGATAGAAATGTTTCCTAAAAGTGGACTTCTTTGATGATGATTGTCCCAGTGGCTACTGTGTGTTTAGCTTCAATGGTGGTCTTACCTCTGAAGCCCTGGCGACATTTGCAGGTGAAACCATTTAGCTGGTCGATGCATGTACCAGCATTCTGGCATGGACTTGGCAAACAGTCATTCCTGTCGAGATCACAATTCTTTCCCACCCATCCAGGTTCACAGTCACAGCGATAACTGGAAAGACATGAGTATAGTAAATGTCAGGGCATGAAAAAGTGTCATTACAAAGAACTGATGTACAAGTTGAAGCCAGTAAAATTAGGAACAAGCTTTCAGGATTGTCATACCAAGCTTCTCTTGCATACACCAGTCACAAAAGTTGCCTAAGTTGTAATGTTTCATACCCATTGATGTCATCCCTGCATGCACCATGAACACAAGGGCTGCTGCCACACTCATCCACCTGGGAGTAACAGTAAGGGGGCTTAAAGCCCTCAGGACACTGGCAGTGAAATCCATTCTCTTCATCCACACATGTCCCTCCATTCCTACAGGGGCTAGATGCACACTCATCTATCTCCACATTACATTTAGGACCTGGCAGGAGAGATTTTCATCATAAGCATAAGTGGGTTTGTCTACATTTTCACTGATCCAAATGATTGTTTCATTTTTAGCCCTTACCAGTAAAGCCAGGTTTGCAAACACAGTCGTAACGGTTGATACCATCTTTGCAGATTCCATAGTCACATGGGTTACTGGCACAATCGTCAAAGTTTATCTCACAGTTTGTGCCTGTGTTGACAGAGAGTTTTTTTAATAGAGTTTTTAAATTAGGGTTGTAGAAATGCTTTTCCATATCATTATGAACCTCAATATATACCAACAAGCACCTAAAAATATATTTTTAGTTCAGAATTAAGCAACATTTGCAGATGCATTAAAACAGAATTTAGTAGACATTTGTAATACATTTGCAATAATTCATTATATCAATAAGGTCACACTATATGTTTATTGAGTTTATTCCTTTACCTGAGGTTCCATGTTGGCACTGGCAGATGTACTTGTTAACCAAGTCCACACACTTGCCTCCATTTTGGCAAGGGTTGCTGTGGCACTCATTGAGCTGGTTCTCACAGCGATAGCCTGTGTAGCCAGCATCACAGTTACAGGTATAGCTGGCAATGCCATCTATGCAAGTACCATGGTGGCATGGGTCAGGCTGACAGTTGTTGATATTACTCTCGCAGAGTGTGCCTTCATAACCTAGATGGGATAAAAACATAAATGATGGGTTTACATTAAAACATTTATCTGATGAAGAAAAATGTATATTTTGTTGCATGACAACTTGATGATTGTGATGTGGGTTTTTTCCTCTTCTACTTGTAAACAAATAGCTGTCTTAAACATTTCCATTCAAAATCTCTTTATTTAGTGATATTCCTAGAAAGGCAATTTTCCTCTAATTTGCCTCTTTTCCCAAATCATTTGTTATCTTGTTGAACTTCCTCTGTCTGTTTCCCACTTTTTCTTTGTAAAAGCTTCTACAGTTTGCTGCTCTGATCACAGTGGTTACCCTGACAACAGTGTCTGTGTGCTAGCAAGTGTTGGTTTGTGTGGTATGTGTATAGTGCAGTGCTGAGTTTGGCAAAGCAGTAAAGAAGGGCCCTACACAGGCCTCCCAGTCCTGCTTTTGTTCTCAGTGGCGGGGGGAACAATAGGCTGCACCACGTCAAACAGGGCCACTTCACTCAACAGAAGGGGCCCACAAACACAGGGAATACCAAGCAGCTGGCCACTGAAACAATGAGGTCCCCCCATAGGCATAGGTCCAAACAAACATGTTATATATCAATGTATACACAGTAAGTTCACACATGCAACCTTTGTCAAAAACTTTACTGTAGCTCACTTTAACTTGGCTAGTTTTAAAAATGGGCAAAAGTGAATGTAAGGGAATGTAAGTTAAGATGCAGCATAAGGTGGTCTGTTTGGGTTGAAAAGATGAACAGATGTCGGGATGACGACCAAGGGTCCTTTCTTAGCAACTGCTGGTCCTCAGTGACCCTATGATCCTGAGATGATGGGGGAAAAAGGGGGATTAGGGGCCTCAAGTCAGTCTGCTTGGGCAGCAGACAACCAGAGATATAGCTGACCCCTACAAACACTGAATGCTTTACAAAGGCCTAACCCAACCCAAAAAACGCTCATCTGCTCTTCTGCCTGGCAAGACAACTTGGCAAGATGTATAAGAACTCACTACTCACAGTTAAGGTACAGAAGATCTTACCTTCAGCACAGCGGCACTCAAACCCATTGGGCCGATCGTAGCATTTTGCTCCATTCTGGCAGGGTGTGCTAGCGCACTCATCTATGTCGATCTGACACATGGTGCCAGTAAACCCTGGGACATGCAAACACAAAGGTGAAGGGTCAGAAGGAAGGTCCAGTGAACGCGTCCATGCTCAGGTCAGAGGGCAGCTCTGTGTCTTCGTAGAAGGGCAGAGGTCTCTGGCTAGGTTAGTGATGTCTGGCTAAGATTTGGCCTCAGCTGGTTAAGGACATGTCACCTATGCACTTGAAAAATGCAGTGGAAAGCCTGTGACCTTGATAATGTTTTTAAGTTGTTTCACTACTTATGAGTGAAGTGAGATAATAATAATAATAATGATGATGAAGTGTCAGTTTATAGAGCTCAAGAAACAGAAAAGGTTTGAAATCACTGGTCACAGTGCCCAGACAGGAGTAAATTGTTGCAATGGTGGTTCACTGTTCACTGAGGATGGGTGTGTTGTGTGTGTTGCTGCTTGGGCTGCTTGGGAGTGGGGGTTGAGAGTTTAGAGGAGACGGTGGGATTGTTTTCTCTTTTGGGAAACCCCCTCCCCTTCCTGCATCAGCTCCACCGGCTCAATAGCTAGATGGGGGTTGAAGGGGGGACGTCTGTCCCAGATGTAAATTGCGGACCTGGAAAAGAATCTCATTAACAGGACTGCTGTTCCCCCACCACCACCAGGGCAGGATGAGGGAGACTGCTGTCCTTTCCACATTCCACAGAGGAGGGGAGCGGGGGTCACAATAGTGTCTTTGTTCCAGGAAGAGGATAGGCAGCCTTTTGGGTCTGTCTTTTTATACAAGTGGTGGCTCTAAACACAAGCATGGCTGGCCTTCCCTCTTCTGCTTCTGGGGACATTTAAACTTTGGCTTTCTATTCTTACTGCTGCTGTCACAGAGTTGGAGCTGGAATGAAATAAACAAAGTGGATAGAAATAAAGGTCAGTCAGAAACCTTACCTGGCTGGCAGGTGCATGTGAAACCATTGACCATGTCCCGACAGATGCCATCGTTCACACATGGATTGCTCTCACAGTCATCTACATCAGTTTCACAGTAGGTCCCCATATAGCCTGGAAGACAGGTTAAAATTAAATTCACAAATGTTTTTGCAGTTGAAACAGATTCACACTGTTCATCTTTTATGTATGGGTATTTCATGTCAGTTCAAGCCAGCAGGGTGTGCATGTATTTGTGCCTATGCATGTGCGTGTAATCTGTGATGGGGAAAGATTCTGTGGGAAACTTTTCTCTCATGGGAGTTCTTTGACACTGGTCTTTGCTGAACCACAGGATGGAAAAAAGATCCCTAGAGCATCCCTAGTGTTCCCACTCTACTGACATGAACACCACACCCTACTGTCCATGGAGCGTTACCATTCCCTGGGTCAGTGTCCCATTCACCAGATGCATGTTATACATTCTGTGGTAGAAAACTATGGATGGCTCCTCCATTGAGAGGAAACAGAGTGTGGAACAGAGCGCTGTCCCTGGGGAGAGGCTAGCGTGGAATCAGAAATAATCAGCAGCTCTCCATGAGCTTTGCCAGGGTGGCTGATGATGAGGATGGTGAAGATGAAGGGTCTGTCTCTGGAAACGAAGGGGGAGGGGGAGAGGCTCTGGGAAAAGGCCTCTTTCCCTCTCTGTGTGTATGAGGGGTGCAAAGTGGAGCACAGAGGGGCCCTATTGTTCCGCTCCATTCCCACCACTCTACAACTCATTAGTATGCACAGCACACTCCTCCCCCTAACTGCTCGCCCTCTCTCACATCCAGTCCTATAGACCCGACTCCCAACTCTAATTTGTATAGTTCCCAAAACCCCAGGATGCATGTAGGACTGTGCGTGAGAGTTTCACTGTGTTTTTGTCACTGTGTACCCAAACCATTACTTAGTCCAAACTAATACCCTGTCTGGCTGTACAGTGCACTGAGAGCAAAGAGGTGCTTCCATACCCCACAACATCAATGGAAACCTATTACATAACAGTCTACACTGCCAGCTGGTATGGCAGCACTGCAGATAATGTTTCTTTAGAAGGTCAAGTTTAAGCAATCAATTGTTCCACCCTGCTGCTGAACAGTCTTCAAGCTGAATTAAAATATCCTGTTTTGCTTCACTGGCATTAAATATAATTGAACAAATCTGAGTACCTGGCATACAGATACAGGTGAACTCTCCAATGCGGTCCAGGCAAGTGGCATCATTTTGGCATGGCATGGAAAGGCATTCGTTGATGTCAATCTCACATCGTGGTCCTGCATAACCACGACCGCATTGACACTGGAACGAACCCTCTGTGTTCACACATTTTCCAAAATGCTCACATGGGTTGGCACCTGCAGGTAAAATGATGGTGACCAGATTATGAAAAAAAATCATTATATAAAGGAGAGAGAGGACAGCATTTGACAGAAAAAGTGTAAATGTTAAAAGCATCCATACCAATAGAGCATTCATCCATGTCCTGGTTGCAGGCACCACCTACAAAGCCAGCTGGACAAGTGCAAATAGCACGGCCATTAAGGGGGTTGGTGTCACAAACCGCGCCCTCATTACAAGGGTTACTGACACAAGCATCATCGAGGTGGCACAGCAAACCTGTAGGGCCAAAATAACAGTTATCAGTAATCAGTTATCAATAATTCAGCAAAAAAGTTCTAAAAAACCAGCACAGAGGTCATTCGATGAACTCACTCACCTGTTTTCCCAACTGGGCAATCGCAGAAGAAGGATGCTACACGGTCATGACAGGTGGCACCATTAAAGCAAACTGCGATGGCACAGTCATCGATGTTCTCACTGCAGTCATCTCCAGTCCAACCATTCACACAGACGCAGGTATGCCCACCAATGGTGTTGAAGCAGGTTCCCCCATTATGGCAGGCGTTTGGTTGCATGAGACACTCATTGACATCCTCAGCACAGTATTGTCCTAGTATGGTAATGATATATACTGGCTCACATATATGCATGTAAAATATATGTAAAGTTCATTTCTGAATATTGTATGTAAAATTCCTTTACCTGTCCATTCTGGTGGGCACTGGCAATTGTAGGTGTTGACTCCATCTACACATATACCTCCATTCATACACTTGTGGCCTGGACAGTCATCCACATTATTCTCACAGTTGTGTCCCTCAAACCCTGAGATAGAGGGAAAGAGAAAAGTGTGATGATACACAGCCCTGACACAGACACACTCACCCTTGGAGTTCTGTGCCCTTCCTCATTACACTAAACATTTCTCTTCATAACCTCAACACATATTTCCCACACTCATGGAGGTGTTTCAACGTGGGTAGTAAAAATGTTCACAGGGTGTCTGATTGTTTACATCTTCTCATGACGGTTCCCACACGATGCCAGCAAAAGTCATGACTCCTGCCTGCTCCAGGGGTCTGCACTCCCTGCAGTGTTTGCTTGTTTTATAATCTCTCACAGTTTCAATGACTTCCTTTTTGGCAAGAGTCATTTCCTGTAGGTTCCCCAGTGGGAAACCAGAGGCCTCATAAAGTAAATTTTTCTGTTGTGAACAGGGCAGAGTGGAGTAGAATGCAGGCGGGCTGCCTATCCAACTCTCCCACCATCCACACTCCCATCAGTAGCTATTAATAGCAGGCAGGAAGCTGACCTGGGACAGTGGAGTAAATCTCAGCAGCAGCACTAACAAATACGTCATCAGCCTGGGAAAACCTGTTTGCCTGTAGAACTGTGCTAAACTAGGAAAGCAGTGGTGACTGCTTATTTAACTGACTTGTTTATTTTATAATAATTATGAATACATTTTTGTATGTGTACACGGATATAGTGCAATTTACCTGGTAGGCAAGCACACTCATAGGAGTGGTCACTGGTCTGTCGACAGGTGCCGCCATTAAGGCACTGAGATGGGGCACAGGGCAGGGTTGACACCTCACATGTGCGCCCACTGTACCCAGGTGGACACTGGCAGCGAAAGGATCCATGGGTGTTCAGGCATAGGCCACCATTAAGGCACACACCAGCCTTTCTGCACTCATCAATGTCATTGCGGCAGTTCTTTCCCTGGAAGCCAGGTGGGCAGGAGCAGTTGTAGTGGTTATTCCAATTGGCACAGCGGGCTCCATTGGCACAGGGACTTGTGGCACAGGCATCTATGAGGGAGCAGTCTTGGCCTGTAGATTAAATAGTGAAGTGTATTCAATTAAAATAGGAACTTGTGATCTCCCTTCTCAAAAATAAGCTTCCAAATGAAGACAAAGTTGTACCTCTGAACCCTCTCTGGCAAACACAGGTATATTGGGGAATACCATTGACCACCTGGCTCTTGCAAGCTGCTCCATTTAGACACTGAGATCGATGACAAGGATCCAAGTGCTGACAGAGTGGGCCAATGAATCCGGGGCGACATCTAGAAAAAAATACAAATTTGTTAAAACAGGTCACAAGCTGATAAGCTAAGGTTAGCCTAATCCCTGCCCTGTTCAGTTATATTGTAGGTTTGGCAGTCAGAGCCTAGCACCTTGGCAAGGTCCGCTGTCTGGCACGTACTTTAACATTAGCAAGACTTTTGGACACTTTAAACAAATTTGCAACACTGGTTCAAGTACTAAGCATGCAATATTTTTCATGTCATTAAGAATGACATGGTCACACATACACTAACAAACACAAGGGAGACCATCTGTCTATATCTTTCAGGTTCCACACAGCTCACACACACACACTGTCATTTCCAGCTATAAAGCCTCAGTTACAGAATGCCTCCTAACATTCCTCCACTGTTACAGTTTTTCCACACCTCAACTCTTGTTTCTGTTCTATATGAAAAATAACACTCCCAGAAACAGCAGCCTGGAAACTAAGCAATTGCCAATGAACTCTGACATGGGAAAAGTTGAGACTACATACCGCACAATTAACAGAATAGCAGAGGCAGCTGTGATATCTGACTGACACACCACATCCCTCAGTCTTTGTCTCTGTATTCTTAAAAGTACATTATGTTAATGAAAGATAAAAATGGTTTTACAGCTCTCTCAAGAGGTCATAGGGGACTTCAGACAAGATTTAGACTTTCTAAGGGAGCTAGTATAAACTGGTAACTCTACACCTATAGTGAAGCCCCTGGCTGTGGATATGCCCCCACTTCAAATAGACTGTTTCATGCTGATGACAGGGCAGTGACGGCTGGGTTTTGGTCTACCCCTAGGCTCTGTCCTTTCTTTCATTGGAAAGGAACCCCTGGGCAGGATCAACAAAGAGTTTTCCTCTGTTCTCTTTTACAGGTACATCACCTCTATACTGGTGTTAGTTCAGCTTTGACTTTTTTTGATGTGTCTTATGCCTACAGGGGAAAAAAAAGCTTTTGTGATTCTTGCCCCATGGCTCAGAGAATTAAACTGTCCACATCAAGGTAAACAGGGTGTAGGTATGCACATTCTTAGTGAAAAAGCCAGAATTGTTTCGTACTCTAGTATGGAAAAACGGGAGACTTTTGTTTTTGACTTTTGAGAGGTTTGTGTGTTTGCTTGTTTGCCTGTTTACAAAGACAATACTGAACTGGGCTCAAAACAGCAACAGCCACAATCACAGACATCCACAACAATGTGCATATACAGTGACATAGTGTAGAAAAGCAAAATCCTTCCAAAGTCATATATAACAAATAAAAGTTTAACAAATATGTATGCTATAGGGAATTAAGATTTTTTATGGAACAATTTACAGTACAAGGTTAGCACTAGTGCACGTGGTCTGGAAGTTAAGATTGGACTGGAGAACCTCTGTTGAGGCAGAGTTGGCTTATTCATTACAGTTATTCTTCCATCTATTAAATATCCCAAACACGCCAGCTTGGCTTTCCCCCTCACAACCCCCTCCTCTTTCGCATTGAGAGGTCAGATGTCAGAGGTCCCCCGTCTGATTGTGATGATAATGTCACTCGGGCTGCAGGAGAGTGGGGAGGGGCTGCTCTGCAGGAGAGAATGTGGAGTTGGTGAAGAGGAGGAGGGAGTGGTCTGGTCCAGCGAGAATGTCATGTCATATTTCCTGTAATCCCTCGTCCCCTGTTCTAAAAAAACAGCACTCACTCCGAATGCACTATCCCCGTTGCCCTAGCAACCTCACAGACAAACTAGCCCCCTTGGTCCTCTTGGCTATTTGTCATGGCTTGGCTGGGTTTATTTAGAGGCAAATTAACTATGTCTGGAATCTAGAGTGTCACTAAAAATTAAACTAAAATTTGGGGACAAAGAGGGCTTTGGGTAGAATGATGAAGAAATTTGCTACAGTGCAGAGTCAAATACTTTTGGGCCCACTCTCTACTGTGGGCATTTAACTGCTCAGCAAAGTTAAAGAGCTAACTGATGTTAGCCGACTATTCTCACATCATTGGGACTCTTCATGCAGAGAAAATTACAACTCATTCCTGGAAGTAATGTGTGTCCAAGTGTAAGTCTATGTTTCATTATAGAAACAAAAATACAAGGGATTCAGAATACGGGTGTGTTCAGATATGGTGGAAGTGGATTGGTATTTGTATATATATATGTGTGTGTGTACGTTTACGTGGGTGAGCATGTGTGTGTGAAGGAATGATGATAGTAGTCATAGCTGATAAATTGTTTGTCCTTCCTTAAACTACACACTGAGCTAAGAAGCCAAAACACACATTCTTTTGTCTAGACCTGACTCATTGCCAACATGCTACTCCCATAACACACAAATCAGACTGCTATCAATGTAGAGACTGTGAGAGATTCGCAACTTTGTCTTTGTGCACCTGAGAGTCTCCTTATCAGGCTCTTTACAACCTTGTGGATTCCACTGCCTGTGGGAAAAGCAGGGCAAGAGCTGTGCCTTCGCCTGGGCCCAGCCTTATTTCTGGAGGATGTGGAAGGCAGGTGCAAACTGTTGTGCAATGGGCCCCTGAGTCACATTTAGTGAGTGTCGACTTCTGACCTTTGAGGAAGAGAGTGCAGCAGATGAGGAGGAGGTCTTTGAGTGCAGTGGAGGCATGGCCAGAGTGGGTAATCTCCTAGTGTCAACACATATTAGGTCTTTTGCCAGCTGCAGCTCCAGTACTGTGCATCTGTCCACATCTGTCAGCGCAAATCTAGGTGTCTGGCATTTGCGTTTCCTGCCAGACTTTAAGCCAAAACTGTTTTGCTTGTGGAGCTAGCCCATTAACTAACATATGCTCCCACACACATTGACGATTTCACACCACTCAAAAGATGTGGTCAATTTTCACAAACACATGCATTAACAGGCCCTATTTACACTCTTTCAAAAGCATTAAGCAAAGCCACCACTGCAACAAAGCAAACACATGCAGTCACTACACGCCCAAACACAATGAGAAGAAACTTACAACAAGCCTCTGAGGAAAAGCAGTATTGTGAACCCATAAAAGAGAAGATCCACTGAGAAAAATTTAAAAAGAAAAATGAATGAAATGGCAATCTTATTAAAAAATTCATAAGACAATTTATATTCCGACGATCATGCACAATTACATTCCTGAGGTATACTCAGTTTCTCAGTTGTTAGGTTCTTGTGACTACAAACATTTGATTTATGTGAGTAACTTCTGTCACCTACACTTGTGTAACACAATGCCAGTTTTCCTGCTTTCTGGGTCATTGAAGCAGGGTAACCTGAGCTCATCCTCTCTTATACAATAGCAGCTACCCTGCCAGAGGTCAGAGGGTAGCTCACCTGTGAACAAAGAGGCTGTAATCTCTGACACGGTTCATATCCCCAGTCATGCTCCACAAAACAACAAGTATAAAGGAGTCCTCCTGTCTCAGAGGGTATTTCCTGAGACAAATAGAGAGGAAGGGTAACAATGAAACTACCTATTTTCTGACTTGGGGCAAAATTTTGACTTTTAGACCACAAGATAATAGCTAATCATAGTTTTAGGACATCCTTTGACTCTTAGGTTGTTAAGAGAGAAATTGAAAGCTTCGGGAAAACTTTTACTCTTTCTGTAAACACAGACTTGTGTCCCACAATCCCTCCTTCCCAATCAAGAAGAAACCAGTTCTACTCCTTTATGAAAAGTCCATACTGACACCACACTGCCAACAGGAGCCCATCCACATCCCCCTCCTTCCAACAGCCTCTTCTGCTCTTCTCAGCTTGGCTCTCCCTTTCTCAGCAAAGAGCCAGATTGGGGGATGGGGAGCGTTTTGTGGCCCGAATAAAAGAGCTAAAGTAGTCAGAACTCCTTTGTATGATCGTGTTGGGGGTGTGGTGGTGGGGGGGCAGTGACCCAAACAGCTAGTCTTTCAGGCCTGGGCTTACACGGACCAACAGGCCTGGGCTGTAGCCTGGCAACAGTAACCCGTGGTGAGAGAGTCAGAGTGAGAAAAAAAGGGGTGTTGGGAGACAAGGTTTCATAAGGACAGTTTGAGAACTTCAGAGGATTTGTCCCTATCCCAATGCAGGTAACTTTGTGCTGTGTAGGACCACTTCAGTCTGGTAACTGAGTAGCATCATGGTGAAATGTATGTATGTTACACAGTGCAAAGTTTATTTCAACAATTGTGCTGAGATATACAATGGAGGCTTTGAAATCTCCAGAGGGAGGCATTTAGAGTACCCCTAGCCTGAATATTAAATATGTGAATATAAGAACAATTCAATTTCACTTGAGGAAAAGTGATTCGTCTCGTCTTTGTTGGCCCTTAAAGCTTGGACGTACTGTATATGTGTAAGAATATAAATCCAGAATGTAAATGTTGGCATTTCCTTGGCAGTATGGACTCACAAATCTGCTCCAATAAGAGAAAAAAAGTACCCACTTCCTTGGTGCTCAGGCCTACAAATACAAGAGCTTGCAAGTTTTTACACTTTAAGTCAATACACTATGCAAACAGATTTGTTTCAAGTGTCAACAGATTTTTGGACGAATAATCCTTAACATTTTTCAAATAGCAAAGCGTTTGCCCATAACCACATTGTATGAATCCAAGGGTCGAGGGCTTTCAAAGCATTCTCTAGTGAACTTAACCACAAAAAAACCCCACCCTACCACCTAAACTGAACCAGATTTCTGTAAAACTTTGAAATTGAAATTAAAACCCTCTCCCCAACCTAGAGCAACATAAATATCTATGCAAATTTTGGTCTCAGTTAGCTTTAACAGTAAAAAACAAAATGTGACAAAATATATCTTAGAATGACCTGTATTGTACTTACAACAGATGCAGATTATATAGAATGTCTGAACAACCACAGTCTAGTTAAATAGTCTGACAGAAATTGTCAAACAGATTGACTGAGAACAGCACTGACTTTCACGCATGTTTTAAGGGGCACTGGAAAAATTCCTTAGTGATAAGCTACATAGAAAGCTAGGAAAACAGCCAGAGAATGTCAATTATCTTAAATGCAGTCACTGTCCAAAAGTACTACAGATATTTAAGAAGCATATGTGCCAGTCATACTTAACACATTTCAGAAAAGTGAAAAAAACACACAAAACAAAAAATCCCTCTTCCAAAGGTATATGTTGAAAAGAAGAACTCTGCTGGGGCTTTGCTGAGTAGAAACGGGAATGCTTTTTCCTGAATCATTTAATGATGGACCCATCCCTTCCTCTTCTAAATGGGAGGGAGAGACTAGGAAAATTTTGTTGGCAGACCTGAGTTATTCCAATCAGACTTGCTTGAAAGTATTTTCATATGTCATCATCTCCCAGAGAGCTATGGGATGAGACTTCAGAGACAGGCTTATCCCTACATAAGCATGTGGTTTAGACATACGTCGACTCCAAAGAGAACAATAATACACATTTCTAAAATGGATGCTGCTGTGCCAGCTAACAATTTATTAAAGCACAGGGGTAGTTTCCCTGATATGTGTGATTTGCCAGAAAGCACATAAATCAGAATTTCCACATACTAGGTTTTGTGTTCTAAGTAATACATGATGGTGTTTTTTTTAAATCACACTATAGCCTTATGGTGAGAAAGGAAGAATGAAATAAAGTGAGCCCAAAGATGTGAAGGAGCATGGAGATCAGGGTACACTGAGTAAGCAAGCCCCTTAAGCTGCACAGATAAGACAGGATGTACGTACAGCAAGGTCAAAAGGCACCACTTCCTGTCACAGGGCCTGGGAACCACAGTTCCCAGTCTCCAGTATTGACCCGAAGAGAAGAAGGGACAACAAACTGTAATTTTACTCCCTATGATGGTGTAACCTCTTGGCCAGATTGTACTCCTCTCCTCTTGAATATGACCACTGTCTTTGGATCATGTCATCTGAAACTTCTGGGTATGCAACGCAGCACATTTCCTGTTGAATAATGACATTACAATGGCTCCATCTGCCTGTCAGGCCTGCATGACTGATATAAGCTAAATGTTGCCTCACAAAATTGCAAAGAAACTAATTGCAAATCAAACAAGTCACAAACAGTGGAAACGTCACCATTTGCAATGAGACTAGGCAAATAGTATTGTTAAAGACATTCCTGAGGGGGCTACCAGGGTGAATGGATGGGAGGTATGGACAATAACCTGAAAGCACCAGAGGGACAGGAGGAATCTTACTAAGCATTCCTTTCTAATCCACCATAAAGATGCCAAAGAAAACACTAGCCCTGAGGTGCTCTGAACTAAGACAACAATATAATCTGTCCCTTTGCTATGGTCTGATATGTGCCTTGACATGTGTGTTTATTTTTCTCTCCTTAGATTTGTGTTCATAGAAAATGCCCTTTTCATCTGATTTTGAAAAAAGAGTAAAGTTACTTGCAAGTGTCACAATTCCCTTTTGGAAATGCTGTATCCTCCCATGAGAAAATGTAACTCTCCCTTACCAAATGAGGAAAAAGAGTGGGTGTTTCATTTTCTCTTTTTACAGTTTACACTTTTTACATTTACAGTTCCTGCAGTTTTACAAAGAAGGAATTAAGTAGTAATATAGAAATGCTTTACTAAAAAATAACACTGGGCAGTGTGCTTCTTATCAAAGTCACAGATATCCTCTTTAATCAAGTCTAGAGGCTGGGAGTAACCACAGGGTCATAACACTACACTCACAATTTATATGCTCACTGCTACTCAGGCCAAGGGCAAAGCATTAATAAGATACAGACTGTGTTCATCTATGGGCTGCACACAGTGTTAAAGCCCCACATTAATTTTCATACAGTTAACAGTATCTAAGAGTTGGTTGTAATCTGTGATCTGCCACTGTGTTGGGAGACGGAGGCAGAGGATGAGCCACCAGAGGTGGGAGAGGGAGAGAGAATAGACTTAGCTGCTACTGGTATGTGAGAGAGCAACATGTGCTAGAGGGACTGTGAGCCACAGGCTTCATTCCTCCACAAGCTTGTCTCTCACAGTATGGGGGCAGCAGACTGCTCAATGGCAGCACCTGGCCCTATGCTTCCCCTTTGTCAAGATCTGACTTCACTGGATTACCATCACAACATCCACCAGCTGTCCTCTACACAGCCCCCTCCTACCCAGCCTTCCCTACCCCCAGTCGGATCCCTCCAGCTGGATCGTCTCTGAATGACACCCTCTCAATCTGCCTAATTATCTCTCCTGAGGCCATGCCGCTGTGGCCACGCCACCGTGGCCCTCTCTAGGCCGCACATTCCACTCGCAGGGTGGAGCTGAGGGACCAAAAGCTCTTCATCTGGACTTCCTGACTGCTCACCTAGAAAGCTCCATTCTCTGAGACACTATTAACCTTTCACAGTCAAGTGTAAAACTTGGCTACAGTTGGATAATAGATGGAGTTAAGCTCAAATAATAGAGCAGGTTTGTATTGTGTTCATAAAATGTTTCATCGGCACAGTAATGATTAAATGCTAAAATATGTTTGTGTGTGGGTGTGCACTTTACAGAACTGGTAACTTGTTGTGCAGACATGTCGAACTTCAAAATTTCACCTACACCTTGTGCTTTCTGAAGCCAATTGTGAAGAAATATCTTTTGTAAGTAGTATTTGTCAGTTGCAGGCATATGAAGGTAGGTAGGAATGTTCGAACCATTATACTAAAAGCATATACTGATGTTTAGTGGGCTATGGAAACAGGTGAAATGGCTATCAGATAGTTTGTTCACCTCAACAGGTTACAATGGATTACTACCTTTTACCAAGTCACCTGAGGAAGGAGCCAGCAAACACATTCTGAAACTACCAAGATGGATTTTACAGCTATATTGTGGTATTTAGCAGTGTTTAACCATGAAACAGAGAATACAAGGTATCTGGGACAGTAACAATGGAGGCTACCATACACACTGTATTACTGTCACTTGAGAAGCCACTTGCTGCAAGAAATTTAAACAACATGGATACTGGGTAACCTTAAAGCAAGAACAGATGAAGATTCTCTACACAGAACAATACAAGTGGTGATTTTAAGCAGAACTGTTTTCTTCTACAATTCCAAATTCCTTTGAAATGCCAAAACATGTATTTCTGTCTTCATTTTCTTTCTGTTTTTCTACTGTGTATTGGTCTCACTATGCTCTGGCCTTTCTTCTCTCCCTCTCTACACCCTGTTCTGATGGTGCCAGGTTTCAGCCAGGTATCTGATGGAAGAAAGGATCTTTTCTGCTGTTTTGGATCTCCTGTTTCTGTAGGCTCCCAGGGGAAGGGGTGGGGTGGCTCCACCACTCACCTCTGTCTAGGACTGGTCTGACCACTCTCATGTGGCCACGCTCTGCTTCACTGCTTTGCCTTGCTATGCGACTCTTTCTACACTGTGTAGAATGACATTTGATGTCCCCTTCCATTAGAAATCTTTTTCCCCCTTCTTTCCTTGGCACTGAACCAGCAGAATGATTACACATGCACATGGCCTATACCCCTAACATATGTACACATACATGTGCAGAGCACAAAGACTACAGCAACACAAAGAATTAATGAATGGTCTTTTCCAAAAGAAGACGCGTGCCCTGTGATGTGATTATACTGAATCTGAGAATTCATGTAGCTAAATGATGAGAATGTGAATTTCTCTGCTAGTGGTAAAGTGCAATTTATTGGGAGCTACAACTGGGTCATTTGTTCAGCAAATAGCAGTTTAATATTCTGAAAAAACTTCTAGTGCCACAAAATTATACATTGACTCACTTAGTCAACCATCTTGACTCCGGCTAATGATTAAAAAAATGTGGGTGGTATTTACTTGTTGCACATGCAGTCGAGTTACACATTGTCTACTCTCTTACGGTTAATACTGACTGCCTTTAGACTTTATAACACTCCATAATTACTTACATATTTAAAATGAATACATATTTCTGGCTGAACTTTGACCTATTCAGTAGAGTAAACTACTTGCCCACTCCAATAAAATAATCAATTTACTGTTTTGGAGGGAAGCAGCTGTTAACCAAGGCATTGTTCTATCAATGACTGTACCTCCACCATCTGAAGCACTCAAGTTTCCTACGCTAAGGGGTTTTTAAAAGAACAAATGACCCCCAGGCAAAACACTGTAGGCTATTTAACTTGTAATAGGTTCTCACACAACATTCCCTTACAATTTGAAGAACAAAAGCCTTATCACTGTCAAAAGACTTGAGAGCTGAAAATGCCAAAAACAGACAGGAAACATAGACAAATAACTAAAAAGCTTCTTAAAGCCTTGATTATAAATGCTGTAAATTGTAAAAAGTGAAATTTACAACAAAAAACATCCCATTCTGCAAATGATAAGGGGAAGAAACTGTGAAACAACACAAAGGGAAACTTGAGTCATGAATACATGGAATGCTGTGATTTATGTCTGACAAAACTCTTGAACAGGTGCAAGAAATGCCAGTGGCAGTCAAACAAGTTGATGCTTGATCATCAGCGTAGATCTAATAAATTTGTCATATTTTTTGGCACTTTTATGTGAATGTTGTAATTAACAGGGGACAGGATAAAAAGAGGTATAGTTGCTTCACTGTTGAAGACTAACACCCTGGAAATCAGTCTTTTCTCTGAACCTCTGAAAAAACAACTGAAATAGCCTGTGTTAAATCTATCAACACGTAAGGCCTTCACGTCACGGCTTTCAGAGGCTGAGTTTTTGAATAAGTGAGGCAGGTGAAACCTCACTGGAGGCTTTGGTGAAAGGAAACTTCTGCCTACACATCATATCCTCATGTTCCACTTACATGCATCGTGAAGGTGATTCTAAGCATGTCCCTCCATTTTCACAAGGTCTGTATTTATCCACGCAACGGAACCCTGTGGAAGTGGGAGAAATCAGTTAGAGGATGATTCAGTCAAAGTTAACCTTAAGAGGAACACATAAGACAATACATCACAACAAAATGATACTCTAATTAATAGTATGGACATATAATACATATAAACCCTCTGTAAAGTTTACTTGGAATACTATATGAACATGTATTATTAACAACGGATAAATAGGCCTTGCAGCATCTTACAGACGCACCCGCTTGTCATTTCCTTTATCAAAAGCAAATTAACTGATAACCTGATTGGAAACACGTCTAGTAATTAGGATGCATTGATTTATCATATCTGACAGACATTGCTTAGCACCTTCAAGGGAAACCCATTTGCTTAAATCTCTTTATTTATTCAAGTTTTTAAATGTTTTTTTTTCCCTCTTCGACAGGCCATAGCGAAATCATAATAATAAACCACATATTATTAATAATAATGATAATGAGTTTTGTCAGTCAGCAAACCTTTTAAAGTGCTGCTGATGTTACATTGTACGCTCCAACTTCAATACTTGGGGCTTGAATTGTCTCGTTTGATCAGCATTCAGCACTCACGGAATTATCCGGTTTTTCACAGAGGATTGCAGGAAGGTCGGATGCAATTTGTAAAATATAACTACTTTGCCTAAACAGTGTGCCATTGTTAGATTTATTCGCAACAAAAAGTTTCTTTAGCCTTACTTTTTTTTTTCTTTACACGTGATGCATGTAAACGTCTTCAGTATCTGTTACCTTTCTGCTGTGGTTCAGTTACTCCAATTGGGAAAAGTTTGTAGTTTATCTGTTGATTTCTGAAAAGTAAACTACTAACTTTGACAAAAACAACACTTCCCCACACACAAACAAGTCTAAACATGCTCATCAGTAACCTACAGATGGCCCCTACTTTAATGAAACCGGGCTGTCCAAACCTGTCCAGTGAACATATACATGTATAGCCAACTTGTATGCAAACAATGTTAACGTAACAGTTGGACTTACCTTCACAAATATGCATTAACAATAAAAACGAAAAAATAATCCATGGAATATTCCCTTCCATTTCGGTGGAAAAGTTTCCAACGCTTCAAGTTGGGGTTTCAGCAGAAATACATCCTTTATTAAGTTCACATAAAAACAAAGGCTCCAAAACCGCTGGGGATTTTTTTATAAAGTCAGCATGAAAGCGTTGCGTTAGGTCCCAGTCCCGTATTATCCTCCGCAGCTCGGCCACGGCTGCTGTGTTTCTCGGTTAACCTCCTGAAACTTTTGAAAAACTTTTCTTCCCAATCTGTCCCAGCGTCTGGTATTACTCCGCCTCCTTTTCTCTCTCTTTCTCTATCTCTCTCCCTCTCACTCTATCATCCTCACACAAGCTAGTCCGTGCGCAGAGATTCCCAACATTGGGCCCTTCAGGGACCGCCGTCACTATCTCGCCCCAACCCCCACACACACAAAGAATAATTTCATCTCACTCCCTAAAAAATTAAGAGACTGCGTTCTGAAAACGTGTTTATTAGAGTTACATTTTCTGTTGAGACAACAAAGGAGGCCTGGGCCTAATTTCTAAGACATGGGAAGCCGTCGGCCCACTTTTCACAAGCGCTGAACAAAAATGGAAAGGTTTAAATCC
Organism: Coranthus polyacanthus; assembly: GCA_037367275.1. Taxonomy (NCBI): domain Eukaryota; kingdom Metazoa; phylum Chordata; class Actinopteri; order Kurtiformes; family Apogonidae; genus Coranthus; species Coranthus polyacanthus. Next base: position 21,770,944 of record JAPQRN010000026.1, read on the forward strand.
AAACGGCATACTGAAGTTGTCGCTCTTCTAATCTGGATTTTTCTGTGTTTTATTATAAAGGTATAATTACAAAGTAAGGACCAATCTAGTTGATAGACCTAATACAACTGCAATACGAGCTGAGGAAGGCCAACAATTTTATGAATTGCCCTCAACACCTCAGATTATCTTTAACACGAACTAATCACAGAGAATTTTTCTTTGTAAACTGGAGTTTATATAGTCTTGGAAATAAAAACAACAGAAGAAGAATCTTATATATTATGGTATCAGACAGCAATCTGTCCAATTTTCTTGTTTGTTTGTGAGAGTTTTCAGTTGAAAACTTGTAGATAAGAGGGTGAATTGTGTTTACATGGCAGCTGGGGGTGCAGACATTCTTGTTATCCCCATGGCCCGTGCACTGAGTTGCAGCCTTGCTCGCTCAGCCTGCACCACCTTAGCCTATGCCAATGGACTCATTTTCTGCAGCCGGCATATAGTGCCTCGGTTGTTCTACAACACAGAGTGGAGCCGGTCGCTTACAGAAACAATAGCCTTTATTTGAATCATAAAAGGAGTTGGGCATTATGACACAGTTTCTCTCTGCAGGGGAGGGCAGCACACTAATATTCAAGCACACTGCCCCTACACCACCGTCTCCCCCTCTCCATCACACTCCTGGTCCTGGCCTTGAATAAATTACAAGTATGGGTAGACCCATGAATGTAGCAGGCTGGTTTGGACTGAAGTTCGTTAGTGCGTGTGACGTCATCTATAGGGTCAGTGAAAAGAGCTTGTTAGACCTCACAAACACCTGCTTTATTTGGCACAGTGTGATGAAAGTTTTCAATAGCCGGTTTCAGCTTTTTGTATACAATGGCATGATCACTTACTTCACTCACTTCTGAATTCTTCATTAACATTTGGATATTACATAGTTTTTGTATAGCACCTTTCAAACCCAGTGTTACAAAGTACATGTAACAAACAATGAAAGCAAGGAAATTATACAACAGAAAGCTACAACTGCTTCATATATAAGCCTGTTTGAAACTGTCTTGACAAAAACAAGAAAGAACGTGCAATAGAGTTTTTGTATGTTACAAGTAGGTGTAATATGTTGTGTTTCTGTGTCTTCATCTGGCTGTGAAATATGTCTTTCACCCCACGGGGACACCCCCAGCTCACTTTGAAAGGTGTTGGCAGTATTTTGACTTTCTTCCAGCTGTAGGAGGAGCATCGTCTTAGGGTGCTAAGGGACACACAGTTGTATTTACAATATATACCTCTCTCTGGACTCAGAGCCTTTAATTGCCTAAGGTTTTTCATTAGTCTGAAAAAATGAGACTTTCATCATATAATGAAACCAGCTACTTGCTTCTACATGTCTAACAATATTTTCCCACTAAAAATCACCACAAGTCGAGGCTTTTATCAGTTGATTGTATTGTAATGCAACCACTCATGAAAGGTTTTATTCTATGCTAACATGGTCAGGATTGTATGTATATCCGACTTTTTATTCCTCAAAGAAAATAGAAAATATTAATCATCACTGCTGGGATTTTATTTTCCTCAGCTTTAAGTTTTAATATGCTGTTCTGTAATTTTTATTACTTTGCAGACACAAAGTTATTTCAACAATTCTGCATTTTTCTGATATTAGATTCTCAAACCACATGTGTAATTAAACTGCAGCAAACTTGCAAGAGAGCTGTTAAATGATCCATAAGACTACTTATTTTCTTAGTTCAAGCATAAATAATTTGTTTCAGACGATTACAATCCTCGACTCCAGAAAAGAAAGAGCCAATCATTTCCTGTTTTTCGTCGCTTTTTCACTGATCTCATCAGTGAAAGTGGATGCTCCAGTCCTTCCTTGTGGAAATATGACCTCTCCTTGATTGTTTGAGAAATAAAAGGGAACAATGAACAAAATCTTTTGTGAACATTTTGAGGATAGCCTCAGTTTTTTGTGGTACACTGAAGGTATGGTAGTTTGTAAATTGAAATTGTAGTAAAATTTAATCAGGTTACATCTAATTGGGCCTTGTTATCTTTTTTTGTCTCTCACTCTCTTTTTTCTCTCAACACACACACAAGCAGAAGAAATAAGTGTTTTGTTTGTACTGGAGAGAAAGTGTGAAAGTGGAAGGCCTGGTGACAAAGTTCTCGCGCAGGACTCAGCAGTAATCTCCAATCACACAAACAAAGATAGACAGGTCAGGATTTATAACTCTGTTCTCTGTTGGAAAGCAAGTGAGATTCTCCTTTGAACATTCACTCCAACTTCACAAGATTGCTAATATTTAGTAATAGACATGTGAAGTTGCTAGATCTTAATGGACACATTTAATGTAGAACCTGCTTTTATAGCACTACCTCTTGGCTTTTGTTTACCGAGCTATGGAGTAATTCCCACCTTTTGATAACACGCACTATTGTGAGCTATTGCAAACAGGATATGTTTTTTTTTTTATCCAGAGCTACATGTGAATGATACTCTATGTTTGTAATGCCAAGAGTTAAAGCTGACCAAATCTTGTTCAAGGAGACCACCCATGGATAAGAGGCAAAATGGTATACTTATGCTGTTACTGTCCTTTTTAACCCAACCTCTCTTTGCACTCACACAGCAGGGAGTGTGTTCATACTCTGCAGGGGTCACTTAGACCAACATAACATACATTTTCTCTTATAATTTGAGTTTCCATATTCCAATTATGACTATTCATACTCAAAAAGGGCATATGATATGTGTGAAAGAGTACATTTTTAAACTGGTCTTTACATTTTGCATTAAACCACATAACAACATAACAGTGTCAAGCAATCTTGTCAGTCAAAGTTTACAAATATCGTCGTCAGTGAGTACACTCTTTTAATGCTTGGTAGCCTTTCAAAGCTAGCACACTCCCTGTGATAGGGGTGCTAACAGCCTGTGTGAGTGGACACAGTGGACGTGATGACTTTACCACCCAGGCCAGACTGATTTATGTGGGAAAAGCCCTAAGAGCACCCACAGAGAGTGTGGAGAGGATTAGAAGCTCCTCTACAAAACCGGTCACGGCCAATCAGCAGCTGAGACCCCCTACAGACAGACGTCGGGGCCAATTGCACTGCAGCATTCAGGACGATGATTTGGATTGTCTTCTTTTTCTTTTTTTTACTGCTTCATAATTGTATGATCTCTTTATTGTTCAGAGTTTGTGGCTACTTCAGCTTCAAGTGTAGTGGAGTACTGAAGTTTAAAGAGATAGAAGGCACGCTTCTGATGTTGACTCTGTGTGACACAGAGGCAACCCTCATGCACACAACACATATGCAGCTTTATACAACAGAATTAATTGCTTTTTCCCCGCTCTGTTCTGGAAAGCTGGTACTTTCAATTAGGAACAAACATCTCTGCCTACACTGTTGTTTGTATATACAGCAATCTTCACACTTAAATCAGAATCAGAATAATTTAAGTGTCCATAGCTAGGAGGCTGATATTTCCCATTAACTTGGATTAATAAGTATGCAGTTTTTTAAGGAAAGTGGGCAATAAGGAAAAAACAAAGTTTTTACTATAGTGTTATTTGGTAGGAAAATTAAATTTTGTATTGTAATATTCAGATGCAGATTTTTGTAATTACATTAATGTGAGAACAGTCTTGTGGTTTAATTTTGTCCATATCATTGTGTTTACATATCAAAAAGTTTCACATGTCAAAAAGTTTCACTTTTCTCTCTCAAATCTCTACTTTACTGTGATTTTTTTGGTTTGTCTGTCAGTATATTGTGTATCTTAAGATTTTGCTTCAATACTCCATGATTAATTAATTTGTCATGTTGTACACTAAAAAAGTGGTTACTGTTTACTTGGTTTTTCTTTCTTTTCCTCTCACCAACTCTCTAGGACACACATATATACACACACATACCGAGAGAGAGAGAGAGAGAGACTGGGGCTTTTTGTCTAAAGTAAACACATGTGAATGATGGATCTTTCTTTGGATTGTGGGAAAAAGTGTTTGACTTTCACACAAGCTCTCTAAACGGCTATTAAATCCTGAATGTGTACACACACGTCTTGTTTCTGCACAGGACAAGGACAGAAAGGAGGAACCATTTTTTATTTTTTACCAATGACAGTTTTATTTTCTGCACCCTGTCTCAATGTTCCATGTTTCTTGCTAAGTTGTTGTTTCAGAGGACAGTGGGACACACTGAGATCCTATGGAATTTGTAGGAATTATATCCCTTTATAAAAGGATCAGACCCGTCTGTCACTTATCAAGAGGAGAGAATTTTTATCCCTTCACTTTGAAGGGATGGACAGTGGACTGAAGGATCAGCAGAGGGAAAAAAGAGGGCAGAGAGTGCAACCGCCATCTCTGTGTAGGAATGTATTTCAGACAGAGATGGAGACTAGTCAGCTGGAGGAATTCAGAATGCTATGGCTCAGTTTCCGTGTGAAATGACTACTTAAGACCACTGTGAACAGCTGTTGGACAGTGCCCCCTCTTCCCCCACCCTTCACCCTCCTCTTCCACCTTCTCTTTCCCTCCATGGGGCTGTAAATCTTGAAGGAGAACGGAGGTGCTGGTGACTTGCTGAAAAGGATCCAGGGAGGATCCTGGGGTTTAGTGCAAAAGGTCAGGTCTGTGTTTGCAGGCCCCGGTGCCGAGAGTCTGGGCTGATACCAACTGATGACCAGACACACACGCTTAAGGTTGGGGCATGTTTCATTTTGAAAGAATCATGGATCTCCTCAGTCTTGACAGCAATAATTGAACTGGTGTAAGGAAGAGGGCATTGAAGGCCTGCTGCAACAACAGGGCTTATCTTACTAAAAGGCAGAGGGTCATTTAGCCATTTGACAGAGCTGTGTTCAAATCCATGTAATGTGACAAATAAAGCCAAAAATAACTTGTGTCTGTCTGCAAAATTATTGCAGTGACAGCCTTAAATGGCATATGCTTCACTAAAAATGTCAAATAAAAGACATATTGAGAAAAATGACTGAATTATAACTGAGATTGATCCCACATTTGCCTCTGAAAACCAGAAGAGAAAGACTTGGAGGGGTCCTGAGCTCTCTGTTCATCCTCTGTCCCTCCTGAGTCAATTGTTGGGGAAGCATGGTGTCAACCCTGCGCCATCAATCACCCCCTTTCAGAGAAGGGCAGACAAGGCGGGGACCCGCCCCCCAGGACAGGGGGGTGGAAGTTCTCATGCCCTCCCCGCCTCCTGAAGCCCTGCGCCCCTACAGACAGAACTTCGACAGCTGGTCCGGCCATTAGGGGTAGGCCGAGACCTGAGGGCCCCTGCACAGCAGCAACAGCTGCCAGCCCACTGCCCCCAAACACCCCACCAATACAGCTCAATAAAATCTTTATTAGAAGACCAATTTATTGTCATTCCTTTACATTCCTCAAAAGGGGTGGCTATGTTACATGTCATTATCAATTCCTTTTACTTGAGCCCAGTTTCCACTGATGAATGTGTAAATATTATTGTATATAGTTTCTTGTGGCGTGTGGTTTTGCAAATGTTATTCATTTACGGATGCAGCTTGCATTTTTTTCTTAGACACTTAACTAGCAATTTATGGGGTTTTGTTCTCTGTGGGTGGCTTAGTTTTAGTTGTTTTGATGTCATATTTTAGGAATCTCCCCAGAGCTGAAGATGACAACATTATCTGATCTGACCTGCTAATTTTGTTATATCATAATGTTCTTTTTATTATGGCGCTGTCTCCCATCTGGAAATATAAAAATCCTTGCTATATCTAGAAGAGCAAATTAAGTGAAAGAGAAGAAATCCTATGGACTTGTTGTTTATGTGGTCAATTACACATTTATTTGTTTATGTATGAATTATTATTATTATTATTAACCAAGCAATTCAATCCAATTTGCTATTTTTGTTTTATACAACTGTTTAAAATATTATAAATAATATTATAAAGTGAATTATAGTATGATACTATTTTTTATAGAAACAATGCATATTCTTATTTTATGGTATAGTCAGCTACGTTTAAAAATTGTTTAATGCGTTGTAATTCTGCATGACATTCACAGACTCAGTCTCTAGTTGAGACTGAACCGCAGTTGATTCAGGATTGATTCAGTAATTTTTGTCCAATATTGGAACAAGCCCAATTTATTATTTATCTGGCTATGACTGTATTTACAATACAAACATGTCTGTGTGTGTGTGATTTGAGAATGAGCTTTTATTTGAAGATTGCTGTTTGCAAATGTGCTGATTGAGATAAATGCATGAGTGTACTCGGTCTGTGTATGTGTGTGTTCCACTGAGTGAGAGAAAGAAAAGAGACTAGAGCGTAGGAGATTACGCCACACTCCCTCAGGGTTCTTGTTACTCATGCACTACTGGTGGCTGAGTGGTTCCCACACTTATACGGTGAGGTGAGAGAGGCTGCACCCACAGCCCCACCTGTGCCTCTACGTGTCCCAGCAGAGCCTTCCTGATCCAGGATCTTCCTTAAGAAAAGAACAGGGAGAAAACACTAAACCTGTCTAGTGCACAATCAAAACAACAGCCAGTCAGTAACAATGCTGATAGACCACTAAGGTATAATTACCACTAAAGCAACCAAGAATGGGATAATTTACTTGCCTACCCCCCAATCTAACCTCCTGCTCTACTCACACATACACACAGTTAATGTGAAACAAGACCTTTATGCCACAAAGGTGCCTTCATTTACTCTATATCAGAGATATCATAGAAAGCAAAGATTTGCAGAAATTAATGTACTGTATTAGTTCAGTCTGTTGATGGTTGGTGTTTATGTTTTTGATGCATGCTTCTATGATATTATGGTGTTGTAGATTGGTAATTTCTTTTACTGAATAGCTGGCTTTAATTTTGCCAAAGCTAATGTGAGATTGACTTCCTGCCAAAATCAACAGGCCTCCTTGAAACTCCAACACCTTTGGTTCTAGCCCATTGAAGCAGTATGAGATTACATGTGTGGTTATTATCTCCACCATCCTCCTTTTCATCAGACGAGATCATGAGCAGAACTAGAGCCAGTTAAAGATATTATTGCACACAGACATTTTACAGCAGCTGTTGGACTTTAACAAGTGGCTGATGATGCTCTGTAGTCAGCTTAGAGAGTGAAAGCAAAGATTAAGATTAAGATTTTTTTTTTTTTTAATTGTGAATTTGGGAAGTAGTGGGTTACTTGTTAGATTAAAAGGTACATATCACATTCCTGCCTTAGGCTATGGCTGCCAAAGGCACACTTGAGTGATAAGGAAAGCAGTAATGGAATAAGACAGGGTGGGACTACAGGGAAGTGTTTGGGGTTGATATGGCCTAAGTGTCTTTTCTCTCCTGCTTTAAAAGGGAAACTCATAAAGGATTGTTGACCACTCAGTTTGTAGATGATTCCAAACACACTACATCTGTGTACTCTATGTAGAAAGTACTCTGATAGACTATCTGTCATGACAGGACCTTCTTACCCTCTCTTTGAGAAGGAGTCACAAATCAATGTTTAAACTGTATGTAGATCATTCTCATTTTATTTCATAAGGCATAAAAATTTCAAGTCCAGCTTACCGCTGGTCTTATAATTTTGCTCTTCAAATATGGGTCAAATGGGTCAAGTGTTTGTTTGAAGCAAGTAGCACTCTCTAGACAGACGTGCTTGTGGTGCAGAGTGGGTGTAAGAAGTGGCTAACAGCAGCAGACATTCCACACCACACCACCCAGGGGCAGAGTAGAGAGGAGGGCTAGCAGTAATTCCACTTTTATTAAAACATATTGAAGAAAAACAACAAGCTGGTCTATGGCAGGAGGAGGAGAAAATCAGCATGACGGCTGAATGCACCCTCCCGCTCACTCTCTAGATGTCTGTTTCTCTTAGCTTTTCCCCATCTCAGTGCTCTCATTTTTATTTTCTTCTTTCCCATTTTTGCTGTCCACCTCCATCAACAACTATTCAAAGAGCCATTCAGCCATCACTTCTCAACTTACTCCTTTAATCTTGCTTCCTGCATTTGTTTCAACCCACCCATCATCTCGCGCCCACACTATCAATCTCTTGTTCCTCCATTTCCTCTCTCATGGCCTTACTATCTATGTGCATCCACCTCATGTGAGGCCCTCACAAAACACAAGTTTTTTTGTCTGGAAAATTTGTAATGCTCCACCTTCACTGATTATCTTACTGAGTGCTTTGCTTTGTGTCCTGTGGCCTTAGGTAAAGATTGTGTTCCTGGGTGGATCCCTAAAGGCTGTGTGGTGCTAATTTCCCTTGAATGACCACTACACCATTATTGAAACTGACAGTATTGTCTGGGCAATTTTACAGCCCTGCATTTGGCCACTCTGACCCTACTGACCTGGTCACAGTCTCCCAGCAACTAATGATGGAAGTGTGATTATGTATGAGAACTGAGACTTCACCTTGGGATGGCTTGACTCTTGGACTGAGAGCAGACACCACCAGTCTGTCAAAAATATCTGACAATACCTCTGTCCCTGCTGTTCAGCATATTAATCTTTCAATATGTGTCTGCTGAATACATGCTCCCCTAAAGTTTTTAAACCCACATGGATTCCCAATGGAATGTTTAGAATATGAGGTCAGGAATGCATGATGCATAAATATGATGTACTGGATTATCCAGCATCCTGAAAAATTTTCAATTCAGCTGCAACCATCTTCCCAGGGCTCTACGGAAGAGAGAGGCAATCCAGACAATCCACACATTCCTGGGTCCTGTTGTGCTCTGTCCTACTCTCTAATTTAAGAGCAGCTGTCAGGCTCTGCAAACCCTCTACCATTAAAACTGGGTAAGTAGGTGGGAGTGGGGTGTGTGAGGAGTACTGATGCCCTCTATCACATTTTCCTAAGTTGCGGCATTGACTCAGCAGAACACCTGTGGAAGGCAAGATAGCGGCCAGATTATAGGATAGAGGGTAGTCAGTGCAGACCCCTGCAGTCAAAACAGAAGTCATTTAACTGATAAACTTGTACCCTTGGGGCATCATCAACTACTAAATGTTATCCACATATATTTTCAACATATTTTCTCCAGTGATTATCAAAAACAATGATAATGATGTATCCAGACAATATAAATGATTTTGATCATAATAGAGAAAATATAAATC
>JAPQRN010000026.1:21780172-21792482 GCA_037367275.1 Coranthus polyacanthus
ATCATAATAGAGAAAATATAAATCCTTTTTTTCATTGTTCAGTATATGGAACATTTGACTTACAGAACATTTTTCCAATACATCATCTTTGTTGAAAGCATAGGAGGCATATCCAAATCAGCATAAATTCAGAGGATTTTGGAAACCTCAGACAGGGGTGCAGTTTTCATGTGTACTTGGGCCTTTTCTGTGGTTCTCACATTGAAAAAGTAAAGGCCCCTGCTGTGTTCTTTGGACTGCAGCAGGCACCTGCTGCTTTGAGGAGAAATCCTGGCTTGGAATCACCTGTTGCTCTATTTATTCATATGAATCAAAGGATGGTGATTGCACTGTGTCATGAGATCCCATGTCTTGTAGGCTTCTCACAGGACTAAACATAGCCAAACTCAGAATTATTGTGCCACTGAAATTGTGGCAGTAAATGTGTGTGAATTAAAACATTTAAGCTATTTTAAATATCATTTTAAAATATTGAACTCTGTCATTTCATATAAAACCTGCCATAAATTCATTGTATGGTGTTAATTCTGGAGCAACACTGTGAGTTAGGTGTGTGTATGGGCTGAGGTTCTCACACTCTGGTGTACATGTTGAGACTTGGAATCCCTAGGGGATCCCAGATGTGGTCCACTCTCTGCTCTGTACTAACCCCTAATTACACTATTGGCTCCGTTATGGGACATAATTACTGGGAGTCATTCTGTGATTCAAGTTAGTGGATGCCAATTGATTTATTTTCCTTCTCCTGTCTCCCCTGCTCATGACTGCTGTTCCACATGCACTAAGACATGCTGCTACAATAACATGTACACTATACAGTAAATAGCACAGACTGTGCCACCCACACAATGTAATATTTCACAGCTTCGTATCAAAGAGGATTTATATAGCAAATTCTTTTCCTATACTGGGTCACAAAATCAAATTCTCATTTGTGCATATTGCATTTCCTGTTGTTTTCTCAGTAACAAATGAATGTCCCTCAGTTGACTTTGGGCAATTTTATCTTTTTTTATGAATGCATGGGACATAGACTTCTTTCTGCTTAGCAATGGGCTTTGGAGATGGATTTCCCACATATATGAGAAAGGCCATCTTGGGGGTCTCCTGACCTGGGCTCCCACAGAAGTGCTGTTTCGACAGCTTGTTTTAATTCCTCTGTCTCTCCAAGCTCCTGTAGGACAAACAGGGAGGAGGAAACACTGAAGGCCCATATTGCTACAATAAGAGCAGCCTCAGGGGCACAAGGAGGAAAAGGGTCAATGCAATCACAGTGGGGCTTGAGGCACAGGAGTGAGGGAGTCATGATTGAGACAAGGGGCAGCCCACGCCCTCATATACTGGGGAATTTCTCTGCTTCACATGGGGTCTGCGCTTTTTGCGGTTTTATGCAAACTGGCCTGCAGTCCCAGAGTTTTCTGGGACTTTTCAAACTGAAACCTAAGCTCTGGGGTCTGAACGCTGGTTCTACCCTCAGCTGTAATCATTCCAAGAGTAGTATTGATCCAGAGACAGTGAAGTAATGATCTGGATGAGACCGTGAGAGTTAACTTTCAAATGCAGCAGATGAATAAAAAAAAGTAGATTAAAATATCTAAAATGTATAGAAGCACTGAACAGAATTTTGGGATGTGTTTCAATTCTCCTAACCACAATTTACACACTGCAATTAGGCGCCACAACCCCTGTGGTTTTGAAATAAAGACAAAATGAATGAATGTGGGGAACTGTTTGAATAGTGATCAGTCTCATATGAGGAAGAAAACATCAAAGGAGGGCAAAATGCTACAAGTCCTTAAGACTCATTTCATTTACTTGCTGTTAGAAAGTCCCTCCTGTGACACAACTAAAATTGCCAGAATGACTAATGCTTGGATTTCCTTTTCAGCACAACCCTCACAAAATACATTTTCCATCATGTCATGTTTTGGACAGAAGAGTATTCAATGGATTAATGAGTGACATTGAATGAATGAAAAATACCAGGCCTGGTGTTTGCATTTGTCCTCTATTTGGAAATGTTACTAAAATGTACTTAACATGGAATTAAAACAAGTTGTATTGCCAAGAGCAGCTTTCAGGTTTTTAATTAATGGAATACACAGAAAGAAAAGAGTTGACCTCGACCTAGCTGAGTGAAACATTTGAACAGGTGGGGGTTTCAATGTTACACACTCAGGATTTTGAGTTATTTCGATGTTTGGTCTTCTGTGTGGCTCAGAAAAGTTCTATAGCCTTACTTTAACAAGGCTAAACCTGTTTCATCTCTGTGTGTTAATGGTGACTGTGTGCTAAAAGCTGGCTTGTTCAAAGCAACAAGAACTCCTAAAGTGACAGGCGCCGAGGGCATACAATCCTCCTGATGACAGAAACACATGCTCTGTGTGGGCCAGTGGTTGGCTTTATGGCCTTAACTGACTCAGCCTGGCATTGCTTCATATTCTAATGTTTTCCACCATTAAATCATGCCCAGTCTTCTATATCCTCCTTTTTATTACTCTCATAGAATGATGAAACTATCTCTTTATTCAGTCTTTCTTACCAGACACTCACATATCACAGCCAGGTCACTACGTGGAGTTTTCAGTAGCTTTGATGTGATCCTCAGTGAAACCCATCTGAGCTCTGCTGTTCCACATGCAGATGGTGGCCTTTGTGTATTTGTTTATGCTGCTGTGTGAGGGGACTCTGTGTGGGAAAAGCTGCTCTCCACGGTTGGGATCGATGTGGGGCAGATAAGATTGCTCTGTGGCCTTGACTGAGCATGCATGAAAATCCTTTTCTTGTGTGAGAACTTCCTCCACATTTTGTAGTTGAACAGCAGCAAGGTCACCTTGAGAATGGCTCCCTGCACTGCAAAACAGAAATAAGGCTTTAATTCTCTTACATGACCCATGGCATTGTGCATCAGTGTAACATTCAGGGATTTAGCTGCTGTAACTACAGATATGGCCAGCAGTTCCCAAATGGCATACAATTACTACAGATACTTAATTTCTATCCAAAGATTTAATACAAGCCAGTCATTTCATCAATCATTTGGATATTCCTACTCTTAAAATCTAGTTCTTTTATAACATTACTGGGTGTTTCAATATGCTCCTGTAAGCTCTTCAACCTGGTAGAAAATCTATTTGCAACTTACCATAAAGATTTAACTAAATAGATACCAGCTCTTCTCTAGTTTTAAATTTTGATGCCTTAAATCCAATTGTTGACAGAAATTGGACAGTTAAAAAGCAATTTGCTGAATCTTCTAGCTTTTTTTGAAACTGATGTATCATTCCTCTCTGACTTTTAGAAAATCCTGCAACAAAAAGTTTTGGTGTTCACTAATGCCAATCTGCAAAATTGAAACAGCCATTAAAACTTTCTCAATTTACATTGCAACTCAGAATCCAACTCTGACAACTATATAGTGAAAAAATGTCAGAAGTGGCTCCAAGTCAAAAGATTTTACAACACACAGGTTTTTATAAGAAAATGGTCATGAAGTGTGCTATTTTTTTAATTTGTTTTCTCTGTGACATATTTGGGCACACCACAGGAATTGCACAATGTTTAACTGTCCGGGTGTTTTTTTTTATTTTTCCAATTTCCTGCATGAGAATCAAGGGCATGCAGAGATACGATAATGTGGGAAAATAAAAACTTTCTGTCAGTCAAATACATAACATTTAGAGAAGAGGGGCTCTAATAGGGAAAACATACCAAGTGTCTCTTCTCTCTCTTGAACTTTAATCACAAATCTGCACTGTGTGTCATCCTTCAGTGCCAACGGGCCTCTGGGAAATGGTATAGATGTAAGGATAAGACAGCAACCTGTCCATGCGTGATCTCCAATCCACATTCTCTTGTCAAATTTACCATACTGATCATAATCTCTCACTTATCACACTTTATCATGCTGTCTTGCATACCGCCTGCTGTTGAGGTGTTACAAGATCTACAACTGAGATTTTTAACAGTACAAATCATAGATATTATCCCTGGACCAAAAGTGAGTGTTGTTGAATAATGCTCCTGGGAACTGTTGTTCAACCTTGACCTTAACCTTCTATCTATATCAAATAGTAATGAAGGCCTCCTCTCTACCCGATAGCAAATATATATCACCATTAACAGGCACACATTCCTGTGCTAGCACCATGGGAAAGCAGAGCCGGAGCAGGTCATTGTTCACATAATGAGGGAAAAGCAGGAGTTGGTGAGTAGAGCTATGGAAGAAAGAGAATAAAAATGATACCATTAGCCATCATGGCCTAAAACTATAAATGTATAAGATAGGAAGTATTAATTTCTTCAGGCCTTTTTAATACAGATGCCACTGACTGACTTGAAGAAGACAACATAGGCGCAGTGATTGTACCAGCATCTGCCCTCGTCCTCTTTTGTGGTGGTTGAAATGGCCTTGTGTGTGGTCTGAGTGGTTCCCGTCTTCGAGGAGTAAGCAGATCTCTTAGACACTTCAGACCGTAGTCTCACACACAGCCTCTGATGAGCGCAGAGCAAAGAGGGAGAGGTCCAATAAACAAGGCCTGTTTGATCCAGCCGCAGCCCAGCAGCCTGCCAAGTTCCCTTTGTCTTAGAGAGGACACCACAGCCGTCACACAGACTGCCGTCTACCCACTGCTCTTAGCTGCGGTGAGGGGCATCATTCACATGCTGCTATGCCAGTAGAGGCAGAAGGAGAGAGAGTGAGACAAAGAAAGTGTTTCTAAAAAAGAAATAGATAAAGAAGCTCATAAACATTTTGCTGCACATTGCTTCACTATACAACCATATTTTAATGTCAGTGTTTCTTGCTTGTTTCCATCTCTCCAAGTTCTCTAAACAGTTACATGAGACTGTTGTGCAACATGCAGGTGATTAGGTGGCATTGCTTTTCCAGGACTATTACACATGGTCTTCATCACTCTGTGGCTGACTTAGCTGCTAGGGAGACACTGGAGGAATGAGTTCAGAAATCCTTGTGAAATAGGCTAAGGGAGAAAGCCAAATTCAGTAAATTTGATATTGCAGATAACTGGAACCAGAATATTTGTTCTATTGTTCTTAAAGACAGTGATCCCCTATAGCTATTAAACTAAAAAAAACACTAAGATCCCATTGTTTATCTGCAGGTGATGTAAGATTTTAAAGGAAGCAGACAAATTTGAATAATGTAATGATAGCTTTCCTGAATTTTTTGGCCCAAAACTCAAAATAAAATGTAACAAAGCAGGACTGTGTACCACGTTTTTCTCGAGTTTTATTTTATTGTATTACTTTATTATTAAGGGGGAATTAGTTTGTTCCTAAATGTTTGGAGTTGTTCTGTAAATCAATGACAATTAATTGACCTCCCCTAACAATGATGCATGAAAATTCTGTCGCTTCTTCTTCTGCATGCTTCTTCAGGTTCACAGAAAATGTATACCGAAAATGGGGATTTTAGATTAAAAAGTGTTCAGTCCAAATGTCCAGTTGAGTGATAGTTCATCATTTTCCTGGGTTGATCTTCTAAGTCTGGTTTTGTGTGTGTTTGATCCATGGCTTCTCCTTAGACAGGGGGAAACTTTAAACTGAGCCCTGGATCAGGTGCAACTAGTACTATTTCCCACAGTTGGAGCCTGGGCAGCAATAGCCAGATATCTGACACTAATCACCCATTAAAAGAGTAATGCTGCCAGACTAGAGAGAACGACGGTGACAGCTGCTGCTACTACATCCAAATGAGGGATTCTAGGAACACATACAAAGATTCTCCCGAAGACTGGGGAAATTGTACTGTTTAATTTCAAAGCTGTTCCTCTGCATTGTTGTTTAAAGTTAGAGACTGCAAATTAGACTGTGTGAAAGAAGTGTGAATGAAAGGAGAATTGGGATTTGTAAATGGAATAAATCATGCTGAAAAAGAATGCGGAGGAAGGCAGATCCTCAGATCAAAGCTTATCCCCTTGTCTTCTCTCCAGCACCAGTTTCCTTCTCAGTATTTCATTCTTTCTTTTACTTTTCTCCCTGAGAGGAATCTTCTACTTCATTTTTCCTTAAGTGGCCTTCTGGAGACCCAGTGTTATGCTGGCCCATACTTTGGTCACAGATAGGCATTGGGTTTAACAGCATGCCAGAGAAAGTGTCATTCCATAGGCGGCTGCAAGAAGGGATCAGCATTAAGCCAAAGAAAGCGGTTTCAGGGCAGTTTTAATGCTGCACCTGTCAGGGCTCAGCTCAGGCCCAGGATTCTGCAAGATCCTGCCTGTGCAGCTGTGGGTCCAATCTGAACCTTGGCCAGGAACAGAGGCCAGGACCTACTCTATCTCCTCCCACTGGCCTCTGATCTAACAGCACACATAACAATGAAGCTCCTCTGTGGGTGCTCTGACCTCAGCAGGCCTGTAATCTAATGATATGGAGAATGACTTTGGTGATCTAGTGGCTAAAGGAATGCAACTTGCACAAGAACTTTGGGTTTCAAAACAGTTTTATGGAGTTGCAGTCTTGCAACAGAACATGTGTCAAAAAATCACAAGCTGTAAGCTGAATCTCGTTATTTTTTTAATAACATATCAATTCTTTATTTCTTTATCACTCATACAGCATAATGCATGCTAGCCAAAGACAAGCAATAAGGAACAAATCAGATTCATGAAAAGGTCTCAGAGGACTAAATGTTTCAGGCATTCAGTAGTCTGAATTACTATTGTAAACATCTCTGGTTAGACATCTCCTCAAAACATAGCAGTGAATTTTTTTCTGCTCTTTTGAATGGAAAAATGCATTCCCCTCAGCACCCCTTGCTTAGAACTCTGGCCTCTTGAGATAGGGAATATTAAGGAGGCTAATGTGACTAGAGGGTTCTGGGTCTTTGCTGGGCTGCCCGCCTGCGAATGTCCATTTATAACCAGATTGGTTGAAATAAGCAAAGGAAGCATGAGCTACACTTTCCCACAGTATTGCAGGAGACCAGCACGACTTGTCCTTTATAGTTCATGACTGCATGGAAACTACGATCTCACTAAGAGCTTACAGAATGGGCAGACTGGTGAACCGTGGCAACCAAGATAACACAACTTGAGCAGCACTGAATCTGATTAGCTACCTTGAAACCCACCATGCTTATAGTGGCAGTGCTGGACACAGTCATGGAAAGACCTGGTCTGCATCAGCCTCAATATTTCCTCCCCACATTAATGTAATAAAGGCATCTGTGTTCACAATGGGCAAAGTACTATAGTCATTTTCTGATACAGATATTTATTGTGTGTTTGAATGCACTTTAAGATAATTAGAGGACAGGCCTGTAGACTTCACAGTTTGTTTGAAAGGCTCATTTTTATTTATTGTGAAACTTCAAATCAAGTCCAATTTCTGGTCATTATTTGGTGAGGCAATGGCAGTTTAACAAAATGGCATTTTAAAATCATTACACATTTCTGCTTTAGGTAATATAATCTCGTTGCCACCTGCTACTACCCAGTTGTGCCCAGGTTTGCTCTTTACAACAAAGCCTGTGTGACCTCCACATTAGTGCAACCCAGGTTCTGTACTCAACATGAGTCCTCTCAGACTCCTCATCTGCTTGCCTGTGTCTTTGAAACCCTCTTTGTGCTTTTTTTTTCCTGCAGCAGTTCTGTTGTGTGGGTATCTTATTTCCTTTGCTGCAGCATGGGGCCTGTGGCTGCACTGTGACGTTTTCGTTCTGGTTTTTAAAACTTCTGTAGCCAGACACTCTTGAGGTTGTGACCCCTGTATATGTGTGAGTGACAGGAAGGAACAAAGTCTTTAAAAAGGATTTACTGTGAATTAACACGCTGATTTGATGCTCTTTCTGTTCCGGCAAGAGCAGATTGCTCCGGCCCCTTGCAGATGGGCAGATTGCATTTCAGCCACTTTTATAAAAGCCATGTACAAATGGATATATTTCAGCAATGTCACTGGTCAACTGTCACATCTGTCAACCATATTCTTTTGAAGTTGGATTTTAAGAATATGATTTCTAAAAAAACATAATCTCTCTGCATCATTTTTCACATTAATCCCCTGTGTTTACAAACTCATGGTATTCAATCTACACAGATGGCAGGGATGCATCTGATATCCTCAAAGTACAAGAGACAGTGAAAAACAGCACCAAAGTAATCTTTCTGGTGTTTTCACATTTTATTCAGATTCAGATTGGATTGAAGGGCACAATGGCTGCTAGTGAAGTGAGCCAGCTCTCTCTAATCAGTTTGGAGGGCAGCTGTGTAGCAAAGACTTGACAGTTGCCATCCAGCTGGCTCAGACTCTGGGAACCAAGGAGAAAGGCTAAGATGCACTTTACACCATTACTAGCCTATGCTTGGTCTCTGTTTCTCTGTTATTTTTTTTTTCTTGCAAACTCCCCTCTCCTCTTTCCCTTTCACCCACACAAAAACACAGCAAGATCACACTGAAGTGTACCAAGTTTTTGACTCTTACCCCCTGGTTAAACTATAATCTGAGGTTCTGTTCCAGGCCTTTTTCCAGCATTTACAACGTCATGTGGTTCAGGATTCCCACATTACAGAGAACTGCATGTGGTGTGGGCTGTATGTTCCGTTTCCTGCAGATTAACTTTGTATGCCTCTCTCTTTACTGTGACAGACTGAATCAATCTAATGTAAATATGCATTCCTGACTTTCAACAAACCTATGGCCCCTGAAAACCAAAAGCCCCCCTTAGTTAAAAGTGAGAGAATTCCACCAGGAGATCTAAATTTCCCTCTCTCCCAGATCTCAAGCTTGCCTTCCCACAGACGCCCCAGGCTCAATGACTTTGACTTCCCACATTTAAGAGTCACTAAAAAAAGCATCTTCAAATTGCAACCATAAGTTGTCTCTCTTTTCCTCCTCCCACACACACGCTCTTACAGTTCTAATGGGGGTCCTAAATACTGGGAACATTGAAATTCTCCAGTGAAAAAAGTTGTATTTTACGTTTAAATTTTCTCTGTTAACAGCAAAATAACACTCTGACACTCTGAGAAAATCCAGCACTGTTGCTGTGGGATGCATACTGAGTTGGAGCTTTCAGTGAAAAAACAAGTGGACTGGGGCAGGATGAAGAAAGAGAAATAAAAAGAGAGCAAGGAGTAGGAACCTCCTGGCTGACTGCACAAAGGGGTCAGAGGTCTGTTCCCTGAGGATATGTGAGTCTGACTCCTTCACAGAATGAAATAGATCCACTTAGTGAAATCACTTCCTGTCAATGTTTACAGGGTGGTAAGAACTTGGGCTCTAGCATGGTACATCGAGTGATGTTAAACTGGACTTTGTGTGGGTTGATAGAGCTTGCATAAACATTTAGCAGACTTGGCTGTCGGTGTTCAAGCAATTACTCTTCCTGTGAAAATTTGCATTGTGCAGATGTTTTGGAGTAATTTTCTTGCCCTTTGTATCCAGTGCAAGCTTTATCTTGCTCAGGGAGTTTGTTTTAAACTTGATGGTGTGGTATGGAACATGATCTCTGTGAGATAGTCTGACAGTTTATCCTTCACACTCATCTCAGCAGAGAGAGAGGGAATGGAGTGTGATACATGTTATTGTTGCACTTTCAGTGAAATTATGCTGGTCCATTCATGGGACCTCTCTGATAAAGCGGACATCAAAAAGACTACACCTAACCACAGCCTTATCTCTCTCACCATGCAGTAAGCCCACATCGGGGTTCATGGAAGTGTGTACAAGTTTTCTTTTGAAAAGATCCAGGGTCACACTATGAAGCAGAATATGCATCTATAGTAGACACCACACTAAGGGGAACACTGACATCTTGGTAATATCAAGGCTATTGTGCAGCTGGAAAATCCTTGTAATCTTAGAAAAACCAACAAGACATACAATCCCACTTTACACCATGTGCGTGGAGGTGAGAAAGTGAACTTCTCTCTCAAGCTGAAACAATGAATCTGGCCTCTTTCTATTAAGAGCAGTTTTCACCTCAAAAACATTTTACTGGTCTGACTGGAAATATTATGTCAGAGCTTTAGCTACAGCATAACTGTTATAAACCACTGCTACTGAAAACCTTTGATTTCATCTGGCTGATGGTTTAAAAGCAAACAGCTATATCAGGAATTTAGTCATATAAAAATATTTGTAAAAATCTGTTGTAGTCCATAACTCACCAGTCAAATGGCCCTTAGGGAGACACAAAGGCTTAGATATAAATGCCCATCATGACATAATTCAAGCATGGATTAGGTATAAAAAAAGAGAGAAAGGGGAGAACACCACTGTCTCACTGTTTTTGCAGTGCTTTTTCTTTTAAATAATTTGTATTTCTTATAGGTTATATAGATGGTTTCCTTGTTGTGCAAAGTAATGTGCCAAGTATATGTTCTTGATAGACAAAACTCCACAGCTGTCAAAGTGACAAGAGTGTCAACAGTGGTAAAAAACAATCTTCATCTCAAGAATGTGGGGTTATACAGTGCTTCATGTCCTTGAAGCCTGATAATAGTAGAAGTCTTGCTAATGCTTTATGAATTTGCACTGTGGTTTATGAGTCAGGTTTTGTGTCAAACCCACATTCAGAGAAAAAAATTATAACCAAAACTCAGGTTATAACCCAACTCTTGAACTTCTGCAGTGGGGTTGTGAGAGAGAAGTTTCTTTCCCTAGGGTCTCTCCCACGCCATCTCCCCCTTTCCCCTTTCCCACTTCCCCTCCTCTGTATATGAGAGTAAACGTAAATCACTGCCACATCCTGCTTTAAGCAGTATAGCAAAAACATCTCACTGATACACTTACACGTATAGGCACATTATTGTTGCAGAACAGACACATAGTACTGCATGTCTTGAAGTTTTGTCATCGCAGAAGTGGTGTTTTGTAAAAAGGCTCAAAAGTGCAGAATGCATTGATTGTTCAGGCTACAGTTACACACTAAGGCATGCAGACACATTCACACCCCTCCTCCTTTTCTCCCTGACTTAAAGGCCAAAAACAACGATACACGTCCCTCTCTTGGGCTTCATTAGATGGAAAAACATAAAAGATAAATAAATGAACTAACCCCAAAATTGTTGTGCTTGCGTGGGAGAGTTGAAAATGCCCCAAAATAGTCTTTCCTAATGCCAGAGGAATGAGGATCTGCATCATTTCACCATACAAGGTCCTGTTCTGTGCACCCAATTCCCTACCGAAACCCTCCACCACACTCGCCACAGTGGCCAGACTGCTTCCACAGGAACCAGAGCACTCTGGTTTCCACACATTTCTTATGCTTTTGTTTTGCAGCATTCTCTCTTATGTGTGCAAACACTTATATGCACATGTAAGCCACATTGGAGGGCACAGAGGACCTTTGTTCTGCTCTCTCCAGTATATTCCTACTTGCAAGTTTATTAATGCATTCATATACAGTATGTTCCTTGGATCTTTTATCTGAAATGGATATTTAAATGCTTGATCACTAGATGACACATGCCCATGTTTCAACATGCACATTTGATTGAAAGCCACACACACACACAGACACACACATGTACATACACACTGACAGACAAATAGTAAAAGGTTACATGTAGGTAAACAGAACAGGTCATACATGGCATCGGTTTTTAAGGAGTAATCTGAGAGGACCCCCAAGAACCAGAAGTGAAAGAGCACTTTGCAGTTGTGGCAGGAGGCTTCCACAAGCCAGATCCTTCAGACAGTAGAATGACTCATACAGAGACATACAAACAAGTACACACTGATCAAGTCCAGACACCCATTCTTTCGTCACTTCTCTCATGCTGCCGTGTCACTGTACCACCTACATAATAGGTCTGTACACAATACTGAGGTTTGTATACACAAATTTGTTTATATGTATTTGTGGGAAAATAGTGTTTTATGTTTGATGTGTGCATGTGTTTTTATGTTTATTTATTCATTTATTTTTACAGTTTTATGTAGGTCAAATACTTAAGTCTAACCAGTTGCAAACATCATCATCCCTCAATGATCGTCATGTTTATCTGTCAATGGCCAACAGATAGATCCAAGTGACACAAAAGCACATACAGTTAGAGCCAAGTGAAATACTTATCTTGCTTAAGAGAGTCAGTAGGGATAATCCTGTGTTCCTAGACCCTCTGACCCCCAGACGTTTAGTAGTGTTGGCACGTAGCTGGAGCTGTCAGCCTAGCATCTATGGGAGATCTGTGTTTAATTTGCAAAAGTAGACCTTGCCAGAATACAGAGAGAGAATAGAGAGAGAGAGAGAGAGAGAGAGAGAGAGAGGGGGAAATGAAGCCAGTACTTTTGTCTGTGTGCTTCAAGTGGCGAGCGGGTCTGCTTTTTTGAACTCTGCTGTGGA
>JAPQRN010000026.1:21805085-21817046 GCA_037367275.1 Coranthus polyacanthus
TGATATTGGCATCCGAACACAACTTGTGCATTTGTGCTGCTCTTCGTGATGGCGTTCAGAAGGTTTTTGTTGGCCTTGTTGCTCACAATAATCCTGCCCCAGCTCTGGATGTAAGCGGTAGTTGGTTCTGATCGTAAAGTGTTGGTGCCTAGCTACTGAAACATGAAGAACTGGTGAGAGATTCGGCAAAATGTCAGTACAAAATGTGAGTGCGATGACAATGTGAATGTGAATACAAAAGAGATCTGCCAGTCTTTGTGACACTGATTTTGAAAATAGAAGCAGAGAATTAAGATATGAAGACTGTGTTGAATACATGTTATAGAATCACTGACACATAAATGACTGTGACTAGCTGATCAATTTCTTTTTTCTTTTTTTTTTGTCTTTTATTTCCCAGATATAACAGATACATTGGAAATGATTCACTGCCCGCCGACTAGTGCAAACTGTGACATCGATGAGATCAGGACCCCCGTCAATATGACATTCTCCATCACTATGACTCTGGAAAGAAAGCATAACGGAGCAGAGTTCAGATGTGAGGCTGAGTTGGACCTGGGATTAAAAGGAACACAGCCAAGCATGATGTCCAGTCCTATCAACATCACTGTCCACTGTGAGACCACTTTTACATTTGCTGCCACGTATTCATGATTTAAAAAAAGCATTATAGGATTAAGTGATGAAATTACTGCTCCTTATAATTGTATTTGTATTTATTTCCCAACAGATAAGCCCGCCATTAATATCACAAAGCTCCCGAAGACAGTCCCGGTGTTCAGAGGTTACCCTGAAGAGCTTGTTTGTGAAGCTGAGGGTAACCCACCTCCAAAGATCCAGTGGCTCTCCAGCTCAGACAAAGTGCCCCAAGTGTCCGGAGGTGTAATCACTGTGTATGAAGCAGGCGTGTACAACTGCAACGCTTCAAACGATGTTGACTCCATCTCCCATGAGGTTGTGGTGATTTTAAAAGGTAACGCTAATCTTGACAGAATCGTCTCTGCTTGTCCAATATGCACAGCACATGCGGCGCTAATACAGACACAGTAAAGCATTACGATTGGACTAGACTAATTATAGCCTAGTTACACAGCTGAAACAAGTAGTCTTTAAACTGGTTGCATTAATTATCTAACCCAATTGGAGTTTTGCCACACTACAATAGGGTTAAAACATATGCCTATGCAAACATTTGACTGTGTTCCCTTATATTGGGCCTGCACGATATGAAGAAAATCTGCAATGCGCTCAGGAAATGTTGCGAAGATGACATGACTTGTGATAAATAAACTGCCCTCATAGTCACCGTCTAATTGACAACAATTCATCAGTGGGTGGCCGACAGCTTAATCTGATCATCTGATCTAAATGTTCACATGCTGAATGTGAATGCATGGCGCATGTAAATATAATGATTGTTACTCATCGCGAGTCAGGCAGTCTTTTGCAATGTGTTTATCATGCACTACCCTATATACAGGCTATGTAATGGTTTACTTGTACTTGTATCTTCAGTTGCATCCTGAAGATGTTTTTTTTTCTTTTGCTAGTTTCTCAGTGTGGCTGCAGCTGCAGAAACAGCAGTAAACATTTTAGAGATCGCAAACACCTAAACTAGCCTGATGTAGTAATAATAATACCAGTTTGGATATTGTACATTTAGACTGAGCAAAAGCCACTCAGCTTCAACCAGCGGCTTTTTACACATTTGTTTTCCTTTTCTGGGTAGTTTTATCAGAAAGGCTTCTTTTTTCACGCTACTCCTAAAATGAGTCTCTTTTAGTGTCAGAGCATGGGGTTATATGTTTATACGTTTAAGTAGGCACCACAGTTAGCAGCTTTTTTGAATCTACATTTGTGCATCTGCGTCCAAACACGTAAGATCCATGTTCTCTGATCCCATACACAGGATACGTGCAGTGTTAACTTGAACTGGTGTGGGATAGAAACGTAGATAAAGTACACGTGATTCTGTATTTTAAAATTCAAAAACGATAACACGTTGCATGTTTGATTTCATTACAGAGGACTACCTGCCCCTCATAGCTGGGTTTGTAGCCGTCACTGTTGTGGTCATCTCCGTCGTCTTTCTCTTCATCTACTCAATCTACTACAAGAACACCAAGATGCGTCGCTACAGTCTTAAAAACCCCAGACTCAGCACCCACAACGGTAACGTCGCTCACAACGGCTGGGACTCGCAGTTTCCGATGACCAAACTGTCTTAGCAATGTGTCTTTTGATAAGAGAAAATGGCTGACCACTCTGAATGAGCTGCATCTCTGCCACCAGACTCTACAGTGTTTTAAAGGCTGGATACCACTCAGTCAGCTGGCATACACTGATCTCTTCGTTTTCCCCAAACACCCCCCTCATCCTCCCCACCACATGTAATCACGTGTCTTTGAAGTCTGTTCCTAAAAGTAACCCTGGTTTGAGATGTTTAATTTTGTATTTACTACTGGATTTGACATGTTTTCACTGGATTGAAAGAAGAGAAGGATGAAGGACATTCGAATTTGGCTGACTTGGCCAAACTGTTCAGACTGTTTTTTTTTTTTTTTTCATGACCACAAAGGGAATATTGAATGTTTTTGTCATCCTTGATTCATGAGTGCTTGAATTTTTTTTTAAATTGCCCTCTTAATATTCATTCTAACTCAGACGCCTGACATTATTTTAGAAACCAAACATGAATTTAACTTCCGTTGAGAAAGTGATCGCCCTGAAACTACTGTGGTCACACAAACAGGAAACACACTACATCAATTCCAAAGTCTCTCAAAGTGTGACTCTGAATCTGTGAAAGAGCAGACCAGCTGCACTCAGTTTGTTGACACTATTGCTTGGACATACTATTCATGGAGCACATTGTCCTTTTATTAATCTTTGTTAGCCACTCTGCACTTCTTTATGAGTTCGTAGCTTTTCTGTGCCTGGCCCGTTGTTGTGCCACTCTGCGTCAAGCTCTGGGTTTAAGGGTCAAATTGTTTTGTTTTGTCAGCTCTGTGTTTTTGTATTATGCTTCAGGCGTTTAAACATAACGCCTTTAAGAACTGTATTTTTACAATACTGGATTATGTAAATGTAAACCTTATATTTATTTCTGAGAAATGCTAAAGATGCTTCAACCAAGAATTGAAAATGGACTGCAGACAGGGGTAAACACTGCCACATCTTCCAAAGTGACCGGGGTTGAAGTCCGTTCTGCGTTGGCGAGGATATGAGGACACGTATTTGTGAATACCGCTGTAAATATTTGTGATGATTGTAAATCAAGTATTTTAATATTAAAAAATGACGCTTTTCAAACTAATTGCTTTGTTATTGAAGGTGCACGCCGATGTTTTTAACCTACAGGTACTTACAAAAACAAAAGACCTGATGACTTTTTTTTTTAGAAAACGTTATAATTTATACTTGAATCTTTGCCTCTTTTAGTTCACAGCCTTCAGACAATGGAAAGCTAAAACCAGCCCATAATATGCCCAGGGTGTGTAAATGTACACATGGTAGTAAGCCTCCTTTAAGTGTTGGGCTTTCTGTATTTTCTGGAAGGTGACAAATGCGGTACATAAACATCTACGCTCGCCTATACTGTGTGTTCTGTACTATTTTATCTATGGAAATCACGAAAACTTGATGTCTGGGTGTATCACCACAAAAGACAAACCACTGTTGTAGCGGGACAACAAGCAGCTGGTTTCACTTGCTTGCGTTGCCTTCCGGTACAATCGGAAATATTGTAATCGCACAAATAAATTGGCCGCTCCTTGAATCGCCTTTATGGTTTGGCGAGTGTGTTTTTATTTTATTTTTTAAGAACAGGCTTCTGCCCGTGATGCTAATCGTCCAACTGAAAGAGTGATTGTTATTATTATTATGTAAAATGTGTAATCGCTTGCTCCGTCGTTGCTCAGGTCCAACGCGTGTTTGTTCGACGGTATTTACGAGGTGTGCGTAAACGCACCACGCTTAGTTTTACTTTCGGGACTTTCTATGAACACAGCGATCAGGTAAAAGGCGAGATACTGCACGTATTTTGGGAATACGCTTCCTCTTTTGCACAATTGTCAGATTTCATTTATTTATGCTCACCTCGTACGTGCTGTGCGACGTTTATGGAAGACATGATGTGGTTCGTCGTATTCAGCGGGTTAATGGCGTTAACAGGTAGGCTAATTCGCTTTGTGTTGTGTTTGTCTCAGATTTTAAGGTTACGGTGAGTGTCCCGTTTCTAAACCACAATAACTCGGCGACATTGAGCGCGACTTCCAGGCCCGGCCTCCGCCCATTGTTTGATTAAACTGATGATTACATTTTTTCTTATCTCTATTTTTAACAATTGCGTTGCTATTCAGATCCTTCAAAAGTCCTAATAAACGCATAAATACACAAATTCCACTATGTATGTATTTATTTTTTACATGCAAACCCATACTTAGTAAGGGTGTGTGAGTAAAATGTAGCCTCCTTACAGTATTAAAAGTAAAAGTAGCTCGTCTTTGTGCCTTAAACTGGTCGGCGTTTTACTTCTGCAGATGTTCATGGTTGAGCTTATTGTTTACTACCCGTTTAATACTCTCATGTAGGTTTGATCTACAGCAATGCAAACGTTTCTTGAGCTCAGTCCTGTTTTCAGTTTTCCAGAAAAGTTTGTCAAGGTTTTATTTGGGGGGGGGGGTTCTCAATTCATCACAAACATTCAATATCAACACATTTGGAGATAAATGGTTTTCACTAGAAAGTAAGGCTGTTTAAAAATTGTAATCTGAAAAATAACTCAAATGTAGATGAGTAAAAACACTTTTTCCAAACACTCCAGCACAAAATATAGGTGCTGTTAAAGAGTTCATTTAAACACATGATTGTACAGTGTTCCCAAGTTATGGTTTCCTAATCATTACCATGTACTTCTAGGAAAGCTTGTGAGTGCGGACTGTCCAGTGACGTTAAGCCCTGCTATGCCTGTGGTGAGATATGGAGACTCCTTATATCTCAACTGCAGCTCATCATCAAACCAGATACAGCGAATGGGCTGGGAGTCACCTATTGGTGATGCACAACAGCAAAACGATGTTACTTTTGTACTCCTAAATATAACGCCTGTGCATACCTGGAGCTTATCCGTTGAATGCTACATGAATTTGCGTGATGGTTTTCAGTGCTCAGAAGAATTACCAATCACAGTTTACCGTAAGTAGCCTTGAACTTTATTTAAATTGCAGAGCAGGGCACTTGTTTTTGAATATTGTTTTTATGATATGTTTATGTCAAACGCTTTGCCTCATGTCATTTTATGCAGAAATGCCTCAGAGTGTGTCTATGTCTCACTCAAATCAAGACGATTCTATGGTGGAAGGCAAAAAGTATCAGATGCAGTGTGACATTGTTAATGTTGCACCAGCCAGTAACCTCACTGTATACTGGTACCAAGGAGATAAGAAATTAAATATTAAGACATTTGATGACGTGTCCACGGCAACACCACTCACCCAGTCATCTGTCTTTGAACTGACGCCCCAACGAGAAGATAATGGAACTCGAATCTGGTGTGAAGCAGCGCTGAACTTTGGTCCCTCAGGACCAGATCTTCCCCCGATGAAATCCAAATCACTTGAAGTGATTGTA
The DNA here is from genome assembly GCA_037367275.1 of Coranthus polyacanthus. NCBI lineage: Eukaryota > Metazoa > Chordata > Actinopteri > Kurtiformes > Apogonidae > Coranthus > Coranthus polyacanthus. Next base: position 21,810,720 of record JAPQRN010000026.1, read on the forward strand.
CTGTGTGAGTTTTTAATGCCTTCCTCATATGACCACCAGCGGATTAGGGTTTTTAGGAAAGTATTGGGTGTGTTTTACACGATTGCTGCTTCCGTTTTTTTCTGTCTCTCAAAACCTCACATATGTCCTCAGACCCGCCAGCGTTCGCGAAGCCTGAAGCAGAGACCGTGGAAGTTCCGGCTGGTGGTAAAATAAGTTTAAATTGCACTGCAACAGGAAACCCCCTACCTGTGTACCGCTGGAGTTTACCACATCCCATGCAACAGAAAGTGGTGAACGAACCCATTCTGACCCTCTCGAGGCCACTTCCAGGATCTTACAACTGCACAGCGTCAAATTCCCGGGGCACCAACACCAAATCTTTCATCGTCACAGAACCTCCAAGTAAGATACTGTTACTTAAGTCACAAACTTGAATGTAATTGTCTTGCATCATTAATCAACCTGTAATTCCTTCATGCTGTTGTTCTCCATCAGGTAGTCACCCTGGAACCACTGCTGGGATTTTAATGGCTGTGTTTTTTGCTTTAGTTTTAATTTTGGGATGTGTGGTTTATTACAAAACCAGAAAATCTTCTGTTACAAGCTCGTGAAACTCTGAAAAGGTGAGCGGAGAGAGAATTTAATAAGAACTCTCATCTCCCACAGGGGATCGAACCATTCTTGCAGCTGTGGTCGGAGTATGTGCGGCCCTGGGAGTCATGTTCCTCATCTCTGGATTTTATTTTGTGAAATCTGATGGCACATTTTCATGCAACAAACCCAACTACCAGCCTGCATCATCAGGACCTGTATGAGGACAACTTTTTTTGTATTTAATGTCGCATGGCTTTCCGGTTAGAATGGTACTTTTAAATTTCGTTTGGCGCTTGGAGAAACATGTCGCTTCCCTGTTTTTTTTAAAGGCCTAGGGGCCCGCGCTGATGTGCATGCTTGTTTGGTGGGTTTCTGTTCATGCTTGACCACTGTAGCTTTAAGAATGCATAATATCGTCGCCTGTCTTTACGGCTCCACTAATAAATATTGTTTTATTAATGAACTTTATGTTTACATGCACTCAAAAAAATGTACTTACAGAAACCAGGGTATGCAGGTGAACACACAGCTGAACAAATGTTTTTAACATCAGTAATATATTCCTAAATCACAGAGCTTAGAAGCGTGACTGATTTTAAGTTGTACAATATGCTTCCTGACTTTGTGTACGTGCACATGTTCAGCAGTGGAAGTTCTGCTAAAATTATTTTTAGAACAAAAGAATGATTTAACATGTAATTATCTCTCAGATCATCCCCACACTTACACTTTACTTCACAGTAGAAAGTTGTGTAAATGTGAGGAATTGTTCTCTAGGATAATTAAGTTTCTCTTAATTTTTTAATTTAAAAACCAGATCACCGTAACCCAGTCAGTCGCAGTGAGTGCATGTAAACAAATGGAATAAAATTGCTGCTTGGTATTAACATCGGGCTCCGGAGCTTTACAGCATTTTATAGCTCATTGTTATGTTTTTTTTTTGTTTTTTTCAGAATTTATTGTATGTTTCAGCTTGAATCACAGTCATATGATAAAACCTACTAACACAAAAAGGAAGACAAATGATCAACTACAGACTGGTGCTAAATTAAAGGAAAAACCACCATAAAGTGAACTCTGCTGGAGGGAAGGAAGATCATTCATTCAAAAGATATTCCCTTATTTGAGGATTTGATGGAACATGTCGGTCCAAAATCTCCCGCGGGTGTTCAGTTGGGCTGAAACCTGTTGTCTGCGAAGGCCATCGCTAATGATTAGCGTAATTTTCATACTCATCAAACCGTTCAGTGTGGCCTCGTGTCCTATTGATGGAGGCATTGTCGTTCTGGAAGAGGCCCCTCCCGTCGGGTTTTTCCTTTAATTTGTCACTGCATGTAGATGGTGATATTTGAGCATCAGCACATATGGCGTGAGTTGGTAAAGGTCATAGGCTTCATGGTGAGGACCAGATCAGAGCTGAAAGGAAACGGTGTTTCGTATTAATTGTTCATGGTGGTGAGTTTCTCAGCTTTTTCATCTTTTTGTCAGACAATCAACACACTTTTTTTTTTTTACTTGAGATGTTCAGATGAATGAATCAACAGGCATTATTTTCTCTTTTAATATGCAACTCAAGAGTATGAACCATTTTGAATGCAGGAGCAAGTTTAAGGCAAAAATGATGACTCTCCTTTTGTTGTTTTTATCAACTCAGGTCAGGTGCTCTATTTTTTTTTCTACCAGCATATGAAACACTAAAATACAGCTACATTAATTACTTGACAGTGCTCTGAATAAGTATATTACTACCATGAGGTACTTTATTAATAGTGAGGTTATTTTTATTTGTTTAGTTCATTTTTTGGTGTATGTGCAAAGCATAAATTATGCTCATTTTAGATTCTGTGAAATCATTTTTCTGATTTAGATTGCATTATGTGAACTGGTACAGCTGTAGAATGTTGAATTACTATGCACTGAAAAGACTGACCGACTCCATTGCTTCTGTAATGTGTCTGCAATTGCTCATCAAGACAGTTGCTTTATAGAATTTATCTGTGCTGTGTGAGGCACTGTGTCCTGTGTTGGACGTAGTTTCATTTATGTATCTGTAAGAAAGTGGGGGGGGGGGGGAAAGTTGTGCTTTTTAAAACTTTTTGTAAATGACAAAAAAAGGGTAAGCTAAGTCTTTTTAAAAGGAAACTATCACGTTGTTTTTGACATTGTCCATGTATTGTGTGCATGTGCAAGAGTTCATTGTTGAATAAACCAAGTTTTTTTTTTTTTTTTTGGTCAGTGACATCCTTAGGCAGAATACTGATTGGGGCAAAGTCAAAGTAGTGTCTTTTCATGTTTTCCTGCCACCTTTTTTCAACTCCTTGGACCTCTCTCCCATTCAATCTGGCTTACATTATACAGGGCCGAGCCTGCCATACTAATTAGCACTGAGCAAAGTGAATGTAAAGGAGCGTATTTGTTATCCTGCCCATGGTTGCCAATATAAACCTGCTTTTCTAAAACCATGTTCTTTATGTTTGGTCCCTGTCATTCCCACTGAAGGTCTTGCCAGAAAGCACTGTTTGTGTATGCTCTGACTGTGTTGCTATAACAACCTGGCAAGAGTGATATTGCTCAATTTGTCATGGAGTTTGAAAATAAAAAAGTTTTATTATAGACACGCAAGCTTAACACATTTCTCTGGAGAACTTGAGGAAAGAGCAGCATATTGAAAGTGAAGCGAGCGTGTCATCTGTACATTGAGATTCCCAGCTGTGCTCTCCATAAATACACCAAAAAGCATCCGATTACTTGCTCTTGCGTTGCGGTTGTGGTCAGAGCTGATATGCTGCATAGCATTCTGGTCGCAGTGTGAGTCTTACAGGTTACACGCTGCAAAACATCCTCAACGAACCTCCTGCCTGCTGGGACTTAACAAAGCATGAAGTTAGGAAGCAACAGGGGACGTGTGTGCAAGCAGAACAGAAAATAAGGGTTTTGTTTGCAGCAAGTGTTTTGTTTCGCACCGAAATAAAAGATACAAATCTGTCAGCTGACAGCACAGGGTAACCACACCTGTCATTTTGGGAAAAGACGAGGAATGCAAAAGTCTCGAAAACAAACTCCTACCTCTGCTCAAGGTCAAACTTTATTCTTTTTAGAGAAGAAAATGCGCAAGCAAATAATTTTCTGACTTGATTCTAACGATGAATTGAGTGTAGGATCAGTGTAGTACAAAGAGTTAGGTTGTCTTTTTTTAGAGGCCTACCACCTGTTAAATTTCCCTCTTTCCCTTTTACCCCCCACCCCCAAAGTCATCTGGGATGAAGGGGGCCCTTTTGTTCCAACATAGTTCCCTGCAGAGTTGCCAAGCTTGTTCAAGTTGGAATTTTCTCTCTCTCTCTCTCTCTCTCTCTCTCTCTCTCTCTCTCTCTTGCTCCTTAATCGACAGCTCCCTGCAAAAAAAATAACATGGAGAACAACTTTCTGAAATGGATTCTTATGTTTTGCATGTTTTACTCAGGTAAGCTTCTTTGTACCCGCTTTCTTTCTGCTCACTCGTTGGAAGTTTCTAGATGGCGTTTGGGGAAGCATACTTTGGTGGAAAAGGCTTGTGGTAATTGAAAAATGCAAACAATGGCATGCATAATCGAGCACTGAACGGCGTAAAAAAAAAAAAAAATCGCGACAAGGAGGCTCGAGTTTTCATTCAAAGGCAGTGCACACATGAATAGACTGCGCTAATTAGTATTGTGTGTGTTGTGAATGTGCGAAGCTTCAAATCGTCCCGTTTGTGATTAGGTGGCTTTACTATAATGTGCATACAAATGATAAGGGTTCTGTCGGCTGTCAGTTAACGGCGAAGCAAACCAAAAATACAAGGAGGCACATTTTCGTGTTGTTTTGCAGCCAAATAACCTGTAGGTGTAATCTGTATGCATTAAATACGCGTTTACTGATACACAAAATTACAAAGTAGCCTACCAGTCAATTAGATACCAACACAGGTGACTTAAAGTTAATAATAAATCATCCAGATTTATTATGTGGCCTTTCCTTTGTGTGTTGCAACGTGGTTACATAATATAAGCCCGTCCTGCAGAAAATGCTGCGAGTGGAAGCTGGTGGTGATGGCACTGGTCACTATGATGGTGATAATTGAAGATGTGTGTGTGTGTGTCAGTGTCAGGTGAAGGTTGCTCCCTGGTCCTCAAGCCCTCCAGGGTTGTGGTGGGCTTTGGGGATCCAGTGTCTGTCAGCTGTGAAGCCACTCGGCCAGTCCGCGTCCTGGGCTGGGAATCAGCCATTGGAGCCGCACACACTCAGCAGGACCTGTCTGTCCTGTGGAAGGTGGACAGTCTCATCGATTGGATTGAGGAGCCAATCTGTTACGGGGTGTTTTTCACAGCTCCAAGACAGTGTGAGGAGAAACTCAACCTCGTCCTCTACAGTAAGTCAACTCCAGCCAGTGAATGTAACTCGAACTCAAGTACTGTACTTCACTTGAGTGTTTGTATTTTCATCAACTTTATACTTCTGCTCCACTACATCACAGAGGTGAAATTGTCTTTAAAAACTCTCTTGGATTCACTAGAAAACGCATTGTCATAAAGCTGGAGACAGGTCTATTTTTCTGAGCTCATTAAAAGTTTTTCGAGATACGTGGTTCTCACAGGACAGTGATCACACGAAAAGATATGATGGTCTTATAGAATATGATGCGTTGCTGGAGATTAAACTACTACTGCTATATAAAGTAGTTCAAATGAGCTCAACCGTAAACATCTACAGCCGTAAAATGAAACATACACATTAATGAAACAACGCCACAGTAAAACTCATTTTATGACTTACTTCTCATACTTCAAGGAGGCTACATTTCGCTGAAACAGGAACAAGGTTTGAATGCAGAACTTTACTTGCAGTGTAGTATTTTCACAGTGTGGTATTAGTACCTCAAGTAAAAAATCTGAATGCTTCTCCTACCACTGTCTACAGTAGAAATGTATGGCTCACGTTAATCTGGTTTTGACATGAGGCCTGTGTGTTATTCAATTAGAAACCCCAGATAGCGTCTCCATCCGGCACGTGAACCACACTGGCCCCATGGTGGAAGGGAAAGAGTACCAGCTGCTCTGCGAGGTTCAGAATATCGCTCCTGTTCAGTACCTCACCCTGAAGTGGTACCGAGGACAGACTGAGGTTTATAACCACTCCTTCTCTGATCTCACGTCTTCCTCACCTGTCCAAGTGTCCTCTATCCTTGTTATCGTGCCGACCAAAGCTGAAAACGGAGCACAGTACAGGTGTGTAGCAGAGCTGGAGCTCGGACCAGAGGGACCACAACCACCTCCTACTGTGACTTCAGAGCCTCTTAATGCCTCTGTGTACTGTGAGTTACGAATTAATCCTAAACCATGTTTAGTAAAATGAAGGGCAGAGGTGGGAAGTACCTAAATACAAATACTTTGTTACTGTACTTCTGGTATATGTACTTTATTTTCTGGCACCATTTTGCTTTTACTTCCTGCATTTAAAATATCTGTACTTTGTACTTTGTTTTTTAATGCATTTGAGAGTAATTATCACATAGCATTTTGCATTATTTTATTTTGCATCAGTGTATGCTTTCCTGACATCAAGACCAATTTCAACCTAAATAGAACACAAAACACACAGAAAAGACGATCCCTGATGTGTCTATCAGTGCATAATGAACATGTAACAAGACAAAAACAACATGCACCAAACGAGACAAAAACGATGTAAAAAACAAGACAAGACAAAAAGCGCTACTTTTTACTTTTATACTTT
>JAPQRN010000026.1:21824937-21869254 GCA_037367275.1 Coranthus polyacanthus
GCTGCAGGACTGTGCAGTGATCGTTAAGGCAGGAAACACACAAGCGTAATTAACATCATTAACAATGGCTGCACTCCATTCAGGTGTACTGCATTGAGGTTTTGTAAATGCATGGAACAGAGCTATGGTTAATGTTATCTGTAACACCTGCACTTTCCTTGCTGTAAATGTCAGCTTTGAAAAAGGTCTGTTAGTCCCGCACTGAGCTACACTTACCTTACTCACTAATTACCACCACCAACCTGATCACACTTCCCTGACCAGCGCAGCCTCTCACCTTAAATCTCACTCTCCTTACCTATTCATTAACACCAACGCCTACACGCAGCACAGAAACAAACGGAACAGTTCTTATTACTACTGTGTGTAACGTCTTGACAGATATTGTCAGCAAAAGCCTCCCTGCCTACTTTCCTCCCTGGAAGCTGGATAATTAAAGAAAATGGCGTGATAAAAAAAGGTCTTACAGACACAGTCAAGCAGCATTTTTGTCGCTAGTCTTTATTTATGACAACCTACTGTAGTTGAACTTCCTGAAAATGTCTGATGTACAGGTCGAGCGACGGTGATGATTTTTAAAGGTCAATATAAAAACAACAGTTTGGAGCAGGAAAAAGCTGATAGCAGCTCAATCAGTCAACATTAACCCTAGGGGAAAAAAATGACACTGGAGGAAATAATATTATTGACTTGACACCTGTTGAACTGAACATCTACGTCAAAGTGATAAATAGCTAAATAAATTAAAAAAGATGAATCCTTTGGGCACATGTAAACAAATACCAGGAATCGTCACTTGCTACGGACACCAAATGTTTTCAGCTCCTCATTACAGCTGAAGATTTGAGCAGGTGTTTTCACTGATTAGACTGGAAGGTTCAGTTATTAAAAACGCTTGGCGTAATGTTCTGACGCCTCTTCACAGAAGACGATAACTTTTATTGAATCTCATCAACCAAACTAGTGTCTTTTTTGAGTCGTAGATACCTTTTACTTTTAAGCTGAGCTGATTTTTCTCCTTAAAATCATCTGTCTGCGCTGACATGATTCTCTCTTTCCTACCTCACCTTCTCACAGATTAATTGTCAGATTATTGGAAACCAGCTGACGCATCAACAGGTGAACCGGATGTTAGGAAAGAGATACCGTATGCTTTATTTGTTGTACTACAACGTCGTACTTTTTCATCACCTAATGAAGTGTGACATGTTGATTAGTGCAACATAATTACAGCCCTGCCCTGATACGTTTAGTTCGGGACAGCGCTGTTATTCTGCCTCTATAAAGTGAAGTTCAAGTCAGCTGACCACAGAGAGGCTACTTTTTGTAAGAAACGTCTGTGAAGCCATGTGGTATTGAGTACAACTTCAGACAGACTGTACATGACCACAGCAAGAAACTCGTGTCCTGATTTAAAATCCCATTTTCATGCCATCCCCTAGAGCACATAGAAAAGAAAATTATCCAGGACACGAGACAACATGACATCATTGTATTTTAAAACAGGAGCAGGCGCTACAGGTATTAAAAGGTTGTAATTGTCTCACCCCACGTTCATTCGAGTCAGGCAATAACCTGCGGGTCATTGTATTATAGCTGCTGTGAAACTCTGCCAAGAACTTTGCAGTAACGATGTGTCAAAAGATTCATGTTAAGTTATTAAAATTTATATATTAGACTACAGGGCTGTGTGATATGATGAAAATCTCATATCCTGATATAGGTCAGTTCATATTAGTGATACATATCACAGTATAACACATTTTCTGTAAATTCAATGAACAGGCAAAGGAAAGGCCTACATTTTGAATTATACACTCGACAAATGAAAGCTCATATTTGATTGTTTTTCCTTATTTGATTTAGAAACTTTGGGTAAATTTCCAAATAATATAATGCAATAGAATATTAAAAGGTTAGTGGTGTTTGAGTCTGTTTTCAGGGGCTTATTTGTGTTGCCTGATCAGAGTCCGTCCCCTGCTCGGAAGGACATCTTTCTGTGTCACGTTAACTCTCCTCCATATTTGTTGGCGTTGTCTTCATGCACATTTGCTGTCTGCGTCCTACAGACTGCGTAAAGATGTACACGCTGACAGCTCCCCAGAAGTGAATCTTTCTGATCGGTTTGCTTTTTGTAAGTTGTTTGATCATATAAAAACAGGTGATTGACAGCTGTAACGAACCAATCGCTGTCAAGAAACTGTCAGATGCACAGGAGGGAGCGAATCTGGCAACCGGGCAGTGGCCAGATGTCACAACCCCCCATCTCTACTGTGAAAACTCAAGCTCCAAATTGTGTCACAGACGTTACATGGAAGCTCTCGTGGGATTTTGGCTTCACTTTTACAAAGCGGCAGGAAACGGCATTGTGTTGTCCATCTTCATATGTGATTGAGCTGATTTATTATTGTGTCATACATATAATCTGGGCTTACAAGACACCATTAATCGACAAAAGAAACCAGAGCCAGAAAACCAAACAATAAACAAACAGACCGTCCTGGAGTTTTCCCCAAGCTTTAGAAACAAACGCAGCCAACTTCTAAACATTAAACTTAAACAACCATTCCATTCTGCCATCATCAGACAAAAGAAAATGCGATTCATTCTCAACTTGACCCGATTCACTCACCCTGTCGTCCTCTTGGATGGTTTTAAATTTGCCAACTCTACACGCTGCATCCGTGCCATAAAGAAACAGAGCGTAATGTAAATACAACACGACAGACAGCCCCATATAGGCCACTATATCAAAACAAGTGTTACTTTCATGTTTTTGTGCCCTTGGACATGTAGTGTCTGGACACTGTGTGCAGACTGCTGTGTCTTACGTGGATGGGATTTAGTGTAAATAAGTCGGCGGCGGCCGCACACAGGGGTGATGATGTTGTTTTCTTGACAGCAAAGATCGCATGGTTACAAGAAGTGATATTTTTTACCACATGCTTCCATCCTATACAGGTTCTTTCTATTGGCAGGTGGGACCATTCCACACCTACAATAGTCGCTGCATATTAACGGCGCAAATAAAAGCAGTGACTGAAATTCTCCAGAGGAAACCCCTCGTCCTCATCGACAGCCTGTCAAACACAACAAAAAAATCTGCTCGACCGGACTAGGAGCTCTCATTCTCTTCCTCCTTTTTAGCTGTGTTTCTTTGGCTACCAGCACTATCATGCCCTTGTCCTGCTGGCCATATGGGTGCATGGGGCAAATGTGAAGAGTGGCCTCTTTTTTATTTCAGGCATCCAGCCAGAAAGAACAAAGTCCCCGCTCACTGCCAACACTCCACTGGTGCATGACAGTCCATTTCCTCAGTGCCAGATAGAAATGTATTTCAGCTGCATTACCTCTGACAGCAGCTGAGAAATAGACACCAATTGTAGAGTCTACCTATGGTTCTATTTCCACCTGCTATATACTGAACTCTACTCAAGCTGCAACAGATAATTACAATATAAAAATACAGTGAGATTAAAAAATATGTGGATGGAGACGCTGTGGTTATTTGTGTCACTCTTGATCTTTTGAAATGACATGAGTGACAGAGGTTGTTTACTGAAGATCTGATAACTAGATGGATCTCAGGGTTACATAAATGAGGCACTTGTAATTTCCATTTAGTGGTTACTTTAAACTTGTACTGCACTACATTTCAGAGGTACAAACAGTGCTACATTTGTCTAATAACTTTAGTTACATTTTAGTGGAGCTGGAATGATGAAGAAGTCATTGATTTCAAGCTGCTGATCATTGTTCAAAGAAAATGCTACAAAATATTTTTGACATTTTGACATTTTACAAAACTAGAAAGGCATTTGTAGAGCAAGAAAAGTCTTAATTAGAGCTGCATGACTAATCGAATCGCAATCACAACGTCAGCCTGTGCAAGTATATAATCACAAAATGCTGCAATTTAAAGGTCCATTGTGTGTATGTGGTAACATGCTCTGACACTGAACAGAGAGAGGGACTGTGTAAAACATACGAAACCAATCTGAGATTACAAACCAGTGATGTATAGACACTGGCATAGGGCATGTGACATTTATATGTAGGCTACCTGATTTCAACATTTCAACATGAAATCATACAAGCCTTGATGCTTGGCCGTACTTTTTTCCACATCAACCAAACTGTTTATAATACTCAAAACACATTGCAAACTGCACTACTACACTTTATTTGAAGTCTTAGCCAACAGCAGTTATGTGCAACTGCTTGAGGCATGGTCAAATCATCAGTGTTGGTGCCATTTTCCTGACTCTGCTAAAGACAAATGTGAAGTAAATGGATCAAATTATATATTGTTCTCTGGCAGACCGGTAACGCCACATAAGACAAGGAAACATGGCGGCTTGAAAGAAAACCAAGCAGGAGCGCAATGAAGGTCGTTTCAAGTGGCACAAGAGGCAAATGCAGAGGAGCCACTTGCTTAAAAAGAAACAGAGCAAAACTGAAGCCCTCGAGGCCAGTCTGAGGATAGTATAAACTGAGGATAGAATATATAAGCTGTGCAGGAGATCCATAACTGCCATGTCCAGTAGCAGGAGTGGAAAAAAACAGAAAGCTCCAAGCAGAAGGAAATTGAAATGCTCAAGGCAGCTCTGACCAACGCCAATGAATTGCTCAAGCTCACTTCAGACGCCTGAGAAGAGGAGAAGCTTGAAGACTTCCTCTTCCTTCTTGATTTCCTATCAGGTCGAGTTTCAAGAGCAGCAACAAGACAAAGACACACTTGTTTCTGCTCTGAAGAGGACCAAAGAGAGGACTCGGCTCCTCGAAGACTTCGAAAGCCTTAAGACCGCACGTCAACTCGAGCTTCAAGAGCAGCAACAAGACAAGGTAACGCTCAAGGCTGCTCTGAGAAACACTGAGCAGGAGCTTCAAAGCTGTCATGCCAGGAGGAGAAATTCTTCCCTCTTTCAGGCCACTGAAAATCTAACGAGGACCCTGAAGGACAACGAGGAGGAGTGGCAGAGGATGGAGAGCTCCATGCTGGAGCGAGTCAATGACCTTCACGACACCTTGAGCAAGAAGAAGAGAAAATGGTGGAATAAGGCGATCCTAGTAACAACCCAAAACCCTTAACCCTGAACTCCTTACCCCCATAACCTCCAATTCCTAACCCCTAACCCTGAATTCCACCCACCCACACGCCTCTCTTTGAATTGCCTTCCCGAGGTTTCTTCCTGTGCTCTAATCTTCGTAGGGAGTTTTTCCTCATCTTTTTAGAGAGCCTGGGCTGGTCCCTCTAAATATTAAAACAAACAAACAAACAAACCAAAAACACAATGACAATGTCTACCCTTTGTTGTGTGTTCAGTGACAGCTGTTCAGATGCAGTGCCAGAGAGAAAAAATACTCCAATGCTGACCGCTGTTATCAGAAATTCTGGACCAATGCCGACACTGATGTCATTTTCTTTTTTATTTTCTTTTTGTTGTTGTGTATTCCCCTTTTGAACCAGGGAAGCACCACAAACCAGTACAATGAGTACATTTATTGCAATACTGCACTTAAAGCCTAAGGGCATCAACTCTACAAAATGATGATGTAAATAGGACATTTTCATTTATTGAATTAAGTTGAGTTTTGTGTCTACAGTGAAAAAGGCGTAGGTGCTCAATAAGTGTTTCAAAGATTTAAATAATCACAAAATATGTTTAAAGCGGAACTAAAGGCTTCTTGCATCAGCTCATCCCTAAAGTACTGGATGTGAGATGTTTTATATCGACATGTGTAGCCTGAAGCCACTGGACTGACATGGATTATTTTGACATACATATGTCTAAAAAAGAAATTGAAATAATTTATATATACATTTAAGTAGAACTGAATTATAAAATAGTGATCATGTACACATGCACTTTGTGACTTAAAGTTTCATGATGACAAGATATTCACTTAAAGACACCAGAATATTTTTAACACTAAGTTGAAAGTAGGCCTGTAAATAAGAGCGCCCTTATCCTTGTACCATTTTGGGGCATCCAGCTCCCAAAATACTCTCTTAAATCTTTTATGAGTTCCAGGGAGGTGTCTGTGTCTGGAGTGTTAACTCGCTTATTTTCCGCAACAACCATGGAGTCTTTAACCTTACAAGTCTGCAGACGTGGCCTACTTCCTTCCAGCAGCTGACACAAAAGCTGTGACTTTGACAACAGCCTGAGCACAGATGACACTGCAGTGAAATCTACGTCCATCTATATGTTTATGGGCGTAAGAAAGGATTTCAGAGTCCTCGGACATCCAGACCCGATGAAAACACTTTGTTAACTGTGTTTTTAAGACAAGCCAAGCAGTTGCTATGATATCGGCCATCAGCTTTAAAAAATTTTTTTTTTAAATTATTATTATATTAATATTATTAATTATATTATATTTATACTATTATTTTAATAGCCTTTAAAAATTGACTCTATCAGTCGACCTTTAATTGGAAATGACAAGTGGATTGATGCCTTTTTAATTTAGACAGAGAGTAAAACTGCGTTGGAGTACATTTGACCAATATAGTTCTCTCTCTTAAAATATACACAGGACTCTGTATTATTGGAATTAGATGGAGTAAAGTACAGTCAATTTTATTTATATAGCCCAATATCGCAAATAACAAATTTGCCTCAGGGGCTTTACAATCTGTACAATACACAACAAAAATAAACTCAATAATTTCTACAAAAGCAGAAAATCTACCCTGACTTTCATTGAGATTACAATGAATCAGAGTCTGTGTCTATGGCCCACTTACCATTTATTACATGAAACTAAAACAGGTCAACAAGCTAAAAAAGGAACCTGACAAGTGAAAACAGACATTTACTTTTAGTCATTTTTGAGATTTTAGGCTGTTAACTACATGACATGTAAATCCATTACACTTACTGTGAAGGTCATCTTGTTTATCTGCACATAAATGCCTGTAAAACTTTAGGAATTAGTTTCTTTAACAGCTTTATAGTGGTTTAATGAGGGTTTATGAAGACAATCCATCACTGATTATCACAGTGTAATAACTCATGTGTACATGTGAAGGTGCTGTCCGTGTTCCTTAACATCTAGTTTTTAATAAGGCTTACAATAAAACGTAATAATGGAGGAGCTCCAGCTCTGACAAAGTTATAAAAAACGTCCTTATCAAAAGGAGAACACAGTGTCGGTCCTTTTCTACCTTAAATGACCTCCAAGTCCGATCACAGCAGTGAGAGAATCGTCAATGCTCTGCATCATTTCATGAGACAGCATTGATAATTTGAGACTTTCCAAATTAATTAGCACAGTATTAAAGTTTCCTGCTGACCAGTGGGGAATAAGAGCCTAATTAACCTATTTTCTGTATTAATGATCTGTTTTTATCAGACAGATTCTAGACCAAGGACTAGTGGACTCCCTGTATTTGAAAGTTTGTAAACTATAATCATTAACACAGGCAGAATTTGAGGATTTCATGGCACTTGTATTTCATTTCTAAGCTACTGGTGCTTGAATCACAGTGGATTCGTATGTGTAACTTCTTTGAGTCAGCTATTGTTTGAAAGAAACCATTAGCCGATGACGTGAGCTATCGATCCGTTAACATGGTGATATCTTTACTGGGATATATATAACTGCACTTATGGAGGAGTGAGCAGCAGTCCTCAAAGTGTCGCCTGTGAATTGGTACATTCCACTAATCTCCTCCAATTTAAACAAGGAGAAGACACTCTGAACATCTGTTTGCTCTGTCATGCCAGTAGGCAGGGGGCCAGTCTATTTGCTGTGCACCCGTTAATTTACCAGATGTCTACTGTAGGATTAGTACAGTTTACAAAGAGCAGTCATGACTTTCCAGCTGGGTGCCCAGAAAGGCCTACTTTAGGCAGAGTGACACTACAGAGTTAGAGACACAATTATTCTATATTCACATCTGTCGATCTATCAAGCCGATTTATATTCTGGGGATGGGCCTTGTGTGACAGTCGTTAGGAGAAAATATGCTTAAAATGAAGAAATACATATTAAAAATAAAGATATTAATAATGCTAATAATGTGTGTGTTTTCCCTTCTTTAGACGGCGAGCAAATGAACAACGCTTCGACTCTGATAACGCAGCCTTACCCGGGTCTGGGACAAATCACCAGCCCCTACGAACTACAGAAGCCCGTCAAGGATCTCAACAAGTACGCGACGCTCAAGGCTGTGGGTAAGAAGCTGTTTAAAATGGAAAAAAAAGCACTTGCCATTGATAATTTGATTGGATAAATTCTGGGTAAATTAAAGGTTCAATGTGTAACATATGTAAAGAAATCTACATGTATTAATTCATTAAATGCTATTTTTACGTTTTTAAGTTTTTTTGACGGTTTTCAGAGCTGCGTCGTTGGAGATCTACTTAAAAAACTTCTTTTTCTTTAAATAGGAACTTGATGGTTTTAAATCTCTGTCAAATCTCTGGGTGGCAGAAATGTCAGTGAATCAGTTAACCCTTAGTCCATCAGCAGACACAGAGTGGTGCTGGAAGCGTATTTATAGACACAAGTTTGTTCTTCTTCTCATGTAATATTTCTGAAAGTTAGCGCAGCAGGCATTTGAGACAATAATAGCTATGATGAAACAAAATCTCTGAAATCTACTGTGCACTAAGATAACACTACTTAACAGGTGGCGCACAACTATTTCTCGTACTAAGTCTATATATGGAGTGCTGAAGTACTTTCAGTATTTGCTGCAAATTACAAAATAACACCTTTCAACAAAATGGATAATGCAAAAAAACTTTAGTTATGGTGATACAGTACATGCTAAGTGAGTCATAAACAGTTTGTGATGATGACAGCCAACAGGTGAGCACCGACACTTCGTACTCGCTAAGCGTGGTTTTTAATAAATGAGTAATCTATTTATGCACATACAATCATTTTCCCAATGAAGTCGACTCTTGTAGGCAAATTACACTGCAAGCATAGCAACATTTCCTTCAATAATAAAGTGAAACTCAAAATTTTAACCTTCTAATGTTAACTCGTAATGCCCCTGTCTCATAAATGTGAGCAGAGGAATATGTTCCCATTATAAGAGAGTGAAGGGTTTCCTGGAGTGTATCTGGTGCTCTTTAGAAGACCGAAGTCTTTTTATAGATGCTACCTGAATCAATTAGTTGTGTTTGACAGAGCTGGCTGTGGAAGGAACGGCAGCTATCAGCCTACACGTAGAAAGGTCCATTCAATTCAAACACCTTAATCTCTTTGTGGTTCGCGGGAGTATCTGAAGCTTCGACACTGCTAATCCACTGTCAAGCGCCGTCAAACAAACCAATCATTAGGGAAAATAAAAATAGAGCAAATCTCAACTAATGAGACTGGGGACAGGAAATAATCAGGAGCAATCAAAACACAAATGAGTTGGGATGTGGCGATGGGATGCGACTATACATGAACCTCTGCGTTCCTACAGTATTAGATGATATTCTACCATTACTGAGGGGTTTCATTAAAGTAGCAGTTTTATTTAAACCGAGGCAGAATTATTCCCTAGACCTCTCGTCCCTACTCCAGTCCCAAAAAGTGTAAATTAGAGCCACGGAGCCCACTGCCGACGAACAGGGGCCATTAAAGGTTATCAGACAGATGTTTCATTAAACAATGCTGGAGCAAGCTGCGCTCATGTTCAATTAGTGCTGAAGCGAATAGTGTTTTCATACACTGTCACACCTGACGGGAGACATAAAATCACACTGCAGTGGTTCTCATGAGCAAATCACAGCAGATGAGTAACATGTACTGTACTAGGCAGCGGTCCAAGCCTCACCGTTATCAACGCTCAAAACATTCAAGTGTGAACTGACCGCTCACGCACTGCATTTACAACCTTTTAATTAGCGCAAGTTGAATTTTACAGGATAGGAAGGAATTATGTAAAATAAACAAATACAGACTCAGACACAGAGCTGTGTGAGTAAAAAGGACAAAAAATCGATTCAAAATGAACAAGTAGTGATGGATTAATTGACAGCAGCGTTTATGTCCACGTAAAGAATTTAAGGCTGGTTTTCCTGTTAATTATCAGCCTTTTCTGCGCGTTTGTTTTAAAGGAATCAAAGGAAACGCTTCACACCTTTACATATCGATATGCTTACAAGTGAATTCAAAACATTGGTGCAGGATAAAATATATGTCTTGTATAACTTTAATTCATTTCCTGATGCTTAGATAGAGGTGTGGACATTTCTGGATGTGTACTTAATAGTATTAGTGTATGTATTTTCACACCTCTACTTGTAATACACTGCAGAAGGAGTTGTTTTTGTAATGTTTACGTACTGAGGCGGTTCACATAGATACTGGTATTGAAAAGACGCAGCTGCTTATATTATAGACCGATTTGGGAGGATGCAATACACTGAGATGCATCAAGAATCGTGCATTTAAATCGTTGACGGGTGAATCGTAATCAAATCGAATCACGAGGCCGGTGAAGATTCACACCTCTTTGCTTAGATGATTATTAGATACCTGATGCCTGAATATTAACCCCATCTTTGTTTCCTTTGGATAATTTAGCTACAAAATGTCTGGCTCTGTATTCAGGATAGGGCTGGGTGATATAGCCAAAAATGTTATCACGCTAAAAGGTTTCACATCAGTCAGTTTAAAGTTTAAAGGATGATCTCTGGTTTTGCGTGAAAGTTGAAGATCCCAGACCTAAAAGACGCAAAAAAGGTGTGAACAACGTGAAAGATGTAATGAGACAGAAAACACCTAGTCTCTGATTTTGTACTTTGTTAATTTGTTTTTCTTTTGTAACACTGAATCAAAATAAAGAAAATGAGTGCAATCTGAGTTCTTATTCGACAACATGAAAGCAACATAACAAGGCTGAAAATGAAGAAATCTAGAAGCAGAATATAATGATAAAATGTTCAACATCAAAAAAGTAAAATTAAGTAAAACAACATTAAAACATTTTCCAAGCTTTTTAGCTGAGAAAGTAAACAAAATAAACTCTAAAGACAAAAGAGAAATGTATATTGTGGTTTTATTGTCCAACCCTCATTCAT
Source organism: Coranthus polyacanthus (assembly GCA_037367275.1). Classification (NCBI taxonomy): domain Eukaryota; kingdom Metazoa; phylum Chordata; class Actinopteri; order Kurtiformes; family Apogonidae; genus Coranthus; species Coranthus polyacanthus. Next base: position 21,835,977 of record JAPQRN010000026.1, read on the forward strand.
GATCCAATGAAGGGAAAATGACAACTATCAATCCTGTTGTTTATCTGTGTATGTTTTTAGCGGAGAAAGCTAACGACAGCTTCTACAGCAACCGGCGGCAACTGATGGAGATGGCAACCAAGGGCAGCCTTCCCATGGAACCAGTGGACATGGAGCCAGAGCCCAGTAATCCCTACAGCCCACCCAGACAGCTGTCTTCGAAGCAGAACGGACACAAGTACAAAAGCTCCAAGAGCCACAGCTCGCAGTCGCTGTACTACAGCTCCAGCACCGCCGCCAGCCCAGCGATGCTCAGATCCTGGGAGAGCAAGGACACGTTAGGGCTGCGACAGACCTACGGCCCCAAGAAACTCTGCATCATAGAGAAGGAGCTGCACAGCACCCGCTACTTGCCTCCACAGCCGTACTTTGTCACCAACAGCAAGACAGAAGTGACAGTATGAGGGACCGTTTAAACACGAAGCTTAAAAAAGATGCACGAGGCTGCGTTTAAGTGAAACAGTAGCTGCTGGCCGTGGGTGGTGTTGCAGGAAAGCAGCATGGACTGGAGTGTGTGCAGCAATTCAGGCGGCACCGAAAGGTGAAGCGTTAACAGGATTCAGTACCAATCACTGTGTCTCAGGGAAGGCACAGTGAGGAATACGTTATCATCCACATTCATGTAATCCAACACAACAACACAAGTTACATAGATCATATACTGTATAGCAGTGATGGGAAATGTGACAGGAACAGTGCAGTTAACAGTATTCACTCAGATATCAAAGGACTGGAGAAAGAGTATCTTATGTAATTTCTAGCAAATCAATGTCTAAATATGGAATTCTTCCTCATTTGTCTAATCAAGGCTGAGCAGCCTGTGGTTAATTGGTTACTGATGAACTGCTTCACGCGACAATTTATAGACACTGTACTCTATGAAAATGTCTGGCAGTGCTTACAGAGGAGTAAAAATTCATTCCTATAGGCGCAGCATCCAAAGTAAACGTTTAGGCTCACCTGTCCAGAACTGGCAAATTACCTGGATATTTTTACAAGCCCAAATTCTTGTTATTTTATTTACCTATTTACAAGAGTGGCCGTTAATAAGTGAGATCAAACTTACAGTTTAACGAGATCAAGACATGATTAAAACGTCTTGTGAAGTCTGTGACTTTAATTTCAATGATGTATCAATTGGGGCTGTGCATTGGCAAGAATCTGGTGATATGATACGTTATCATGACACTGTAACGAAGGTGATATATTGTGATTTTTTGAAATCTAATTTTAGGAAAATTGTCATAGTATAAAGGACACATTACCATATGCATAGAAATGTTTAGTCAAATGGCTGAAGATAGATGACAGCACTGATAACGTAACAAACATGAAAAAATGAATCACTGTCTGCCACGAATCTTTGTATTTTAATTAATCCAATACAGTGTTTTCACAAAAGTATCACAAAACATAATATCGCAATACTCAAGTGCTTTGATGTTAGGGCTGCAACTAACGATTATTTTCATTGTTGATCAATCTGCTAATTATTTTCTCGATTTTTTCCATTAGTTGTTTGGTCTATAAAATGTCAGAAAATGGTGAAAAATGTTTTTTCCGCAACCCAAGACATTCAGTTTACTGCCACAGAGAAGGAAAGAAACCAGAAAATATTCAAATTTAAGAAGCCGGAATCAGAAACTTGAGCCTTTCTTCTTGAAACAATTACTCAACCCAATTAATCGATTATCAAAATAGTTGCAGATTAATTTAACAGCTGATAACATATCGATTAATCAAGCAGTCACTGCAGCTCTAATCAGTATTTTCTTCCTGAGTTTCAGACGTGACTAGCATCAGTTTCAATGGTTTTGGCTAAAACTGACTTAAGAAAAAAATACACACAAAAAGCCTTTGAGACATAAATGTTGTGCACATTAAGTTATTCAGGTTCATATCATTCAGCGTTTGTAAAATATAGAGGATTCAGTCTGTGAAAAGTGTTATTATTCAATTAAATAGCTTAGGTCCTATTAAAAGTCCATTTAAAGTTTGTGAATGTAGTGTCACTTTTTAAAGTGTAGATGTGTCACTTTGAAGGAAATACATTCAAGTCACTGCCAACAGAAACCCTACTGATACATATTTCATGATTACTAGAAGCATTCAGTAGCAGCAGAGTGTTGAAACTGTGTTGTATCGGTGTAATAGTGCCTCTCATCAGTACCAGCATGTATGTGATTATCCTAGAACATACTGTAGATGAAGCCCCAGTATTACAATAGTGATTGGTCCTATTATTAGAAATCCATTATGCCCCCCAACAGTTTCACTGTGGAGATGGTGTACTCAGAGTTTGCATCTCACATAAAACTCTGGCTTACATTCAGATGTAATGTATGTGATTTCAGTGTTTTAAGTACAAAGCTCACATTTATAGAATGTATGACGGTGTTAGCAGCTGAAGTGTCCAAAGTGGGAGGTTTATATGTTGAGAGTTGAATGTAAAAATGAGAGTTTTCCTTTGCTAGTTGCTGTACAAATTAATCAGGGTTTCTGCAGGTTTCAACATGTGAAATTTAAGACTTTTTAAGACTTTTTTAAGACCATTATGAAGACCTAGTGCATGGTTTGTCGCACTGCGGCCGGACTTTGGTGATTCTGGTTGAGTTTGCTGGTGGCGTTTTACGGTGGGTTTATATTTTTCTGACTTCCCATTCGACTGTAACATCTTTATAAATTGAGCGTTTTCTTGCGCAAGGATTTATTGTCTGGCTTCAACCAAACACTAAATCCGCTCATTTGTTGAAGTTGTTTTAGTACATTTTAAAACCTAAATGGATTTTAGACTTTTTACGACCTTTTACGGACCCGCAGAAGCCCAGATTAATGGGTCGAATAATTATATACAGACAATTTTAGACCCAGCCACAAGATTTACAACATGACAATATGAACCTGTTGTTTTGGTGTTTTTTTTTTTTAACTTAAAAGCTGTCTAGACAATGAGAAACACAGTGAATTTAAAAAAAAATGTTGGTCACCGCTTCTTTCCCTGCACCAAGAAGTGAAACAGCACATCAGGACACTGGGATCAGTGCCACAGTTGGCAAAATGTTTTTAATAATCAAGGTTTTCTGGTGCAATTGATTATCTGTTGCACTGAATTCCCAGCCAAGCAATATAAAAAGATGCTCACGCCTGCCAAGTCATACTCGTGTCTATTTCAAGCAGCCGAGGACGAGGCAGCTCTCAGCTCATACAAAAGTGGGAAGAGGGAACGGCCAGTGCGTTTATGTCTCCTCAAGTCTTAAAAAGCGAACAAGAGCGCAAATGACGCAGATTATGTAATTGATTATCTGTTTATACACTTACAGATATATAAATACTGTATGTACAGGTATATCCAACACAGATTTACGTAATTATCCAACTGTTTCAGTTGTTTATTTCACAGCTAAACGGACTGTTATTCAAACTATTCAACTATTATGTCATCACAGGTTGTAGTATTTACACAAACGTTGCTGTATACTGTAGTCACTACACTGAATGCTGTCTTTCAGCTGTTCACTGTTATTAAACCAGTAATACTGCCATTTAAAAACATACAGTGTGTGATATCTGTTTGTATAAAGTGGTGAGAGGGCAACCATCCAAAAAAGCAAAAACATTAAGAGCGTTTTGGATAACAGAAGATCAATGCATTATGACTGAACAAATCCTGTATATTTATTGCTGTTGTTGGTTGAAAACCTTGCATGTCATTAGAAGGATCATCAACCCTAACAATGCTAAGTACAACGATAACTCTTACTATACTCTTCAAAATCATCCTCATGGGGCCACAGCACAACTATAACGACAAATGTGGATGACGATATCATTGGAATCACTTTTCAGAGCAATTTGATAAATAGAAACACTGACAGAAAAACACTTCAAATTCACCCGAATGGTGTCACATTCAACATGTCACGTTAGTCACTTTATGTGGCTTTTATTTATCTAAGATACAGGTCGATACAGATCTTTTTAAAGGCAGAAAAAATAACCATATTTCATATATAAAAGTAGGAAAATGGTGTAGGAAAAATCAAATTGTACATTAATCAGTTGATATCACCCCTGCTCAAAAAAATGTGACACTGTCTGAAATTAAAGGCAAACTATGTAACGTTTTCCTTAAAAAACATTCTATACAATAATAATCCTTCTGAATCATCACTTCTGAGCCTCTGTCAGTGTGTGGTGGTGTATTTACCTGCAGAGACCCTGCCCCCCTGCCCGGACAATTTACCAGTCAATCTGAAACTGAATATCAAACTAACTGTGAAAAGGTGATGAAACACCTTTATTTTTATTAAGTGCTATACTTTCAACAGGTCTTATGCACTCATCGGTTAAATTCTCTGGTGGAGTATTATTTAAAAAAAAACCCAGAAAACAACATTTTTACTGTTTATTGTTTCACAAAAATAACATCTTTTCAAAGTGCTCCTGGTCAACGCTGCTGATGTAGCCGGTGTGCATCATGTTTTTGCTTTTATGTATGATGCTGTTATAGCCATGTATTTTTAAAAGAAGGATTTTACATCAACCATAATTCCATCATCTATTTTGAAACTGTTAAATGAAGCGGTTTGGCTCCTAAACGATGTAACAGAGCCACTAAGCTTCCCTGTGTCATGAGCCACATGGCTTCATTTAACCAAACCAAATACAAACTTCACAGATTGAAAAATATTTCAGAGATCAGGTTTTCACCAGCAGCAGTAACGTTGATGATATTATATGATCACTGGGCTCATTCAGTTAGCTATGATGGGTATTGATCTTTTATATGCGTGTTTGATCATTATCTGATTTTGCATCTCAATACGTAATCAATATATTGAATGTCGCTGTGTATAAAACAAAGACACTTTGATTTAGGATGTTCTTTGACAGTTCACATCTTCCTGTTATCCAGGGCTGATTTCATTTGCTGTTTATGGAGTAACATATAAACCTCATAGTGTGGTGCAAATGCCTTGAATCTGCAAAATACCACTTTTCCATGTATTGGACTGAAATTCCAGTGTTTTCAAATATAGTTTCAGTGCAGTCTGGAGCGCTCCAAGGGTCATGAAACATTTTCTAAATGTGGAAACCTTGACAGCTGCCTTTTTTCTGGTGATACAAGGTTTCTGCGACATAGTGTACAAAACTTATTTTGCTGTTTTAGACATCATTAACAATTAACAACAGTAGCTGAACACAACACAGTGTTATTGGACTTCATTTAACATTCCCAATGAGAGGCTGAGAGGCGACTTTTATTTAATCAGTTATCAGAAAAGCTACTCGAGTTTTTTTTGTAGTTGGTTTGTTGCTTTTTCATTTGAACATTAAAAAACATTTGGCTGACGGTTCATTCAGAACAAGAGCCCAGTTTAACAGCACAAATAAAAAGAAACACATTAGGTTAACACGAGGTAAGTTGTCTTTAGCATTTGTGGTGCTTAATGAATCTTGTTAGTCGTTTTTGTACTTTTTTTATTATTATGATTCTGGCTAGTTTTATTGGCAGCACCTGTAACACCACAGCAGATGGTATCATAACAATACTGGAGAGCACAGCAGAGCAGCTGAAGGGCCTCTCACAAAATATACAACATCTACTGGACTATCAGTTTTTAAGAGTCTGCCTGCTGTAAAATGTAAAGTCTCATTATACTGTCCACATTAAAATTATTTTTAATAACTCTGTCTGTTTCTCTGCGCGGTGTCCTTGTTCTTCAAGTTTGATCCGCTGGTTGTGTTTTTAATGTATACGAGGCTCTGACCTCTTTCTCAGACTCTCTCACCTTTTTTTCTCCTTGAAGGCAGTAATTGTGCTTCAGCAGCTATGTGTCCGTGTAAAGATACAGTGACATTCATCCTTCCTGCCACTCCTGTTTTTGAAAAAGCTTATCTGTGAAGGCCTCGATGAACAAAGGAGATGAATCGAAGTGCTAATGTCTTGTGAAATCAGGAGAGTCCATGAAGATGAACTAAGCATTATATTTACTATACATTAAATAAATTGCTAATAGAATATTAGAAGTGGTCATCCATGCACAGTATTTAACTTATTATAACTTGTGACTTCAAGACACAATTCATATTATTACAATTGTCATTCATTCAACTAGATTGCAGATTGTTATAAACCATTCATTTTAATGTTTATATATTAATTATGATATTAATAAGTTTGCATAAGGTTTTATTAAGATAAGACTAGCACTGCGCAATTAATCGCCTGTGCAAAAGGCTGTAATTTAAAGGTCCAGTGTGTGTATGGTGATATTTTAGATTCAGTGACACTGAATAGAGGGACGTACAATGTAACACAAGCAACATTTCAGTTCAAGAGAGTTCAAGTTTGTATGTTTGAGTTGGAAAAAAAATGCACATTTCAAAATGATAAGTAATCTGTGTATTTTCCACGATAACCTAGGAAGTAGCAATATTGTCAACAATAATCACAATCTGGCTTTTCCACCAAATCGTGCATCTCCAGATAAAGCTAAAATAAGTTTTAGGAGAAAAAGTAAAAAAAACAAACAAAAAGTGCTGCGGCCAAAAAAAGCAATTTCTAATGCATTTTAAAAATGTGTCTCAAATGCACACATATACACACACGATTTCTCCACCAATTAAGTTAATCTTTTTCAGTTATGAAGCCAACAAAAAGTAAGGAAAAGTACAACCTGCACAAATAAAGCACCAAAACTGAGGCGGGCGCTCAGCTTGATTGGTTTAGAACAATACAACAATAGTTCCTGAAGGCAGTTTGGATAAGTTTGTTTTTCACACCACATGTGCACATGTTAGACAATTCAATCCATTTCCAACCTGTTACTGCAGATTACTGCTGTTTACAGTCATGCTTTCTATCAGAACTTCAGTTTTAATAAACCTCTGGGAACACTGTCATTTTCTTGAAAACGCCAAGAGACATTCTTGTTAATTAGCAAACGATGTTTCCTACCACCAGGGTGGTTCCCTCTGGAAATTAAATCAGCACAATAACCTAATTCAGTCAAACAGTGGCACGCAAGCATGTCCTAAAGTGTGAGAAATCTTGGGATGTGATTTTTGAAATGCAGCAAAATACTATTCACGTGAAAGAAGACAAATGTAAATGCATTCATGTAAAAAATTAAGTGTGCTACGAGTTTTAATCCAAACAATCCTCAGGAAATCTCATTTTCTGCCTGACAAAAAAATGTGTAGTCTAAAATTCAAGAGACATATACACAGTGACAGACCTGTAGACCGACAGAGACGCAAAGAGGAAGATGTGAAAAAGTTGCCACCGGTGACTTTTGCTCTGATGTTGTTGTGAGTTTGTTATTGGTCTGATGCACTGTAGCACTCACACCTGAGAGATAAAGAAAAAACTTCAGCCAAAATTTACATTTTGCATCTCATGACTTCAAAAGAAGACTTTAAAAGACTTGAGAAACAAACAGTACATTATATAGGCTTGAAGTTAAAAGTAAACTTTGTAGCATTCGCGGCTTGTGTTTGTAAACACAACTGTTCAAACACTGGCCCCTCCTCTTCGCTTGACGAACGAATGAGAGAGCAGTGACGGTCAAGTGAGCATTAGACTGAATGAGGACAGCATGCAGCTTTAGTGAGGAAAAAAACCCAGTGAAATAGAAAAATAAAACGTTATTTTCTGATTGTTTCACAGTGGTTATGTTCTAAACCATAAAACTTCACAAAACTCTGTGGGAATGTTCTATGTTCCTGCACCACAAGGATCGGGTTCGCAGTGCAAAGCTTCAAATGAAACTGAATGAAAACGAAACTGACACGTGTCCTTATTTCTGTCAGGACGTTTGACATGAAAAACGTGGACTGTGGTAGGTTGAAGGTTCTGTTTCCTATTCAGCATCTTTCTAGGAAACTGTTGCTGTAAAGTTTCTAAATATATAGGCTCTCCTGGAGCAACAGCCGTGAATGAAGTTGATAAAATATAAATGCTGACACTACAGTTTTGTATTGTAAGCTCCAGTCCTATACCAACAGCTTCATGATTTCTCTATTAAATTAACCGAGAAACAAAAACTAGGGTCGACTGTTCATTTCTGACAGAAGCAAAGAATTTTCTCCATGCTGTAGTCAAACTAGATGGTTAAAAAGGGAGACATTTACTTCACATAAACAAACCAGCAGGGCCAGAATTTTCTGTCAATGCTCCAAATTAATCCACTCAGCAGCCAGTGTAGACGAACACATCCCAGATCACTGTGCCACCACAAAAGCAAGAGAAGCAGCTTGGAGCAAAATCTGAGACTTTGTGAAAGGAGGCACACAGAGATTAGGAATGTGGAGCTCCTCAGAGAGATGCCTCCACTGCAGACAAAGACACTGGAAAAGTCTGTCCTCCTGCTAAAGGCACCAAGAAAGGTCATTGTGTTATTTTGGGAAAGGGAGTGTTTTTCCAGGGTTAAAAGTCTGTGATACTGTGATACATCTTTTACAGAGTTTGCAACAGTTTTTCTTTTTACAATACACTTTTCATGATCCAATTACCCCACAAATTGTGGGTCATAGTATCCTTTTAAAGCTAAAGCTTCTCTTTAACCTAAACTCCACTATGTCTTTACTGTTTGTAAGGCACTGATGCCTCTATAACGGAGATCACATAAACAGAAAGAAATATTAGAGGTCCACAGGGAATACCCTGCAGCAAGTTCAAGGAGAATTTGAAGAAAACAAGTGCAGTGTAACAGGAAGAAATCCTTTCCAGAGACTCTATTTCTAGGACCCTGCAGTGTCACAGTGCAAATGTTGTCACGTTGTTCTGTCTCGCCTTCTCTGAGACCTAAAAGATTTTGCTCTGTTTATTCATAAACATATTCAACAACAACAGTTTTCCATGTGTTTCAAAGCACAAACATTTACATTAATTAATATTTAGATTAGACCTCTTAAAAGGGGAAAAACGCAAATATATGAACCAAATTTAATTTTGGGCACTTGTAATCTATATACAACATCCTCTGCAGTATTTTAATCACTAAAAGCAGCAAAGTCCCTGCCAGAACTCCACTTAGGCAATGTTTAGTCATAACTTCCCTTTAAACTGCTGCCAGGTTGAAAGCGTACAAAATTGCAGACCGTTATATGTATTTTCAATCTTCATGGGTCAGTAATGGTTCTATTTCAGCCCGGGACCCACCACAGTGCTAACCACTGAGTCACCGTGCCGCTCCATTGTTACAGCATCCAATTGATCAACAAGTATCCGGCACTTTTTGGCAAAACAAACCAAACAAATAACTGGCAGGCAGCAAAAGACAGACTTGTTTTGCCCTCCAGGTGGTTCCTATAAGGATGTGACGTCATGTGAAGAGTATGATACTGTAAGAGCAGAGTACCTCTGTGTACTCTGTACTCAGTCCAAATTGCTTGGGAAAAAACAAACGTTTTGGGCACAATGTCAAATAAAGCATAAAGTGGTCATTATCTGCCATTGGTTTTTTCTCATGTTCAAATACAAATGAATTGCTGATATGCAGCATTATAAGTTGAATGATTTGCAGGTCAAACAAGTGCCCTGCTCCTGGGATACATGTTCATTTCATTTTACTGCAGCGCTTTGTTGAATACTCAATGTTTTTAATTTGTAAATGATGCCTTATACGGTCATCTCTGTACAGCAGATGGTTATTATGGGCACAGTTGTAATCACTTTTAAAATCACTAAATCAATGTTAACATCAATATTTTTAGTCAAACTATTGATTTCTTTAGTAAGTAGGCATGTAATAAGCAGGATAATGTACAGAGATCCAGTCATTATTGCAAAATAAAAGCATTAATTAATTAATAATGACTGCCTGGCTGTATATTATCTCTTCCTTATTTCCCAGGTTTCTCCCACTACCAGAGGTGAGCAGACTTGATTAACATTTCACTTAAACTGTCTGTATGCCTCATTGCTGACATTCTAAAACAAGTCTCGGTCAGTGAGTTCCTCAGAGGCTACCTGCAGGAGCTGCTCACTGGGAGTAATGGCACTGGCGTTAAATCAGTAGTTTAAAATAGAAATCTTAAAGAGATGGCAGATGAGAGATGTGAATCACTAAGTTGTACTCAACAGCCGAAGCCTAAAAGTGGAAAAAAACAATCGAGTCAGGTACGGGAGAAAGACTTTGTGAGGAGTAGAGTTTGATCATAGTTAATGAATAAATGTCAGAACAGGTGAGTGATGGCAGGGAGCAAGCTGATGAAATGTAAAATTAGGTCTGGCTTAATAAAGCTCTGTGATTTCCAGATACTTTGCTGAGCACCTTTTGGGTCAAGAGAAAATTAAAGTGAGCCAGAATTATTCTGGATATCTTAGTTACTTCAAAAATGTTATAGATGCCTGCTTTATAGTGGTTTATTACACTTTGTGTCACAGTCTAAGACATGGTTATATAATGTATTCATTTCATTCCAGTCTTCACTCTCTGTTAGTCCTGTCTATTCATTCTATGATTAGCCATTTGTGCTTGCAGACTGGCTGCACCTTTTTTAATCTCATTTCTTTCTCACATATCAATTCCATAAGTGGCCTCTGACCTCTGCTTTGCCTTTCAAAAGCCCTATGTGAACACATTTAGTCACAAAGTTACATTATACACTGACCATTATAAAGACTAAGCCTTATTACTAGATGTGGAAACTTTTCTTCAATATAAAATATAGTTTAATAACATAATATGATGTCAAATATTTAAGTTAAAGTACTGTATTTCTGTGTTTGCAGTGTGAATTTTTTGTGTTACAAAGAATGACAAAAGCTTGTTTCTGGTTGTGAAGAAACAATGCGCATACACTTAGTCTGCCAAACATTAACTCACAAACAGCAGCCAGTTTCAGTGAGATATCCTCATTAAGGCTTCGTTAGTTAGAGTTGGGACGGCAAAAAAACTGAAGATTAGAGCTCAAATAAAACCAGACACAATGAAACAGCTTTCCATCTCTCCAGAGGAATAACAAAAAGATCTACTAGTATTCAAACTGAAAAGAAAGGACCCATAGTGTCAGCCAAAATTAGTTCCTTTGCAGCAGGGCTACCACTGGACTAATGGACATTGAAATAATTTATTCATCCATCTGACAGAGGAGCAACGGGAACTGAAAAAAGAACACAAAGAAATATGATTAAAAAGGGGCCAAATTATGTTGCTTCTAACTAGGTTTTTCTAAAATTGTTAGCATAAAAATATGGATAACAATTCGTGTTGTGCGTGTGTTCATTTTACTTTAAAACGGCCTCTGACATGGTTTGTGAGGTCTTACCATGAAAGACACTAAAGCTTTTCTCTATACTAGAAGTGCTGCTGGAGTTTGGACTTTTTTAGACTTTTTCTTCATGCACCTTGGTAGTACCTAAAGTAGGTAAAGAAGCAGGTGTTAGAAACCCTTACTCTGCTTCCCCAGGTCTCACCGTCAACCATAAGGAAAATTAATCATCAAACAAGGACTGTGACTTTACATGCTTCCATTAAAACCTTGTCAAAAGCCACATCTGTGTGCCACAATCCCTGCCTAAGAAAAGGAACTATTAAAATATTCTCCTCATCCCACAGGCACAGTGTTATTTTTTATTATTGACCTACACTTCCATCCACATTTATTCACTCTACTACTCTAAATGTGGAGCAGGAGCCCTGGGCTACAGACTGATACCACAACCATTTCATCACCTTACCAGGACACACATTTTTACCTACTTATTTATGATGTACTAGAAACAAATGGGTCATTTTAAAATAAAGGGTTGGAGGAAACTGGTCTGGTTATAACGTAAACATAAGAGGTTACGTGAATTAGGAAAAGCCCATAAAAGACTTTAGAAATCTTTCATAATTCCTTTAAACGTCTAAAGCATGAACAGTAACTTTCATTGAAGCTATCACAAAGAGATGCAACCCGGTACAGCACTTTCAAAACCGTGAATAAATCCCATAAGAGGGATATTCAAGACAAAGTGAACTATGAAAAGGACAGTCACAAGAAATTAAATCCCAATTAGTTGCAGAATAGTCCATTTTTGGGATGTCTATCATCAAATGAAAGGTGACAGCCATATCATCGCGTTACTCTTGCTGAGAATAAAAATACATTTAAGACATGGTGGTTTTATGGAAGCTGCCGACTCGCTGTTCAGGGATTGAAAGAAATCAAAAGTGCTGTCAAGGACACTGGCTTATCCAGAAAACATGTGACATGGAAATGTGAGGAAATGTCAGAAGATCTCGAGGATCAACCGCAAAAGGGTATTAGTGTGTGAGAGTTTCTCCCTCCACTTTGACGAGTCCACTAATATGGCACAAGTGGCACAGTTTTTGCTGTTAAGTAGTTGTTTCCATCGGACTGTGTTTTAGTTTGAAAGAGACACAGAGACACTTTTTTCCAGTGAAAGGCCACTTGAAGTTGAAGATATCAATTTAGATTTTTTTTAGGGATATCGCAAAGAAGATTATGTTCACGTTCTTGATATTAAACTAACAAATATTTCCATCATCCATTAATAGTTTAGTCCATTTAGAAAATAGAGAAAAATGCCAGTTATAGCCTCCCACATGCTTCTGTATTTCAATTGCCTTTTTTATTCAACAAGTCCTCACATGACAGAATAGGTTTAACTTTAGTTTATGAATTGGTGATTTATTCCTTGACCTGTTGTCTATATTTTCAGCTTATGGACAAGTGTTATAATTGTACTGATATTTCACCTTTGACTTCTTTCATTTATTTTGATGAAATCATTGCTAAATTGAAAGTCTGCCTTTTGCCTGGTTCATTTTATCCATCACCATCATAACATGACAACCAGATGGACAAATTCATGAAACTTCGACAGACATTTCACTGACTCTCCCTCGGCTCAGCCTGTTGCTATGTATTTCTGTTTGACCCAGATTTATGTACATGTGGACGACACTGCCTCTAAAACTGGATCAATGTTTCACCTGGACGCAGCGGTAGCGGAGGTTGAGATTTTGACATTCAGATGAAGAACAAACAATGTGAGAGGTACGGTGAGACCTCTATAGTACCAGAGAAGAGCCATAAAATAAGAAACACAGAAAGGAAACGCAGATATGTGTCAGCCCTTTTTTTGGGTCAGCCTTCCGATGTGGGTCTGCGTTTTGTCGGTCGGAAACTACAAGTACAGTGTGTCGAAACTGCTTAATATATCCCAGAACTTAAAAGTTCCCTTGTTATGGGTGAATAAATGAGTGAATGTATCAATAAGTAAATGAAGAAGAGAACTAAAAGACTCCCTGTTATTTGTGTTTGAGTGTATCTGTGTCACTCACCTTCTCCATGTTCCTCCTCCAAGTCTTAGCTGCTCCTTTCTCGGGATGTATTGAAGGTTATACTTGTCAAGTAAGATGTTTCATCCACGATGCAGAAAAAAATAAAAGGTTTCGGAAAAAAGACAAACATCAATTACAAATTAGAAATGCAATTCCCTGTTACAGTCTGTATTGTGTTGTATGGGTTAACTAGAGTGTCTGTTACAAAGTTCTATCACAAGGTACAAGATAACAACGCTCTTGATTGTTAAACAACATCAAAAACTCTAAATTATAACATAAAAACTCTTGATTTTTGCTATGAGCTCTACCTTGTTCATATTTATAGGTTAGTATAATTTCTGATTGTAATTCTGACTTTCTTAAATCATGAACTATATTTCAATGTCTTGATGATTATGGGCAGAATCATCATTGTCAAGAAATTAAAATATATGGTTAATCATCTTGCAGCAGTGTAGTTCAAGCAGTTCACTGGCAAATACAAAAGACTTAATTGGGTCGTCAGCTGCGATGATTTGCTCTGGTCACAATGATCACATTCAATTATGAAACAGTGGCTGAGATCCGGCATCTTGCAGATGTCGAGACAAAGCTGATGGGTTTTTTTTTTTCTCTCTCCTCCTAGAAAGCAGTGAGTCAACTGCAAGCTTAAAGCGGCCATTAATAGCCACTGCAGGGGTGTCGAGGTGACACCAGGGTTCCACCAATCTGATGGGTGAAAAACCACTCACTGCTCACTCATTATACACTCAACTATGAAAAATCCTGTTTTAGAGCGGTCTCTCTCACAGAAAACACGATTCCCTTTGTTGTTTTTTAAATAGCTGTGACATCCAAACAATCTGCCAGCTGATGGCGGTGTTGACTGAGCCTGTTCGTGAATGTGACATGGAAACATTTCAAGGTTACCTGTTCAACTTTCCTGGCTTCACTTGTTGGATTTTTCTCACTTCGATCCTGCACAAGGACAAAGAAAACTATTTAGTTTGATTAAACCTCTCCATGTTGTTATTAACACAGAATGGGAAAAGAGCTTCATCCTTTAACGTCTCTTACTGAGATAAGTGGGATCTGTTAAAGCAACAGAGTAGAGTTAGAAAGCAAAAACAACCCAACTACAGAGAAGCCACATATTCCTAATATAAACTAATTGTCCCACATTATGCAAAACAGAATCTACCAAAGGAGTAAACAAATTTTGCCTGGCTAAAAGTCTAGCCACTGAAAAATTAAACTGAAAAAGCTAAAAAAAAAAAGCCAAAATTTAAACAAGTTGTACTTATTTCAAGCAAATAAAAACACAGCAATTTAAGTTGTGCGAGTGGTCTCACTCCCAGGAAAGGAAAACAATCTTGTTCCTCTGCTGGAATATTGTGCAACAAACATTGTATTAGCTCCTCACTGGTTAAATTTACCTCAATATTAGCTGGAACATCTTAGATATATTTTATTAAAATGAAATTACTTTTCTGATGAAAAACCTGCTTGAAAAGATTGCTTTTCTTTTTTGAAAAAGTCAAACTAATTTTCCAGAAACAAGGCTTTTATACTTTCTTGAAATTCCTTTTTTTTTGCAGTGTATATGCACAACAATACACAACATGATGCAGCCACTGGTACCAAAAGGAGGGTCGGACATTATGCATAACCAAAGGGCTCAGTGCATCAGCACAGCAGGTGTCATCTGTCACTTTATAGCTGTGCAGATAATAAGCTATTTCGTCCTGATGTTCACTTTTCTGCAGTCAGCTCCTGGCTTTTATGCACTTATCTGGGCTTCACTTAGCCTTGTACTGGGGGCTCGGCTATCTTTGCTTTAAAAAGATGCAAGGTTAAAAGGATACAGTAGGCAGCTAATACCTTAAACACAAGTCTTTTCAGTGTTCGTTTATCTCACAGTTTGCACGTCTGACAAAGTAACATGGAAAGCTGTGTGAATGGTTTCAAAGGTGAATCAGCTACACAGTAAATTGTGTACAAATACCTGAATAAAAGCCTAAGCAAAAATACTAAAACAAACAGAAAAGGTAATAATCCCTTTGTCTTTGTTTGAATAATATCTCAAGCATATTTACACTGATGTATGCTTAATAAATTGTGCTAAAAACATCAGAATAACTAAACTTGTGGGATTTGTAGAGAGAAAATTATATTTGTCAGTCCAAAAGAGATGCAGCAATTAGTTTAAATGGGATCGAAAAAGCCAGTGCAACCTAAAAAAGGATCTTGTAAGTTTTTACTGGGCTTCCTTGACATTACAGTATGCCAGTTTCCACAGGGTGAAGGAACTGGTATGATGAGTGTCGACACTGATCATCACACATCCATCCAATTCAGATTGACATCATGCCTTTCAGGACTCTTCTCCTCTGCTGAGGAAGCACAAAATCTATCCAGACTTATTTGAGGAAAATGTCCCTATAGAAGTGAGCTCACTCAAAGCCACAGCGACAGCAGCAACTGGCTCTGCCACTCACTAACACTCCTTTCCACTCCACACAGAAAGACCACAGCATCTGACAAACCACAAAACCTTTGTGTCTGGTTGAGCGACAGGGAATGAGCCAATTAGAGGTGTTTGTCAGTAGAGCAACAAATCATACGGCTTTGTTTTTTTTTTTAACTGAAACAGCAGTAAAAACTGTGTGTTTAATTCCCCTGTTTCTGAAAGGATTTGATGTTCATCTCCCTTATCGTCAATACAGTGCTGCCTATAAGCACAGCCCAAAGATAAAGAAAGTTACTTGAAAATACTAGATTCACGTGAAGTGTGTTTTAAAAGAAATCACTCTTATTTGTTCTCTGTTCAGCTAAAAACAAAGTGTTTCTGTTTGAAGAGTCTTTTGAAGACAGAGGACACACAAAGCTGGTGGGCCTAAATACATCAACAGAGCAGCAGTGCTCTCTACTGACAAGAAACATTAGAGTCAACGAGATTTCTTTGTCTTTTGGGTCAGTGCAGAAGTTTACAGCTTCATCTGGGACGAGTTAAAGAGTGGGATATAAGCATTCTGAAAAGGTTACAATTATAATAATACTTCAGCCTTTGGATAATAAATAAATAGAGTTGTTTTCATGCTCTGAAAAGAATATGCTGCCCAGTCGAAACATCTATCAAAAATAAATACAGACGGATCAGAAATCAATAGAAATCAACTTAAAAAGATATGGCAAATGTGCTACATTTCCTTTATACTGATATGAATTCATGTTGGCACATGAATTGAATGAATGTTGGCACAACAATCATCGAAATTAATGTGCAGGCACACAGTCTTATCTGGATTTGTTGTACTTTAGAGCATGACCAGTTCATGGTTGTCTAAAAGAACCCAGATACCAAGAAAAAGAGTAAACACAAAGTTAGTCATTACAGCTGTAGATGTGATTAGGAAATGGCCCCCACTAACCCCTGTACTGTGAAATAAGTGAATGAAACTGAAATTATACTGGCAATACCTACTACATGAAGTCTGTAAGCCGAGTTATGCAAGATTTTATTCATGGTGGAGTTACATATACCCTTTATAAATTAATATTTATTGTGAGATAGTGTAGCATAAATAATAATGTAAGTTACATATAATCCTCCCTTGTGTTTAAATGTGAACCGGTAATGCACGTGCTTCATACACTCACTGAAGTTGAGGCAAAGGTCTAGTGCAAAGGGTTATCTCTATTTCTATGGGTATGTCAGTTCAAATCTACAGTAAATGCACTCAGTGACAGGACCCTCGCTTTAGGACACACCAAAGGCCACTAAAATGAGACAACTTTAGGTCACAATGCAGTATTTCCAAGATACGGTTAGAATCAATTAAAAACATGGGCCTATAGCCCAAAACACTGTTAATAAAGCAATGCTGACAACTTCCTGAGGCAAAAAAATTAAGATCTTATTTTACAGACTTTACAACTGTACTATTGAAGACATCACATTCTGGGTTATAAATGATCAAAGTAACAAAGTGACAGCATTGAAAAGCATTAGTAAAATTAATTGTCTGAGGAGAAACCAAAAACATTCAACACAAGCCGGATGGAAATGAATGGGTTAATTGTATGTGTGCAGTGACTTAAAAAAGAGGCAGGGGGTTTGGCAGCCTTTCCATTCAGCATACAAACACTTGCACAAGAGTCAGCCATTCAGTATTTCACAGACTATCCACTTTAAATCAAGACCTCTCAGCTTCAAGGTAAGGAATACAATCTAGAAATAAATAACTCAAGTAAACAAATGAACATATGCAAATCATAAACAGGAAGGCACACATTTTGTTGCATTATGTAGACAATATAAGAGGGTGTGTTTACGAGGTATTTATATGTGATGTTCTATTTGTAGCTGGTATGAAAACCATTGTGCTGCTGGTGTTGTGGGTACTGGGAACATCAGTGGTGTTGCCCAACCCGGACACAACTGGAGAGAGGGTTACTGAAGAGCCTATCCCATGCTCTAAGGGCTGCACCTGTCTGCACGATGACTACAGCCTGGAGCTCAACATGTACTGCAGCGCTCGAAACTTTACACAAGTCCCGTCTGACATGCCAACATCCACTCATTCTCTTTGGCTAGACGGAAACTTATTTACCGCACTCCAAGCAAGTTCTTTTAAGGACCTTTCCAACCTGGATTTTTTGAACTTGCAAAGTGGCCAGCTGGTGACGATTGACCCCCAGGCTTTCAAAGGACTCAGGTCGTTAGCTCACATTCACCTTGAACGAAATCGCCTCCGGGTGTTACCAGGTACAATCTTCCAGAATACGCCCAATCTTGCCTCGCTAAGTCTGCACAACAACCAGCTTACTCGCATCGAGGACAGTCTGTTTGCTGGACTCTCGCACATGTGGCTTTTAAACTTAGGGTGGAACTCGATAGCGGTCTTACCTGAAACAGCTTTCCGTGACCTGCATGGTCTACGAGAGCTTGTTCTTGCAGGGAACAGACTTCCTTACTTGCAGCCACAGCTTTTCCAAAACCTTGCTGAGCTTAAAGAGTTAGATCTAACTGGGAATTTCCTCAAGGTGATCAAAGCTAATGTGTTTGTTAAACTCACTAAACTGCAAAAGCTTTACCTAGCCCAGAATCAGATTGTAACAGTGGTACCTAGAGCTTTTGTAGGCATGAAGTCACTCAGATGGCTGGATCTCACGAATAACAGACTGACTTCTCTTCATGAAGACACTTTCTTGGGCCTGCACAGTCTTCACGTGCTACGTCTTTCCAACAACTCCATCAATGGAATTAGGCTCAGGACTTTCCGTGATCTGCAGTACCTAGAAGAGCTGCGACTCAGTTACAACAGGATACGAGCTTTGGGGGAGAGGATCTTCGAAGGGCTTGGTCACTTGGAAGTCCTAGAGCTAGAGCACAACCAAGTCCAGGAGGCACAAATGGGTAGTTTCACAGGCCTCTCTCATGTGGCCGTCATCAACCTGTCCGGAAGCTGCTTCCACAGTCTCCCAGATGAAGTCTTCAAGGGCCTGTCAAAGCTTCATAGCCTTCATCTGGATAGAGGCTGTCTGACAAGGATCACAGCTCAAGCTTTCACTGGACTCTCTGGTCTGCGGCGGCTGTTCTTGCAGCACAACAACATCTCCATGGTGGAACGTCAGAGTTTTACGGACCTGGTTGGCCTTTTGGGACTAGACTTGAGTTTTAACAAGCTGGAGATGCTTACAACCCATACATTCTCTGGCCTCAAGAATTTGGAGTACTTGCTGTTGTCCAACAATGGATGCCGACAGTTTTTGCAAAATGGCACAAAGCAGCTACTCCCAAGGCTGCGCTATCTAGACCTCAGAGCGAATGCTTTCACAAGCTTGTCCCCTGATTTTCCAGTGACTATGGAGAAACTTTTGCTCTCTGGCAATCGGTGGAGATGTGACTGCAGCGCCCTCCCACTCAGAAACTACAGCTTGAGGTATCCACTGGTGATACCTCGGCGAGTCGAGACCCACGCAGAGGGTGAAGAGCCTGACACTACCATCACCATATACAACAACATTACATGCACCAGCCCACCACGTCTGGCTGGTCAGGACCTACGGGACATTGACAGTGAACTCTTCCAAAGCTGCTAAGCAGTCAAACAGACATAAAGAAATTGATTAGTACAAAGTACAGGATAGTTTAGAGTGGTCACCTGTAATATTTTCAACATCATTAATTCATACGAACCATATTTTTCTGTTTTAGCTTTATGGAGTTGTAAAGATGAATGATTAAATATGACTGCAGATGTCGCCTCTATTAAGAAAACATAGAGGGATGAGATTATATCTAATAAGCAAGAAATACTTTGAGTGAATAAATTTATACTGACGCCTAAGAGAATGATGGACTGTACAAACCTGTGTTTTGCCACTGTTACTGGGCTTGCTTGAAATGTTGTATTTTGGTGTATTTTGACGATATTTTAATATATTTTTTAGGGCTGCACAATTTGGTATTGCGATTATTGTGGACAATATTGCAATTTCAATCTTACTTGGTTATCAAGGAAAATGCACAGATTACAGATCAATTTGAAATGAAACATACAAACTAGAGTAAAAATACAAAACCTTAAAAACCAAATGTAGTGACTTTGATTTTGCACTGTGTCGCTGAATCCAAAATAACACCATACACACACTGGACCCTTTTGTCCCCATCAAATGTGCATTAAAATGTGATAGCACTTTCACTGAAGAGGTCTTGAGTATTTTTAGGACCCTGAAAATGAGAATAAAAAGGCAGAAAACTAGGTCATAGTTCTCAAATTTAAAATTGAAACAGAAGTTTCCTTGAGCCCCGTTTTGAGAGAAACAAAACTGAAATAGCATTTTATTGAACTTTATGTTACGGTCTGAAGTTAGAGACGGGAGGAATTGTGATTTTCTGCCAAGATTATTGTAGCATGTTGTAGATGTATGTATTATTTGGTGTTGTTGAGCTGTGTTGGTTACTTTAAAATAGTTTGCACTGTTGGAAATTGTCTTAAAAGTGCAATAAATAAACCCAAATATGTGTGCCTTCACTGTATGCTTCATTTATGTTCTACTGACTGCATTCAGAAGAAGCCAGTACACACTTAACTAATATACTAGCCACTACATTACTAGCAGAAGCCAAGCACCCTTAAGCATGCCTCATAAATTGGGAGCTTTTGGTGTAAATATTATAGTACTGTACAATTAGACCGCTGGCTCAGACCCAGCATCAAAGTTACAATTCCTTACCTAGCTAGCGTTATCTCATTATGTGCACTCATTGTGACCAAATTTAGCAGAATGATGTTAGCTAGCTTACATTTCATGTGAAGTTTTGGCATGTTTGTAGATATTCAGTACATGTGTAGCGAAAGTACTGGACCTACCTGGGCACATCAAGAACCAGCTTAGCTATCAATAGCATTTCCCGCCGACGGATGAGAGGGACTTAAATGCCTACTTTTGCAGCTGTTTTTCCACATGTTCCGTAATGTTTATGTGAGGCCCTGGGAGCTTGCGATATTTCTGACAGCACCTGAAGGCACCGCTGTTGACGAGACACACGTGTAGCGCGTGGAAGCTTTCCGTTGTCGTGGTAACCAAGGACCCACATACACGGTAACGTTACGGAAAACTCAACGGGAAGTCTTCATTTTGCAAGGAGACCCGCACCACTCCGCTGGCAATGTACTCTAAAAGTTGGAGTTCAATTCTGGAGGATGTGAAACCGCTTATACCGACGCTTGACTTAAATTCTTCATCAGTATGTGTCTTTTTTTCTACCTATAAAAGCTGTTAGTGTTCGTTTGCTAACCGAAGAGAGCGTAAAAGCTAGAACGTAAATGAACGATACTTTATACATACATTTTTGGCGGTTATACATCACATAACGTTTAACGGTACCTTTTGCAGCCCGAGAATGAAGATCTTATCACCATATTTCAAAGACCAGCTGGTTTTCCCCTCAAGTTCCCTGAAGACACCGAGGAGGACTTTGAAAGATTTTCAGTGGAAGATACAGAACTGGAGGTTAGTTAACTTTAAAGGTCCCATATCTTAACACTTAAAGTTCTATCTATACCAGGTATATGTGTGTATTAAAGACTTCTGTAATGCGTTGATAAAAAATATTCTGTGTCTAACTACCACAAATAACTCATATTACACTGGGAGCATTAGCTATGTCACCTCCCATCATCAGAAAACATTCTGAGTGGCTAACCTCAGCTCCCTCGGCAACTGTTAGCAACAGCAGAATTCTCAACAGGTGTCAACAATTATCAGTTATTAATAAAAGTAAAATCCATCCACTGGTCCGTAACATTTCTCTCCTTTGGAGGCTGTGCAGAAGTTCTGATTCACTGAAGCAGGAATAATACACATTTCATAGCTAGTTTTACCAACATGGACCATGTTCTGTTGCTAGTAATTAATGGGGGCGGAGCTACCCCCCCCCCCCAAAAAAAAAAAACAAAACAAAAAAAAAAAAAAACAAAACAAAAAAAAAACAACAACCTTGAATATGATTGGTTATGGATATTGTTTCTGCTTACTACATCACAAGCAGGGGATTTTCTAATTGGCTTGTTTTGTCAGGAGGACATCTTGTGGCGGGAGCACTAGAGGACTGACAGTACTGAGCAAGTTCATATTTTCACAGCTTTTATTTTACGCCACAGAGTTTATATAAACCTAAAAACACAATAAAAGTGCATTTTCACAGTACGGGACCTTTAAAGTCAACATTATAGTTTCATGAGTCACTAGTGGGCATTAAGGACACGATCGCAAACATTATTGATTGTTGTTTGTATGTTTTCACATTCAGGAGTTATTGGAAGTAAAGACAGAGGCATTTGAAAGTGCTGCAGTGGGGACGAACAGTCTTGATGAACTTGATGACTTTTTAAAACCAAATGAAGAGAGTGCAAAATGTGTTGCAGCTGGCCCGTTCCTCTCATTCGCGGTGAGTGAGAGAAAAAGGAAACATAATCTTAGCAGTTAATATTGTTGCTGGTAAATATTCTCTAGAGCATAATCCTGTTATGAAAAAATAACTTTTGATGACACTTTTAGAGGCTTGATCAGTTGGATTTCGATAATGTCCTCCAAAATCTCAAAGAGGATGGGCTGTCTCTGCAACACCATGCTTTAGATGAACCTAGAAAAACATTTGCAGGTAATCAATAATTGCAACTCATTTTTTTATTACACTCCTGTAATATAATTATTGGGAGTTATGTATATAAAAATAACTGTTTCAATATATTTTATTTAAAGATGATGACAAGGACAGGTCCCAGCAGGATATAATGGGAAAACTGGTGGCTTTCTGCAAGAGCCAGTCATTGCAGTCTGTGTCTGTGAAAAGTCCAAACCACATCAGGTAAGTTACTATCGCTTATAAAATTGTGAATCCAATTTGCAAGATAATGATTATATGTTTCATACAGGCAGAGTAATAAGTGGAACAAGTCAGTGGAATCAGTGGCAGCAGAGTTGCAGTTCAGCTCCAAGGAACGTCCAACTGTTTATATTGACTTACGTTGCGATGATCTTTCAATAAAACCACCACAAACATCCCCCAGCATTTCTTCAGATTACAAGGAAGCACCACCCTCAAAGAAACCCAATCTGAAAGTGCACACTGGATCACAGACCAGGGACAGGTAAATATTTTCTGCCTTAGTAACATTTGCCACGCTTCAGTCAGTTTCAATTCATATTGTCATTTTTCTGCTTCCAGGGAAGTTACAGGCAAGAGTATGTTGCTTCAAAAAATAAAGGAAATGAATGAAAATAGGACGAAATATACCAGTAAATACATAGATCTTACAGACGAGAGAAAAACAAAAGAATTGAAAGACAAGCCACCCCAGCTTGTAGAGTCTCCACATAGCTGTGACTCACAAAGTCTGCTAGAGGATGACAAATCTTCACCTGGAAAATCTGGAAAACATAAAATGGAAAGTCCACTACCTGCTCAGCAAAGTGCAATCAAGAAGCAGAGGTATGTTTATTTTTGTCATTCATTCATTAATGAAATCAGTGACAGCAAACAAACATCTTAACCATGACGATGCATCTGCTAGAGACCAACAACAGACACACCACCTGCGCATTCTTCAGGAACTGGAAAAACGTCGTCCAACCAAATCTGTCAGAGAAAAGCAAGCAGCTGCTGAAAATACTCACCCCCTTTATGATTCTGTAAGTGCCACAAAACTCAAAAAGAAAGAATATACAGTAGGTCTTAAAATTGTCTGCAGTTATCATAACTTGTTTTTCAGGAAGCATCTCATCTACAGTCAATCAGTGCTGTACCAGCAGATATTGAAGGTAAAGGACATCTGCTGCTAACTGTCATCCTCTCCAGTCCTGGTGTGGTTGGTGACAGAGCTCATGGAAAAAGAAAACAAGTGGATCCAGCCTTAACCAAAGCGCACATATACAACACCTTAATGGCTTGGTTTCTGTCTTTGGTTAGTAAGCAGCGCTTTCTTTCTTCTAACATATGCGCAGTGTTGGGGAGTAACTAGTTAAATGTCACAGTGTTATTTAAATTACAAAATAACTATAGTTGTAATCAGCTACTGAGAAAAAAGTATATAATTAAATTAGAGTTTATAATCAAAATGTTGGTGATTAGAAATGGTAAAAAAAAAATTAATGTAGAACATAGCAGACGACGCCTTTCATTGCTGGAAATTCAACAATATTTTCCTTCTGAAATTAGACAAGGGCTCTAACATTACTGTGCAGTGTGTACATGTATGTTTTTAGCACTTTTCAGCTTTATTGACCAATTTAAAACATTAGTTACAAAAAGCAATCAAAAAGAAATCAGATGTAGTATGTTACATTAGCGCAATTTGAGTCTGTTTCCTTGGTTATTAAGGATAATGCACAAATTACTCATCATTTTGCCATTATATAATTGCACAGGCTGATGATTACGATTAATTGTGCAGCTCTAGTAAATAGTAATCTGAAACTTATTACATTTCAAAAGTAACCTTCCAACACTGTATATGGAGATGTTATTTGTAGAGTTCATACCTCATCATGACTCTCCTCTGTTTCTCCTTTGTCTTTGTGAATAAGGTTGGTCCTAACACAAGTGCTCATAAAGAAGTTCCGTTCTGGGTTGCAGGACTTCAGCAGCTGTGGACACAGGATGGACTGGCTTTGCATGTTTTAGCTGTGGCTCGTCATTCTTACACAACATGGGTGAATAGTATATTGAAAAAAACCCCACCAACATGTATTATTTAAGCTTTGCTGCATTTGATAATCTGAGTGCTGATGCTATTTTTTATTTAATTTCTAGAAAAAGGACTTAGACATCCACACACCTTTCTATAACCATGTCTGTAGGTTTCTCTCTGAGACCCCTCTGCCTCTAATTGCTCACTGGCTTCCTCAACTGAATACCATGCTGGACCAACAAACCTATGCCTCACCCATCCTCCTCCCTTCTTCTTATTTAAACTCTCTTATCTCTGCTACCTCCAACAAGAAGGTGGGTTGCTACAGGGAGAGTTATTTACTTCATTTCCAAGCACTCAAATGGATTATATTGACTCTATTCTATTCCCTTTGTATCTCAGGTAATAGATAGGACATTCAGTCTCAGCCCAGGGTTTTACTGGCAGACTGTGGAAACTCAGGAACATGTTTGCAAAGGGAGAGAGACCACACAAGAGCTGCACACAGAGGTGAGGATGCTAGCCTTCAGTGGGCATTGTCAGCAGTGGACAACAGGAAAAATGTGGAATAATTATGCTACCTTTTCCTTGATTTTTTTTATTTTAGGTATCTGTTGCACTTGGGTGCAGTAGCTTCTTCCAGGATCCACTCATAACCCACTTCACTCTCCAGCAAATCCTCGACTCAGGACTAGATGTATGTGGTCTGCGGCTTCTGTATCCACCAGTGGGATTCCTGAGTGACAGTGCTGGTAGGACATAACTAAAGGGCATTAAACTACTTAACTCTCTGGTGTGCACACTCTGCCCTGGTTAGAGCACAATTCTATATGGAAATGATAAGTACAAATAAGTAAAATACATTTAAAAACAACCTCTTTTATTTTTAGTGTTTGCACCATTTATCCAGAGAGATGAGACACCCCAGCCTCTCCTTGCCATAGCTGTCCGTGGCCCGTATGCCCACTCATTGTTGAAGGATATAACTAGATCCGTAGATCATCTGATTCTCAAGAAGACAAGCCCAACTCCTGCTAAACCTCTCCACTGCAGAAGTCAAGATCTTCCAATGCTGTACTCACCTGAACTGGTCAGTCAAGTCCACAGGGAGCTGTGTTCGTGGTTTTCAGGAAGACTCAAAGGGGGCAGTAGAAAGAATCACAACCAGTCTCTGAATAGGTTTGTCGAAATTCAAAAATCAAATCAGATAGAAATTGAGAAGTGTATTTATTACTATTTTTGAATGCATTATTAGACCTTCTTACTAAACATGGTTATATTTCTATAAGACTTGCAGTCACAGGTCTTCTCCCCTGAAACTGTATACTCTTTATGATGAAACTCCAAACCCTAATATTTAAAGAAAACCGCTCACCTTCAGCAAATGAATAAAAATCTGTGTTTGTAGAGTTTCAGATGACGGAGTCAAAGACAGCCTGTTCAGATTGCCATCCTCCCTGTGTGCTACAACTAAAGGTAATGTAGGTCATCCTGGAGAACTTTCTCGTGTCTGTACTCTTGTTGTAGCAGAGATTAAACATTTTCACTTGAGTAAAACTGCTTAACTCTTTCTTGCCTCCTATACAGCTGACATACTCCTTGTGGCGTCGCCTCTCGTGCCTCCATGTTGCTACGGCCAAATTCTGGCTGTGTGTGAACGCAGAGGCTTCATTCTGAGGGGGCTGCACCGATTACAACTTCAGAGCTATGAAGCTGCAGTCCTCGGACTCACCAGCCAACAGGTAGAGCAGTGTGTGATAAAATATGAAGTACAAAGGTACTTGGACTTTGTATTTCCATTTTATGAAACTTCATACTTCTACTTAGTTGGAAATGCATTGTCACAAAGGCATAAAATACATAAAATGAGCTCAACATTAAACATCTGCAGCAGTAAAATGCAACATGCAAATATATTTGTATTTTAAGTGAATAAATAAATACAAATATTAACTCTTATATAGTTACATTAAAGGAAACTTTCTTGTTATTTACCTAGACAAACGTCTTCTGCAGTCCACCTCCTGTAACCCTGGGTCAGAAGATTCCTTCTCAGTGCCTGGTGTTGATACTGAAGAAAGAAAATGCTTTGCACCACAGCTTTAGTCTGCCCACAGGTCTCTGAAATTATATCTACAGTATAATCCATCATAAATGATATGACAAGGAAACATTTGATGGTATTAAGGCAGTAAGTCTGTATTGTTTTTCTCTGTTTCAGCCCTAATGAGAGAATTTAAAGCACACAAGCTTCTAAGTTGCCTCCACTCCATGGGTGATGGCGTTCAGTCACTAGAGTCAAGCTTGTGTTTCCACACAGTGCCCTACAGCAGTAACCTGTTTCATATCTTTGGTAAGAAGTATGTTTTTAGTGTCTGGAAAGATTCTAGTACATAGTTTGTTTATATTTCTCATGCATATTTTCTTTTCAGCTAGGTGTGCGTGGGCAGTGCCTGATCCTTCCGCTGTGGTCCTGTCCTGTCAGAAGTGTCCGTCCAATTCTGAAACGGAGCAGGTGGTTCTTTTGACCTTGTGTGGTCAGGACATGAGCCAAGGCCTGAGCCTCCTGCACAGAGCACTGACACAGGGACAAACGGGTGGGTGAAGCTGAAATACACTGCCAAATAAACAAAGCAGCCTACACACTACACACTACAAACATTATCAAACTGATGACTATGCGAGTGATTTACTATAAGGATCCTTTTTGTGCGTTAATGTTAAAAAAAAATAGATTGCACCCAAATTCAGTTAACTTAGTGTCAGAGCTTATTTTTCAGTGGTTGCTGTGGTTTTTAATGTCCATGATGTAGGATTTGAGCTGCTTGGTCTGAAGTGGCTGCCTGCGTTGACTCGACTTCAGGCTCAGGAAGTGAGTCCTTACGAGGTGGGAGAGCCGTTCAGCCACGGCAGTCTGGACCTTCTGATGTCGTCTCCTGCTCTAGTGTGCGCTCTCAGACGAGAGGATGCTTTCACTTCATTGAAGAACCTCCTACCAAACGATTACCCTGGTAACCTGGGTGTTCTGATGTCACCCACACCTGAAGTGGCCTCCAGACAAGCCTCCCTCTTCTTCTTTGAGCATGAGATCACTCCTTGTAAGTTTATCAGGAGCTGTAGAACAACAATGAGGTCTGAAACGCACATCTCACATTTTAACTCTTTCTGATCCAAACGAGGTTTCATTACAGCCTCAGAGTATATCTATACTATAACCTAATAGTAACAGAATCATTTAATAACAATATAATAATGTTAATGTAATAATATTAAAGAAAGCATATTGGCTTGAATTTAAGTAAGTAGATACAGTAGATGACTGATAGTAATTACTCATTTTAATGTTGGTAATGGTTGGTAAATGGTTGAAAAATAGAAAATATATTATGGCTATGAGTGAATAACAAGCTAATGAAGTGCTTGTTAATGAATTCACACGTTGGTCTAGTTTGAAACTCTTCAAATACAGTAGGAGGGTTAAAACTTTGAAATGCTATAAGACCTGTTGAACATACTGTTTCTTATGCAAGTGATAACGAGTTCACTTTCCGTTCAGGTCCACAGATGCTGCTCACTGTGTGTCTGTTCAAGCCAAGAGTCTGGAATCAAGCTTTCACTGAAATCCTCCGCAGACTCCAGCAGAAAAGCCTCATGATAGTAGGTCTACGAGTGTTGGCCCTGGGCAAAAGTGATGCAACCTCACTGCTGCCTGCAGGAAATGTAAGTTATAAGGATAGAAAAATCTGCTTTTATTCATCGCAAACCGTAGTAATTTATACAGTACTTCTTGTTTTGCAGGACTCCTCAGACTTGGAAGACCATGTGCAGTACCTGTGTTCCAGCTCCTCACTGGCTATCTGTCTCCAGGGACAGAACGCTGTAAAGAGGCTCCTGGACGTTCTGGACCAAGAGGACTCGTCCCTGTCAATAATCTGTTCTGACACGCTTCGTTTATATAAAGGCGTCTATGGTCAGTGTGCCCCGTCACATACTGGTACACATTCCTCAACTCTGAATCCACAGAGATGTCTTCGACTGTTTTTTGTCTTTTTAACCAATGCTACAGGATCGGGATCATATCAGAAAGCTATTGAGGATGTGAAGAGGCTTTTCCCAGATGGACTGTGCTGTAATGAGACCAGCACAATGAGGCAGGAGCAGGTATATGTCACACACATGCACCGAAGCAACAAGACTTCAAAATACTGTGAAGTGACACTCCTTTACAATTATGTCCTGTGTTTCAGATTCTCAGAAAAAGACATTCTGTTGTGTTTCAGATACTTAGCTTGTG
This sequence comes from Coranthus polyacanthus, assembly GCA_037367275.1. Taxonomy (NCBI): domain Eukaryota; kingdom Metazoa; phylum Chordata; class Actinopteri; order Kurtiformes; family Apogonidae; genus Coranthus; species Coranthus polyacanthus. Next base: position 21,864,800 of record JAPQRN010000026.1, read on the forward strand.
CTCAGACCCTTTAGCATCTGCGGAGCGTGAACAGAGCTGCAGCCTGGAGCCAATGATCCAGGCACATCTGCCAACACTGATGGCACCGGGACCACATGGAGGTTTATTTATCTGCCTCATTGTTATGGCAGAAAGGTCATTCGTAATGCACCATTTTATGTCCGTGAAAGTATATCACCATATGTATCCAGGTCCTATTGAGCACCAAAGTTCCAACTATTTTAATTTTACTGAAGCATTTAGTATCAGGTTTGTTATATGAGGCTGCCGACTGTGTGTCTGAATATCTCATATTATGTCTTAAACAAGGTTATAATAGTTTTGCATTTTTTATTAGTTTTTATTTTTTTATGCCTTGCTTTCAATTTCCGTTTAGTTTTAATATGTTTTTAGTTTTTGAAAAAGCTTAATTTTAGTAATATGGGCTATGTGTCATGGGCAAGATTCAAAAAGGCCAGAAAAAGTATGGTGTAGTTAAAAACTTAAAAAAAGTATTCATAAGTATAAAAAGATGTGTCAGTATCTTTGTGTCATTAACCAGAAAATGGAAATGGAAAGGCTTACATAATAAATAAAGACTAAAAGCAGACATTTCTCTATAATTTAAGTTTATTTTAGTTAATAAGACACAATACAGTTTCAGTTTTTCTTTTGGAAAGCCTCATTTTTATTTTAGTTAACGGAAATGTTTTTTCTCACCTAGTTTGTCATTTTGTTAGTTTTCATTAACAATAGACTTGGTTTTAACTCCAACAGAATCACTTCATCATGTTTTTGAATTGAACACTGCATGGTTCAATCATTTATCAAAGTAAAATGGCTCCCTATAAATTATTTAATCATTTATTGGGACTTTGGCTGTGACTCACCAGGAGTAGATGTTGAAACATGAGTCTGTTCCAGGTGACCTTTGTAAATGTGCACAAACAAATGTCCTGTTTTGCTTATTTACTGGTACCAGGGTCCGTGATACACGGGTCACTAAGGCAAACAACCTGTTTGCTGCTCTCCTTAAATGTTCCCGTGCTGAGCCCAGAGCCTTCGCAGCTGGACCTGCTGGAGCAGCTGCTGAGGTCAGGCTGCCATCTGGTGGCCGGACGGATGACCGTACTGGATCATGAGCAGATGATGCACGTCACTGACACGCTGCTGTCATCAGGGAGAAACGAAAGGGTGAGTTGAGGCTTTGATATAACGTGCTTTACTTCATTACAAGCTGTGTTAGATACTGTGTTTGTTGCATCCTTTTTAGAAGGTTCCTTTTTTGAGAGGCCCTTGCCTCATCGTTGCTCTGCAAGGGGACAGCATCGTGACCTGCTTCAACCTGATCCTTGGAAGGTAGGGAAACATCCAGCTCAAACAAATACGCATCCACAGTATGTTCGCATTCATTACTTTTTCTGTCTTTCCTGTTTTTATTACTACACGTAAGCATTTATAAGGAGAGGCCAGATCTGGAAAAGCTACGGAGAACGTTTATCTACCCGCAAAATAACAAAGAGGTAAAGAAAAGAGCTTCTCTGTAGATTAGAAACTGTTTAGTTGTTAATTATACTCTGTCTCTGTTGTTCTCTTGTCTAGGCCAAACAGCTGATTCGCTACCTGTTCAACGTCTCCTGAAAGCTGTCATGTCACGTAACAATAAAGACGCATGTATTTTCTTAAGATCTGTACACATTGTTTTAGAAATGTTTGTTTCAGATAATATACATATTGTTTGTATAGAACTACAATGTAATAAAAGTAATTTTTCTCTCCTCTGGTGCCCTCACTTTTGAGGAATATGTAGTATTAGTAAGAACCCGATTCTGTAGGTCATTGAGACAAAAAGTATCCACACATTTCAGATGAAAAATTATTTTAATTCTCAAGATGATAAAAATAATTTTGTGAACTCTGTAAACCATTGCATAACTGTAGTGTAACAATTTAACAAGTGTTACAAGTAGGAATACACTACAGAAAATATGCGATAGACAATCCTCAATGTAGAAAAGCAATATCTAATATTCTAAGACTTGCAACTATTTTTGTGTTCACAACACAAAACATATCAATATACCAACAGAGTTATTTCTACGATTATCAGTAGAGAATTTCCTACATATCCATAGCTCGTTACAAAATAATGGACATATATTTAAATCTATAAATAATGTCTTAACCCACTGACATTAAGTAAATTCTTGAAATGCAGTTTCCTCAGAAATAACACATTCTGTAGTAAATCACTGTATGACCCTGATAAAAATACATTTTGTTCCTTATATTTCCTCATTAAGCTGACAAATAGAAACTTGAAAACTTTGTTTTTAGTTCTAATAAATTTTATTGAATAGCAGTTCACAACTAGATGCTACATCATAATGAATTAATTGCGCTCCATAGTATTCCAGTGACCTATTCCTTGAATATCTAATTTAGAACAATACATTCAATATTTCAGGGCTTCAATGTTAAAATAACATTTCTACTGAAATTTTCTAAACAATATGGAACAAGTGGTTCCACATTCAGATTATTTACGTTTGACAACACCTGTTGTACTAGTATTTTTACTTAATTTGAACAGCTCCATACATCATACTCATATACATGTACAAGATTGCATAAATCTTCAGGCTCCATTTTCATAATATTAAAAACAAAAAGACAACACAACAACTAACAATAATGCAAAATAGAGTCAACTATTCCAATGCAGAGCATAATGATACATCTATTACAGTTCATTTACAAGATTCTTCCTATTTGGTGCTTTTCCTTACAAACAGTTGGGTTTTTGGTGCCAAATGACAAATTGAAATTGAAATTGTGTGTTTGATGGTAAGTATTGCTGTGTTTTCTTGGGTGACATGGCAAATACAGACTGAGATACATGAATATTAATCAAATATAACCTTCACTCCTTCCTGTGAAACAAACCTCATTTACCGTCCTGCTTTTATCTCAAGTGGCCTGAATGCAGAGGATCATTTAGTAATCACATTGTGGTCCACAAAAATATTGTAAGGCACTGAAATTTTGATTCTAATTAAACAAATTATCTAATTTTTTTTTTTCATTTGACTGAGAGCAAACACTGTCTCAGTGACGTGTTCTTTTCAAACCAATCAAAATTATGTAATTATACAAGGCACAGATGAAAGGGTAATTGGTCCGTTAGATAAATGTAAGAAATCTTAAGAAATGTAAGCTGTGCTTACGACGTTTGCTTCAGATTGGGGCAAGGAGACCACGAGAGATATCGTAAAAACTCAATTTGAATTAAGTCTGTATCTGCCATTGATGCTTGTCACAATCATCATCTGTCCCTGTAATTTACGAAAGAAAAAAGAAAAAAAGAAAGAAAGACTAATTTGGACCACGGCTTTAAGAAGTAGAAAACAAAGAGTCAGTTAAAAAGAAAGCACCGTACAGTCACTGTAGGCCTATCATAACAGCATAAAATGCATAACCATCCATTTCCAAAATGATTGAGATTATGTAGTTAATCAAAATCAGCAAACAAAATTAACTTCAGAACAGTACTGTAATGAAGTTTATATGGCCACTTCAGACAAACAAATGTCATTCACCTTTGACATTCCTTCACTGTAGACAACAATTAAACTGACACTGAATCCTCGCTTAAGGTCAGCATGTGCGAGCCAGTATTGCACAAATCTGCCATAAACGTCATTGTATACTTAACACAAAAATCAAATGTACAAATACACATTTTGTAAGGATCTGACGCATGCATTTTTGATCAACTCACTATAGCTAACTTTAGACAGAAAAGGATGCCATCAATTACTGTTAATGAATCTATTTAAGGTACTAGGTGATTTACTTTTTCTTTTCTTTTTTTTAGATCAAATTAGATTTCTCACAAAAAAAAAAAAAAACAAATCGATGAAATGTAATACAACAGAAATAACAACAGTACAGGTCTTTGGTAAAACTGCAAAAAATGGGCTCAAGTCCATTAATGTAAGCAAAAGCCATTGGCATAGTCTTGTCATTCACTCACTAAGAGGATATCATGTCCTACTGGATGAAATATCAAAGCAAAAATCCAGCCGAAAACAGAATTCTTGGACTCGGTTTCATGGAGATGCCTTTGACGCTCTGACTAACAGCTTCAGCCAAAAACCACGTCCTGTTCACAAATACAGGCTGCTATATCAGTACTTAAGCATGTATTTGAATTCTGCTCAAGGGTAAATTTTCCCTTTAGAATACATATTTGGACAGCTACTCGAACACCACTTTGGTTCATTTTTAGAATTTCACTCTAGACATCATTAATTTAGTTGGCTTCACAGGCAAAACAAAAAAAGCCGCCAAAAGACCCTGTGAAATTAGCTGCGCCGTACGCCGAGTAGCGGCGTACGGAGGAGAAGAAACGCAACGCAAACACATTGACTTCAATCAAAAAGGAAAAAAGGGACAATCTAGAGCAGAACAGGT
>JAPQRN010000026.1:21869354-21938217 GCA_037367275.1 Coranthus polyacanthus
GGAGGAGAAGAAACGCAACGCAAACACATTGACTTCAATCAAAAAGGAAAAAAGGGACAATCTAGAGCAGAACAGGTCTGTGACATCATTCTAGGCGATTTACAAAAAGTACTGGAAATCTGACTCAAATGGATTTACAAATGAAAAAAAATTCAATCAAATAAGGTTTAGTCAGGTAAGAAGACAGACTATTCCATAGTTTCTGAAATCTGAGCTGTGGATGCACAACAACATTCAAACATCTAAATGTATTACAAGAAACTACATTAATACCTTTTCCAGTAGCAGCGAAGCTTGCGGAAATTATTAAGCCTTTACTACTCTAAAAGTAAGTCAATACAAATATTCTGGCAGTGTGACACAGTGCGACCTTTTTTTTTTTTTTTTTTTTAAACATTTATTTTATTTTTTTTTTATAGCTGGTTAATATATCGCATAACATGCAATACCAGAAGTGCTTAGCCTGCCTTTTATGCTGTAATATAATCATGAAAATGCTAAAATACCATAACTTGTCTTGATATTTTTCCTCTGAGTTGCTTAATTGTCATTTAAGTGAATGTAAACAATGCATCTTCCCATATTTATAAGTAGCAAAAAGGTGTACCTGGAGATACAGGATTTTCTATTGAATTTAAAGCAAGAATAAAAGATTTAACACAGTAGAAGGTCATTTCAATTACAGAAACTAAGCACAAATCCTATGCAAAGTCCAACTTACAGGTTAACTACGGAATTCTTCATTCACTGCAGAATTACATTACAGTTACCCAACTGTTTTAAAAAGCATTTTTTTTAGATGTTGCTATACAAATTCATGTGTCCTACGTTTGCATACTCCCAGACGTTAAATTGTAAAACCTAATTTCAAAGACTGAAGCTGCACCAAAAGAGCACCACGACCGAGGAAGGAAGGAAGGAATGAGTGGGTTGTTGTTGTTGTTGTTGTTGTTGAGGGAGGGGGAGGTTAAGGGGAGGCTGAAGTCAGGACACAGGCACCGGCAATGTCTGTTTTCAATTAACTCGATGGGATTGGGCCAAAATACACCGGCATTTCTATGTGTGTGTGTGTATATATATACACACATAGACACGGATGTTACAAGTTTTGCAGAAACCTGTGCACAAGCTTCAACTACTTGTGTTTTGCTCGGACAATTTTCACACATTATCTTTATAACTAAGGCAAGGCACTTTAGAGTTAGAGGCCGATATGTTCTAGTCAAGGTCAGGAGGCTAGATTCCTACAAAAAAAACAAACAAAAAACAAAAACAAAAAACAAAATAAAATAAAACCCATCATTTCAGGCTTTTAGCAAATACAATACATGCTTTCTAATGGCTAGGCTATATAAATCTCTACAAAACAAAACTAATTGATTGAATAATAGCCTTAACATGTAGCATGTGCCTTACTGATATTACAGCTGCTGGTTATGCCTAAAATACATTTTAAATTTGCACTTATTTGATTGAAATTTTATAAATCTAACTATGAAAAGTAGAAACTATTAAGTATTTTTCTATGAAATCTTAATAATATGTAGAACCATGCTATGATTTAACAATAGGAAACATGAAATATTCAAATTATGTTTCACAGTACACACAAAAGCTTCAGACATTAGCTTATATAGAAAAAAATGTATAAATCTACAAAAGACACAAAAGAATACCTACAAAGCAGCTTAAAGCAAATTTCTATATACCCTTTAATAAAGTCCCACATCAACAAAGTGCTTTAATAAGAAATCAAACTTCTTCAGAAAGTTGGTCAAAATAATGATGCTTGACTGGTTGTTTTTGTTTGTTTTGTTTTTTTAAGAAAATGTTCCTTGTATGAAAAGCTTGGGTTCGACAAAATCTTACTTAAAGAGGAACAGTGAAAACTGAACGATGGGGAGTTTTGGTTGTTTCCGTGATGAGTCTGATTTGCACATACAGGTGTGGTTATATCTCACTGGATGCCAATGTTTTACAGATGTGCATATTCTGGTCCATGAGGCGTACATTTCAAACAGTCTGCGGCAGAGTGACGTTAGTGACAGATTCCTCCAGGTCGTCTTACTGTGTGGAATCACTTCAAAGTGTGGGAGTGATTAGACATAAAAAATAGGAGTTCCGGTTTTTGACGTCTGGTTTCTTGACTTGCTCCGCTTTGACTCAGATGTATTCCTCTTTAAATAAAAATCTGCTTTAGTTTTGCCTGCTTTATGTTCAACATCGCTACCTGTATGCGAAGTCGGTAGGATTTCACACACCCTTAAGGAGCCATCTTGGATTTTTTTCTAGCATTGTTTTTATTATTTCCCTGTGAATGCATGATGGCTAATAGGACAGCTGCCTTCGACATCGTAAAAATCTTTTTCTCACTCTCAAAATGACTTAAAAAATGACCTTAAAGACTTGCTATTTGCGACAAAGGACGTCTTATAAACATTTTTAAAACTAGGACACATATTTTTGGTTAAGACAGCATATTAAATTTAAAGTACATTTTATTTTATCAAATATAATTATCTGTCATTTACTAAAACATTTTATTGAATGTACGCATATTTCCACGGTGGTTTCGGTTGAAATCCTTTAAACTCAGTGAAAGTTTTAGTGAAGTGCATTAAGTAAAAGACGCCTTTTTCCTCAATAATCCAACAAGTGCAGTTTGGATGTTTAAACAACAAACCATGTGGGCAAAACACAATCTCACACACTTTGCCTTTGTGCGTTTAAGGGATAACCAGGCTTATGAGTTGGATTTGCTAATTTTTGAAATATCTTTTTATATTTATTTTAAAAGAAATGCAAATTTGCATGTTGTTTGGGGGAAATAATGTGAGTCATTTGCAAAATACACACAGCGGAAAAGGTAAAAAGAGTGCTGCAGGTGTGTGTAGTGCTCTAATTTTGTGCGCAGGGCTTTTCGTATACAAAGAAATTCAGTTGACGTTCACATAAAACAGGCAAAAGCTAAAAAGAATCCCCTTTGTAAGTCTAATCAACACCATGATTTATCAGTCAAACATCATTTAATTCTTAATGAAATCAATCACTGTATGAAACAGACATTGCTATATAGAAAATGTAATATCTATTAGTAGTTTTTCAAAGGGCTAAATCTTTAAATAGTACCTTGAGTAATTGTACATCACCACTTCAGTATTTTTGTTCTACAGTAGGGGCATTCTGTTTTACTAGGTGCACAGTTCTCACATAGTACATAATGTTGGCAAGGCTGCAGAACAATGCAACGATCATGCTTTTGGCAAACTATACATTTCTTTGACTGAAGCTGATATATTACCTGTTGGGGAAGAGAAGAACGAATATCAGCTGCAACTTAGGAAAACACAGTTCATGCAGTTTTTTTTTTTGTTTGTTTTTTTTAAATAAGCATGCTTGATGAAAAACAGAGATCTGGAAGAAAAAAAAACCATCTTACAAGTATTTAGGTGCTACAAATGAAATGCTGTGTGTGATCTAGTCTTTCTTACCCCGTCTATTAGGTCTAGGTCATTACGCAGCTGACTCTGGATGGAGTGAAGCTTTGACAAAGGGAGCTGGTCCAGCTCTCCGTAGCTTCGTAGAAGAGGTGTCCCAGGGGTGCGACAAAGCACGTCAAAGTCCCCTTGGAGCTCTTTCAGCTTGCGCTCGGTTTCCTCCCATTTCTGTTCTGCCAGTTGCCGCTCTGCCTCGGCTGTTTTCGCTTGTTCCTTTGCTTCATGAGCATCTTTCTGACAAGCTTCGCAGGCCTGCAACGACCAACGTTGTGAGTGAGATAAAAGCAAGTGCTGGCCGATTCGTCGATACGCGCTATGAACATGTATGATAAACCAATCCCAGTGAGTAAGAAAAAGTACTTCATTCACACTCATCATGCGATCATTTGACCCGTTAAACGGAGCCTGAGACACATTCACACCATCTGGCCAATCAGATGAAGCCACAGGTATTGGAAAAAACAACAGCACTTCTGCTATTTGGAATCACTTTGGATTCAGAAGAGAATAATGTGTTACAAACGACATAAGACATGCCCAAGAGTTATGGAAAATATTTTAAAGAGAGCAGGGAACATTAAACTTCAAATGTCTTAATCAAATTAATGTTCTGTTTAACTGGTTGGGTTTATATGCCATTTGTAAAAGCATTTTCAAAATAGTTTATTTCATAAGAAAAATCATTTTATTTACAATCTTATTCAGTGGCCATGTGCTTTTAAACGTTTAGACTGGGTTAGTAGTGTACATGTAGTGTGCAGGTAGGGCTGGGTGATATGAGCAGAAAAATATAATTGTAATTTTTTTTTCAGTATTTGGGATAATTTTCTTCTGTCTGCACGAACTGAACACAAAACATCATTTAAAATACTTTCCTTTACTATATGTGGAATATGTTTTTTTTCCACATCAGTATATTATTGTCAAAACTTATTCTTGTACATAACTGCTCCATGCATTATTATTATTAAAATTATGATGATTATGGTGAGTATGTGCATAATTATTATTATTGTGTGCAATATCAATAAACAATAACAAAAACGCAGCACTTAAAAGGCTGCCAATCTGCATTATTTGTTAAAAAATAAAAACAAATTTAAACACATTAAAGCTCTGCAGATATGACATAACAACAGGTCGCATTTTGTATTTTTTGCTCGACCCGTGTATAGTTCAGACTGTACGCACACGTCAATATTTGGTTATTTATCGCACATCATACCATTGCCATGCTAGTGCAGATTTTGCTCATTTTGTGCTACTGCTCCACCTTACGAGAATGAAAGCCGCTTGACACACAGACACTGAAAACACACTGACCTGCTTGACCTGATGCCAGGCCTCCTCCCATTGTTTGATCTTCCTCTTGGCCTCGTCCAGCTCTCTGAAAAGGCGCGCCACATCAGCACTGCTGGTTGTGGAGCTTAGGCTGCTGTAAACTGGAGACGGACTGGGTGAAAAGCTGCCACTTACAAAGTCCCAAATGTTGCTAGCTCCTCCATTCAAGCCTATGCAAGTGCCGTGTTAAAAATCAGAAGATCAAGCACAACAAAAGATTATTAGTATTGGGCTCTGTGAGGAATTGGGAATACTCATTTCAAGAGGTTTTTATTTAAAGCTTTGTGATCATTACAACTGTTTTACTCTATCTTCAGTTCATGCTTTTGTAAGCAGTGGTTTGAGAAATAACTTTGCACTGACACTTAGATTAAAAGTCAATCTGCCTTTAATGCTTTCCAGCTCACTTGGACTAAAATATCTGATGCTATCAGCTTACCCAAAGAGTTCTGAGAAGAGGAGGTGGGTGTTCCCAGGAGGCCATGCTCTTGCTTGGCCAACATCGCTGAAGGTTGATTTTGCTGAGATACCGTTCCAGACAGCAGAGACTGAGAAAGGGACTGGGAGAGGGAGCTTAGAGGGGAGGTGGAGAGCGATGAGGAGGAATTAAAAGAGGATGATCGTGCAAGGGAGCCGGGAATGTTCACAGGAGCAGAACCACTTAGCACCCGCTGACCTGTGGACAAATTCAATTATTTCATTTTCATAATCACGCTGAGACCACTTGTGATCAAAAAGTCAAACGGCTGAAATCACTTACTTGCCAATCCTACATTGTTGTCTTGCTCCTCTAACTCCTTATCAAGAGATGCAACATTAATGTCACTGAAGTTGAGGTCCAGAGCAGAACCTGAGGAAGAAAATTAAACATGTCAACAACAAAACGCAGACACAGCGGTCAGGAATCAGCTGTGCCTTTACCTACACGTACCTATAACGGACTCCACTGTGTTGCTCCCTGGATAGAAAGGAGTGGCTTTTGCATTCATTGTTGATAAGGTGGTGGGTGAGGAGCTATCCGAGCCAATACTGGATGCCAAGCTGGATGTTATACTGGAGGTAAAGCTTGAAGCCAAAGGGTTCACCGCAGAGAATACAGTATTTTGTGTCTAAAAGGAAAACACAGAAAGAAAAGTTTTACATAAACACATGCTAATCAAATACGCAAATTATTATCTAGTCATAGAGCAACACATTGAAACACACACCTGTTTTTCTTGGTCCATCAATTTTTGATCCCCCTGCCCCTTGTTTTTAATCTAAAAAAGATTTAATAACACAGAAATGGCACATTTCAATAACACAATTATACTTGTTGAGCAGCTTTACATTCATTTACATGTATTTATTTATTTACGTTACAAGTATTTTTTTTGTTACTTTTAATGATTTAGTTCACGGTGTGTATCTTAGCCTGCCACAGGTGGAATTTAAATAAAACGGTAGATTTGCTTTATATCCACAATTATAGAGACGTGTTTTGCTCAGAACGGGCAGCATCCCTTTTGTATTTCAAAATCAGAAAGTAGACAAAATCAATTCCAGCAGAAGTGTTAGCCTAAAGTTAGAATTCTTCCTGTCTGTGTTAGTTGGACGTGGGCTGGGCGATAAAACAATCTCAAAATGGGATCATGATAAAAATGAAGGTCGGTAACGATGATAAGCTTTTGACATTTATACTTAGATATAGACAGATTTAACAGCCTGTCACACAGAACCACCACATGTGGGTTTATTTTCCATTTGGTGAGTAAATCACAGAAGGCTGTTTAGCACACCAGCAGGAATAGTTGTGTAATGTAGTAAAAAACACCCTGCTGAGAGTCTGTACTGTGTTTTGGTCTCATTTCCAGACGCGCTGCTTCTGTTTGTGTCTGGGATGCGTTCAGGGCACCTCGTAAACTCTGAAAGCTCCATTGTTTTGGCAAATGAAATGTTGCATTCAAGTACACCACGTAAATTCAGAAATCTCTACACAAAAGCCCAGAAATGCTGTTTAAAAACACAATAGTTTTGAATTTCTTTATTTTCAGCATTATCGAGTTATATATTGTGATAAATTTCGATATCGATCCATATAGAATAAAGTTTGATCAGCTTTTCACCGTATCGCCCAGCCCTAATTGAATATAAATAAATACAGTTTTGGGTTGATTAAAGTTTTTACTTTTATAAAGACTACTCAATACTGCATAAATCCTTACATACAACATGCATCACATTACAACGCCTAACACATCATATGAGCGACAAATTATAATAAATGAAAACTACTGAATAAATGAAAATGACATAAAACCAAATAGAAAGAAACATGGCAAATAAATGAATGATAAATAAATAAATCAATGACAATGGGCCCTGATTTATGTATATGTTGTACTCTTTCTAAAGCTAACGAGAGCAGTCTGTATACCTGATCCTCACGTTCAAAGCCCGGAGCTTTAGGATAGTTAGACGTCAGAGATGAGACACTGGATGTGGTCGACTCTGAACATAAACTACTATTAGTTAAGGATTTGGGCCTGCTGATGGATCCCACAGGGGATAACAAACTGTCGCTTCCTGAGCTTGGAGTTACAGTTGAGCTATTAGAACATGAAACCTGAGAAAGAGAAGTGGACATGATCTTAATAAAATGATGATGCAGTAAATAAATAAAACCACAATGATGTGATAACTCTTCATGTGAGCCTCCATCTAAGTTGAAGAATGTACTGAGTAACAATAAAAAATTCAGTACTTTCTTGTTTTTACTAAACTACCAACACTGCCTCTGTTCTTCTAAACAATGTAGAATGAAATGTAAAACAGTAAAAGAAAATATAAAGTGACAAATAATGTATTAAAATAAAACGTGGCAACAAATAAACAAGAACATGGTAATATAAATGTTGACCAGTAATGTTTGGTATGGTTGTGCAGATTAAGCAGACAATTGCAGTTGCAGGTCATGACGTAACACGAGAGAAAACGTACACTTCCTACTTGGCCGTTGCTACTGGTTGCACTGGTGGTGGAGTTGCCTCCACTGTTCCATTCACTGACTGGACATTCTGAATACTGCTGGGAGCCCAGCTGGGACTGTGAACTCGACTGGATCGCGGTTAGCAATGAGCTCATGGTCTCTTCTGTAGAGGGAATTCCTGGGAGGATTAAAAAACTGTATCAATCTGAATGAAACCAACACGACTCCTGACAGCCAGAAACAATGTTAACATTCTGCATTTGTTCGAATCAATCAACAAGTAACTGATGAAAGATAAATTAAAAAGCTATACCTAAATATGTAACTAAGTTAAAACCAAAGTTTTCATTGCAAAAAGAACAATAACTTCCACACAGCTGTACTCTCTTCTCATCATACAGACAAAGAAGGGAATATTACAACACAGAGAGCAGCAGTAAACATTGCGATTTGAGGTGCAAACAGAGAAAAGCACTTGTTGAACCATCATGTCTCTGCTCCATTTACCCTCTAAGCAGACAAATGATACTATATATTGTAATGAAAAGCATTCACTTACTTTCTACATGTGCAAATGCACAAAACGGTCCTCTGGGACAGTATCCAGTTTGCCGCATATCGTTGCATTTGGTAGATTTGTAGATCTTAGACAAAGAAGAAAGTGATTAAAAAAAGAATAATTCTGCACTTTGAAAAGCTGGCTAGACAATAAATCAATACAAACAATAAATAAAATTAATATTTGCTGGTTCAAGTTTAGCTTGGTGGGGGTTTTTTGTTAAAAATGAGAAGTTAGTATTGTTTAGGAACTGATACTAAAGCCAAAGTTTTCCTACTGGTATTGAAAAATGTTGACCAATACCCTGGCCATAACTGCAACACACTACAATATTAACAAGAGAATTCGCTCACCTCGGGGTGAAACTGCTGTTCAGTGCGAGAGTGACAATACTGGCAGCTGTCTCCGCTGTCACACTTTGAGGGCTCGCCCCATTCATCCCCGTGTTTCACATTCGGACATGGAGTTGACCTGCATTCACAGAATCACAGCCTCCAACACACTGCCACATGACTTCGCATTACTTATCATTTTCACGACTTAAACAGAGCGGTACCTCACCTGTACTTGAACTTTCGTGGATTTCGTCTTCGATCTCTACTGTTGTGGTAGTGGGGACAAGCGTAGCCCTGTCTGCATAGTCTCGGGGGCTTAGTACACTGATCTGTTTTATAATTGGCTAAAACAAAGTTGGTATCTGCAGAAAAAAAAGGCATTAACCATGTATGTATTACTTCCTTCAGGTGTGCAGAAAAATGATAATGAGAGCTTTTATTCAGCAGGTTACTCACCTTGCCAACGGGGGTCTTCCGTCAGGGTTTTCTCAATCATAGCCTGACTAGCTAATACACCAGGCTGCAGATCAGGAATACCTTCGCCAGACCCCAGCTGTCCATTTTGGAGGGCCTCTTGTGCTTGGATCTCTCTGTGCACATAAAATGTATGTTCAGTTCACTCTTTATTAAGATCCCATATGGACAACGTGGTTGCAGCACAACAGCCACACAGATAAACATGCACCAAACAGAGACAACAACACATAACACAATGCAATGCTGAGTAGACGAAGACAAAGAATAAATATATACAATACATATATTAAAAACACAAGGAAAAACAAAAGAGAAAGCATTTTAAACTTTAAAAAGTTCCATTGTGACCATTTAATAATCTGAATGCACTGGGAACAAACAAGTATTTGTAACAATTACACTTAATCCTAATTATTACTTAACAAGTAAACAAAAGTAAAATATCTATGGCTCAATATACTCACGCTGCCTCTGAATTAATTACTGATCACCACCTAATTTCATGAATTAACTACAACACTTCAAACTGCTGAATGTAAATTTCACGTTACACTAAGCCATGTGGCACAGAGTCTGTCATAGCATTAGTTATAGACATATGCACCAGTGTGATAAAGAAATCTGTATGATAGTGAAATATTGTAATACTACTACAAAATTTAAAAAAGCTCCTGAATAAAAATGCAATCGTGTGATTTTTGCTGGATCGACTTAAATTTTTAATCCAATTTTAAAATTCACTGCAGTTCCTAGTCATGAAACTCTTATTACTACGCTGCTGGTATGAGCTCAGATACATTTGCAGCAAAGGCATTAATAAAACATGTTTATCTATTATACGTTGTGTTTTCAGAAATGCATCAAGCCAAGCCGTTAAAGCCAACTCAAAATCTGTCCATCCATTAAACCCCAACAATATAGATAATCTGTTTACTTTGTATAAATTGTTTTATCTGTTTATCCTATTGTGAAGCTTGTTACTGAAAACAGAGGTCACCGTTTGCGTCGTATGTCACCTGATATCATAGACTGGAGGTCGGAGATCATGTGGCCCGTGAGCAAAAGCACAGTGGAGGCCATTCTTCACACAATGCCCTCGAGCGTCTGTCTCATGGATACAAGTGCCAGTCTTGTAATAGCGAAGATGGTACTTGCGCTCTGTGTCACCAGTGGTCCGGTGTAAATAAGGGCAGCTAAGAAAGCAGGAAATAACAGAAATATTTAACAACTCATCTGGGAGAAAGCGATTTGACATGCTTTTTTAAATAAAATGCAAGTGCAATAAAACCTGGAATATAAAATGGCCTTAATACAGAACATCTAGCAGAATTTTGTTTTTAAAATTGTACAATGTTCAAGATGTGATTGTGGTTTACAACTGTAAATGTCTGTGCAGGCAGCATGTATCATATAACATGAACATTATGAGCATAAAACGGACAAGCAATGCACTGGCATGTAAAAATAACCCAAACAATGCATTACGATCACAGTCAGCATGTAACTTACATTAAGGGGTTAATAAAATGAGATTAAAGCTCATTTTTAAAGAAGAATAACATTTGATTGTATACACAGGGCTGACACACCACCACTGCCTCAGGAAATGTATGGCAAATAAGCCTCCTGAATAAACCAAATTTTCCTTTCTTGAGCAGCAACAGTTGCTATAGCAACACATAAGGTCATACAAAAATAGCTGCCATTGGCAAAAGAGGAATTGTAAGGATTGCAGTCATTCACTGTAGGCTATCAATTCAATACTTTTATTTCAGAGGTGCTCAATTAGGTGTCGGACACTATTTTCAATTCCTGCATTCAAACAGAGAGGCAGCTGGAAAGAAGCACCGTCTTTATACATTGACTGTTGCAGATTACATGAGAAACATGTCACCTATTTCAAGGATTCACAAGGAGATTGTGTGTCACCAGACAGTTCAATCAATGCTTAACTCCTCTAACGCCACAAACCATCAACAAAAAGTTTAGAAACCGTTATTGCCTCTGTGATGAAAGAGGAGAAAAGACAACATGCAAAACAGCAGAAGATATGCAGTAACCAACAAATCGCAAGAAATTTAAAGCTAGGGAATTAAATGTTTGTGATTCAAATCACAGCTGTGATTCAAATATAATAGCAGAGCATTACCCTCGGCTCAACCAAAGGGTCACATAACCTGTGCAACAGATAAATGCAGCAAAACAAAAAGCAGTGTATGAAGAAATCTCTGCAGAAGTGCATCTCTGATGTGATGCGTACAACTAGAAAATGTAGTGAAATTTAAAATCTGACTACGCTCCTATCTGGTGTAAGACTAATTTTTACATCAGGTAGGAGCACCGGATGTAGCTGCACGATGATGTAATCTGCACAATGGTGAAATATTGTAATAATACTAAGAAATACTGCTACAGGCAACTTCCAATATTTCAACACTTAATGTATCTTGTAGTTAAAAGAAAACACATACACACTGTATTGTATTCTTATTAAACACGCAGATTTATATCTTGCTTTGAAAATTATTTCTTATCTTAGGAAAGCACACAACTATTCTTTGCAGACATTTTTAAATGCATTGCCAGTATTTTCTTTAGGTTTTCAGAGGGCTTAGGTGCTGTCTGGGTTCTAGCATTTCCCCTAAGTTTGTGGAAGGCTTAGGCACACAGGTAGGGCAGGAAAAGTTTTTCAATAAAAAAAAATACAGAATTTCACATAATTTTGGACCCTTCTTCTTCTTCTTCTTCTTATTATTATTATCTGTGTATAGATTTTTTTGAAAAGGTAGAGCAGACAAAAATAAATAATATTCAAAAAGCTTAAAAAGGAAGCTTGCAAAAGCAGTCCACTAAGGACCAGCTGCAACATTAAATCTGGCAAACTTTACTTTACTTAGATTTTACATTGAAACCCTAACTGCTCTTGCATCAAAATGTCTATTATAACCAGACCAGCAGTTTAGAAACTAAATTCAGAACGAGGTGCACTGCCCTGAGAGAAAAAAAAAAAAAGACCTTGCTTATCACACAATAGAGCGTTAATGGTTACGGAAATGGTGGAAAAAGTTATTATCTATCAGGATATCCTTTAAAATGCACAAACAATTCCTTCAATCACACACAGTGTTGTTATAGCAGCTACATAGGATTCAAATCATTTTAAGAAATAAAGTACTATATTGTTAAAGCAGCGGAATGATTTCCAGCATATAAGAAAGAGCAGGCCAAAACTATTTAAGGCAGCAGAAATAATGTTATCCACCACTGATGAGACGCATTTCTGTTCTGTTTGATTCAAGTTATAACATGCTTCACTCACTGATCATCAACCCAAAAGTTTAAACAAAACCTTTGTCAGCAGCTGCATCTCCACCACCACCACCACAGGGTTTTCCTGAGTAGAGAAGAGATGACAGAAACTGGGACTTACTCATCTCCATCTGGGCAAATTCCTGTGGTCTCGTCGTACTTCGTGCAGTACACGTCTGGGCTGTAGTTGAAGGTTCCGTCTCTCCTCCTGATGGGTCGTCTTCTCCGCTGGTTGAGAAAATGCCAATGAAAGCACGTAAAGGGTCTGTGCTGCGTACACTTGTGCTGGAGAAACAACGGGCACTGCTCTGTCCTGAACTCCTTCAAGTATCTGCAACAACGAGGAAAAGCAAAGACAAACGATTAGAAGACAGGTTTTATTGTAATTATTCACTAACAGGTAAAGTGGAGCCAAGGAAAAACTTCAGAGACGAGCGCCGTGTCGTGTACGTTGCTAGTCGTAGCCTACTAAATATTTTGGGTCACAAACGTTAGCTTGCTATTCACAGCCCAGACTACGTATCTATTTTAACGTAACGCCACTTGACACTCCATAAGCGTACGTCAATAAATGTGCGTAGCAAGAGGGAACTCAAAATAAGGCCGAGCTATTTACAAGCAGACTGGTTAGCGAGTTCCTGGCTAATCATTTAGCAGTCCAAGTTGACGGTGTAATATTCAAAGGATAATACAAAACATTTCCTAAACTCTGTCAAACAGTTGTAAAACATTCCGATAACGGCTGGCTTATCAGTTAAGTGATTTAAGACGCGCGTGTTTCCTACATTTGTAGTGATGTCGTTAGCGTGCAGTCGCTGTTTGCTATGCAACGTTAGGTAGTCACAAAGCCAGGAAAAGCACCATGTTTTAACGCACACACCAGAGTTGAGGAATGCGTGAAATGCTAACGCGCATCGGTGCACGTGCAAATAACAATTTCGGCGACGAAGAATTGCGCTGCTTTTTTTTGCAGCTGCTTTACTCACGTATAGTGGGTAGGTTTCTCGGTTTGAGGAGACGCATTGGCCGCCGTTTTCGAAACCGACGGCATTTTCAGTCAAAACAATGAATTGCGCATGCGCTCAGATCTGTTGCTCGCGTGCGTGCACGTCCTCCTGCAAACGGAGACGCAGGGGTCGCTCCGAAGAGAGGCAGAGATAAACACCGATGAACGCGAAAAGAGGGCTCAATTATTTGAGTTATACAATGACTAACCTCCTTTAAGGTTCATTTAGTTTGTGCTATAGCCTCCCTCTTATATGTTTAGGGATATATTTTTTGTATTAGGGATTTCCTCCTTATTTTTAATTTTTTTTTTCCACATTGTATTATTAACCTGTACTTTCGTGTGATGCTTGGAGTTGTTGTTTTTGTGTTGCATAATTACAATGTCTGAGAAATAGAAAATTATTTTGCTTGGTCTGTTGGTCATCTTTACTTTTAAAGCCTCTATTTAAACCAAAAATATACATTTATTCCCCGCACTCACAGGGAATATAATGTATAATAATATCTAATAAGTGTTCAATCTGCAAAACTAGAGGGCAGGCTGCTTTACAAACAATATTTGAGTAGGCTGTTTGTCTATTAAACAATCTGCAAACACGTCATCATCATCGTCATCACGTTTTTCATTTCAGTGTATTACAATAACTGTTTCAGTTGTTACAATGCTGTTCAGCACATTTCCCATTAGGTACTCGCTGCAACAAATATAGAGACTTTTCATGTTTTAGGAGTTATTCAATTGTTAGAGTCTCGTGTGCAGGTGCAGATTTGCCTTTAAACATGTGTTAACAATCAAGTTTTTGTTCTCTATTGTTCATTCAATTCGATTCACAATATTTTGCCAGAACAGACTGATGGGTTCTGCCTCATCATTACTTCAACATATGAAACTCCAATCTCGTTTCTTTTCCTTCTGTATCTGGGAAGCCAATCTGTTCTATTCAGCTCTTTTCCTGTAAGGGTTTTTAATGTACAAATGCAATTATATGTGTAATCCATTATTCAGACACCGAGGTCCACAGAGTGCACTGCCTTATAATTATACATAAGCCATGGACTATCAAGTTGTAATTACTTTGGCATTCCCTTCCCCCTCTCATCTAACAGTTAGACATTATCCAACACCTTTCTTGTATAAGATGCTTTTTCTTACAGGTGATTATCCTTATGTATAATCATATCTTTTTCCTGTCCCAGAAACCATCCATTATTTACGTCTGTACATAAGAAAATACAGTCTTGAGGAAATTAAAAGATGAAACACAGAAATGATAGAAAAGAATAATAATAAAATCCAAATGTACGCCGAAGTACTGATTTATTAGGTTTATCAGTACAATTTAAAATAAATCCTACCTTTGTGATGCTAATCTTCCTTTTCAAACAGAGCGACAGAGAAGGTTGAAATCTTGGAATTTTTGGGCTTTGCGACTTTACTGAATATATTTATCTCTCATGCCGATCAGAAATATTTTAACATTTGATGCAAACTGATGCAACAACAGCACATTCTCAGAATAAATCAACATCTCCCTGAAAGTCACCAAATGTCACTGAAAATAAACATGAGGCCTATTATAATATATTTATTGCAGGTATATTGTACTGTATTGAATTATTGTACTGGCCACTTAATGTACCTTTGGACTCTATAAACTGCAACAAGACTTGTTTTTTAAACATTTAAAAGTGTTTCTCCTTCATCGCAATCGTTGCTTCCTAATAATTTGCATTAAAAATGCTTTATAACCATCTATAACCATAACCGGCGTCTTCCAGAGGATGTTTTGTGGATGTGAGCCCGAGTCAAAGTCACACCCCTTTTCCTTTTTCTATGACGTTAGTGAGTGCAAACCTTTAACCTAACTCAGTAGTCTCAGCTGTACACACAGTCCGCTGTCGGCCTCTTCTCACAGCACCTAAGATGCGCGTATTTACGTGTGAACGTGTGATGTAAGCATGACTCTTTGTCTCGCTCCTGGGTTTGACCTCGGTGGATCTTGACCTCTGGTTTCTAGGTGTTGCCTGTTTTTATCCATTTACTTGACAGTCCTCATTGCATCATGTCTCTCTGCCTTGGGGTCCTCTGTGGCTTTGACAGTGCTCGTAATTCACTGCGCTGCGTCTACACCGTATACTGCGCAAAATCTAATTCAGTCCGTGCCTGCGTCGACAGATTTAAACAGAAAACTGTATAAAGTATGACATTCTGTGAGCCTAACAGACATGACATTGTTTAGTATCTTCAGTATCATGTACCACAACATGTTGAGCATTTTTGCAGCCCTCTAATAAACAATCACTCCAACAGTCCTCTGTGCTGCTTTCCCAGGCTGCTGCGACTGTTACAGCTGGAATAACAGTTTGTGGTTTGGACTCCTGTTTCCCAGTCACGCTATTATCTCCGGCTCCCTTATGTGCAAACACAGCTCAGGCCTACCTCAGGCTGGCAAAACACAGATTTTATATGTTGATGTGCAGACATTATTGTAGGTTAATAGCGTTACCTGTACCCTTTTAGTCCACGCTACACTGTCCACCTCTTAAAAGCACAGGACCTATTGTACATGATTTTGTGTGTCTCTCAATGAAAGTAACTTTGAAATGAACATTTCTGTGTCATGTTTCAGTGAGTGCGTTTGCATTTTAGAAAACAACACAATAATACAGAAAAAGAATTTATAATGTTTGCTCTTACAGACCAACACACAAAAAGGCTGTAAAACTTTATGACATGAATCAACCCTCTGGTGGGATTTAATTCAAAATATTTTAACTGCTCCTGTGTAACCTGGTAATCTTCACTGCATTAACCTGAACAAAATGTGATCAAAATGTAGATTTGGCCTTAAAACCACTACATATATGCAAGTTTTGGTATATTTGTCCATTTAGAAAGGGAGAAAACTGATTTCTGATTGCAGCAAATTTGGGTATATTAGTCAGTGTCTGACACATTTAATTCTAATCAAATTATTTTTTGATGCTTTATTTTGAACTTCTTCTTATACAAGATAAATTAAATTACACATCAGAAAGAAACCCCACCAGAAATTTGCCAAGTATCTTAGAAGTTGTTTGTCAAAAGCCCATTGATTTTCAGGTGCTTTTTATTGCTATTGGTTTTCTGGTGAATGTTAAAGACAAGTTAGAACAAAAGATTGAAGCCATTCCATGCTGTCGACGCTGAATGATGTGTTTACTCAGTCTCATCCCCTCCTGGCAGAACAACACCTGCCTCTTTGCTTTACCATCATGCTAACAAGAGCTGACAAGTGGAGCAATAACTCACTGTTTTCTACGTTTGCTTCAATATCAACCTATATATATATCTATATCTATATATATATAGATATATATATATCCCTAACACATCATGTTTCTGGCTGTGACCAAACAGTTCAAAAATAAAATCCGCTACACCATGAACTATATTCCATGTAGCATTAAACATTAGATTCTTTCTGTGAAGTCAGTGCAAGCAGCTTCTGCTTCATATTCTTCAACAGTTAAGGCATTATTTCTAAAAATTTAAAAAAAGTTGCGAACGTTTGTTATGTGACAAGTATAAATAATGCATTTTCTTGCAGAAGGTACAGTCATTAGATGGTGACGGTAAAAAACAAAGTCCCTGCTCCTTGTGTCCTTTGTTTTGTTCCTTTACTGTGATATCGTGGATTGGATTATATAGTTTGATTTTTTTTTAGCTGTTAAAGAAGCATCACCAGTTATTTTTAATTGACGTAAACTTCCTCCATTAATGCTGCTTGAGCTGCGACAATCCCTGATACTGTTGTTTATTATCCCACTTATCCAGAAAATATTCTGGAAGATTTGTATGAAAGCTCAAACAATGCAAATTGTTTCATAATTATCTCACAAAAAAATGTTCTCTGAGACTCATTTAACCATTAGGTGATAAACTGGCTTCACTCACAGTACAGATGGTGACATTTTATTTACTGTCTTCGTCTCCCAGCTAACTTTTAAGAAATAACAGACCAAATACACTTAAAGAAAACAATACAATGTGCAGATGAACATGAAAATAGCTCTTTAAGGACTGTATGTGCAATTGTTTTCTACTTAAAGAAATACATACGTGAAATCCTTCTTTGAGTGTACATTCTTGGTGCTTTTGTTTTTTGTTCAGAAAGTGAGCAGGTTAATTGAGACACTGGTATAACTATGATGCAAAGCTAAGTAACAGATGAAGAACTTTGAGGTAATATTTAACACAGGGTGAAATATCACTTGGATGTGATGGATTCTTAGAATATCGTGTGGACTCTGTGGACAGCAGTTATCTCTTTTTAGAAGTCACACTTCTGACACTTCACTCCTGACAGGGAGGCGTAAATCGAGGCCGTGGTGGCAGAATCGGTTCACTACTGACCAGCTGGCCTTCTGCTTAATGAAGAGACGCAGCTTGTCCCTGAAGGTTTCCCCTAGAAAGCTGTAGATAATGGGGTTGAGGCAGCTGTTGGAGAATGCTGCGAGGTTAACAATGTGGCCTGTGAGCGGGTAGTCGTGCCACAGGGTGGTAGCAGTCCGCTGCGATGGGTCAGCTGTGCCCTGCAGCAGCTGGATGCTGATGAAGACGTTTTCTGGGAGCCAGCAGATGAAGAACACCAGAACCACCACCACGATCATGCGCAGGGCCTTCTGCCTCCGTGGCCACAATCCACGGTGCTTCTGGGCTCTCATGAGGATGCGCCCAATCAGGGAATAGCACAGACCAATGATGGAGAAGGGCACCAAAAAGCCAATGGTAACCTCCAGCCACTGAATCTCAAAGACGTTGGCGAAGCAGAAATGCACCTCTCCCCTGTGCTGCGTCTGCACGATGGTGAAGGGGAGAAGGGTGGCCAGGATAGAAGCCATCCAGATAAGGCCACAGCTGAGCTTGGCGTACTGCATAGTCCTCAGAGGGCTGCTGCTCATGGAGCTTGCCAAGGCAATGTAGCGGTCAAAGCTCATCCATGTGAGAAAGAAGATGCTGCTGTACATGTTGACCTGCAAGAAGAGGGACATGAAGGTGCAGAGGACAGCGTAGTCGTAATACTTCTCATTCAGGTTGAAGACCTCGATGAGGGAGTCCGCCACGAGGATGAGGTCGGCTATAGCCAGATTTACAAAGTAAAGGTCAGGGATGGTCATCTTCTCTCTGTGGTTCAGGTTCACCACAAGGATTAGGATGTTACCGATAAATCCAATGGGAAAGAGGAGGATGGTGTACAGGCAGGACAGGAAGAGACCAATAACGTAAGACTGGTATTTGTCTGAGTTTTCAGTCAAATCCGTAGTGTTGTACTCATATGAAGTGTTCACTTGTTCTGTACTGTTAACATAAATCCAGACCAAAGAGGTTGTCTCCACTTCCATACTGACTGTGATTGGACTGTCTTGAATCAAAGGCCACATGTAGGTTCCCTGTAGCAGCTACATCATTTAAGCTTATTAGTTCATGTCTCTTATTAAAAGGGAGAATCATCTATGCTGCGTTGGCATGCTGACAGAAGTCAGGTGCAACACATTTAAGGCTTGTTTGACGCCATGCTGACATCAAGCTTCATCTTCCAGTACATTCCAGACAAAGCAATAGCATCTCCATGTTTTAAAATTCATTTTGTCCACTTAATCCTCTGAATCACATGGTTAAGATTGTCGAAACTGCACACCTGAGATTAAACGGTGGGTTTTTTTTCTCCTTCTTTGAGTCATCTGATTTGACCGCTGCTTTGTCTCTCCAAGTGCATGTGCATATTTATTCAGCAAGTAGTGCTCAGAGTGGCTATTGCTGTGACACCTGAGCTGTGGAGTGGGGAAGAGAAAAAAAAACCAAAAAAAACATCAGCACATGGAGGGCAATTAGGTGCAGACACTCTGTAATAGCAATCTAACGGCCTTTCAAATTACAATACATAAAAGGTACAGTGTGTTTGACAAAGTGACAAATATTAAAATGTAAAAACGTCCACTTTGGTCAGAGTCTAAAAAAATGTTCAATTTTAAAAGCTGGCGAACTGAGAAAGCACATTAACATTCAAGCTCTAGACTTAAACAGATGCATTGAAATCCTCCTTTAAAATCCTCGTCCAGTCCAGACTCACTCGATCCAGTCTGTTCAGACCTAATGACTACTAAGCGACGAATGAAAAAATGTTGTCATTAACATTTAACATGCCTCTGTGTGAACCTGTTTTCTAATGGTTAAAATATTTACCAGTAACTTCCTTTGTCAACTATTCAAGACCAGCAATTTTTAGATGTTTCCTGACACAAACACATCTTTTAGCAAACGTGCGCAGCCTATGGGGTTTTATTTCCACCAGAGAAAACCCTTTTGCAATATGAACAGCGCTCTTCTTCACGGCAATAGTTCACCACATACACAGCATGCACGCACACATAGGAATAAACTGTCTGCCACTGCGTTTACCCACACTCCCTTAGAAATGATCACAACTTATTTTTCCAAATCCCACAAGAATACACGCAATTTTAAGTGCAATAGTTCCGCAACACATCTAACCTCAAACAATCATGTTTAATTCTGTAATTTATAGCCAATCACCCCTGTTATTGAAGGATTAATGGAGAGAAATGATCTTGACACCAAGTTTGGTTTACTAAATCCGTAGCTCCTTCTGTAATACATTAAGGACTAAGGATTTTTTTTTTCTCCGGATGCATAGATTCTACCAAAAGGACTGAGATCTAAGATTACGTAAAGGTCATTAATAAAAGTCCTCACATGCAGCGAAGCAAGATGAAGAGCAGACTGTATAACATAGTTGACGTATTATACAACTCATTACAAAGCTCCATCCACAAAGCCCCTCAGTCCCGTTTTTGGACAAACACGATATTTACTGTAAATCCAAACAGTTTGTTTACACTGTCTCACTTACATGTTTACTGCAACCTCCTTTAGTTTTAAAGGTTCTACTTGAAACTGAAATAAAGCAAAACACGTGTACAGCATAAGCAGCAACAGTAACAAAGATGTAACGGTTACAAAAAAAAAAACCTCACTTACTTTTTAAGTTTTGGGATTTGTTGCTCCTCCATGCTTGCCCGGTGCAAAGTCAGTGAACCAAAGATTTGTAAATCCCAATCCCTGGCTTCTCTTCTGCACCACCTGCTGTTTGGCCCAACCCTGTCTGTAGAGGAGATGGGGAGGGAGGGGGGGGACAGAGAGGCAAGAGAAGATCTGTCACCCATGGTTTGCCACCATGCTTCATCACATTCCCCTTTCTCTGCCTCTTTTCTTTTTCTCCCAGTTTGTGATTCTAGGTGTCTGCTGAGCATCTAAAAAGATCCAGCAACTGACCTGAGCTTAACACAAAGGAAAGTCTGGATCGCAAATAAGTAGTGAGGAGTTCACAATGACTAGACCGTGTTGTCATGGAAACCATTTTTTTTTTGTTTTGTGCTGTCAGTTCACCTGGGTTGTCTTGCTTTTAGTCATAGGGGTTGTGTAAACACACTGCTCATGACCTACCTTTGGTTTTCCGTCAATATAACAATAAAATAATCGATCTACTGTTCTGCGTCGATTATCGATCCTCACTCACACTGAAAAATGGCCGCTCATTTTATGTTCAGCGCCAAAACTGCAGTTACCTTTTAGAGACGGTTTAAGAAACTGGCCTCACTGTGAGCCTTCACTCCCAATAAAGAGGAAACAGAGCAGGCTCCAGTGGAAGAGCAACATTAACATAATTTGGACTAATCTATGTCCAACCTGTGACTGTGGAGACCCATGTGATGTCGTGTTGGGTAGCGTCTCCTTCAACAGCCACGATTCACGGCTACACACACGACAAACACCAATATCATGAGCTGACTTCAGCTGTCAGCCTAAAATACTTGAAGATGGAGTCTCTTTTGTTGTTGTGCGTCACCGCTCTACATCAACAAGCTGTTTGTTATCTGTGATAGTATTTGTATTGCGTCACAAGTTTATTTTTGTCGGAAATTAAGCTCCTTGTTGTTTGTAGTCACGTAGAATCATTAGAACGGTGTATTTGGAAGGCTTTTACTGTTGCACTTCAGCAAACGTCACAGTGTTATGTAAGTTGTTTTTGTTTCTGTGTTGCTTTAACCCGAAGAGCTGCAAGCTTTATTAATATGTTAAGTACAAAGAGAAAGCCACGCTTTTTCAGTTAATATTGTTTGTGTTCCACGTAATTTAGTGTCTTGTTGTTAAATGTTCATCTGTTTGAGTAGATTCTGGAAAAAGTTCAATAGAGACTGAAATAAACGAACTATGATAAAATAAAAATGAAAATGTTACTAATGAAAATAAAGCAGTCAATTCTGAATATATTCTTTTTGGTAAAAAGCTTACACGTAGAATATAATTTTCCTTAATGGCAGTCAGAGTTTGTTGTTTCTGATCTACATCCTTGTGATTTGGTTTGGTGGCTGTGCTTTAGAATCAAAACATCCCAATTTAAATTGAAGTTATTGAAGAGCTTTTAATAAACGTTTAACAGTGTTGAGGACAGGTGTGAGGTTTACACCGTCTCCTTTAAATGTATGTTTTTAGGAGTTTTCCGCTTAATTGCCCAGTTTAAAACATTTGCTACCAAAGTAAACAAAAGGTAATCAATAGAATAAGTTACAATTCTTAGGTGACGTAATTTCAATTTAATTTCATCATTATATCTGTAACCCATTACATTTTGAAAGTAACCTTCCCAAAACACTGCGTACTGTACATGTACATCCTGTTATTTATGCTACAGCCTACATTTCCCATAATGCAACAAAAAAAAATCTCCACAAACTCCAGTTCCTCCAATGACACCATCTGAAAACCTCAAAGGATCTGATTGGAACTTTACATTATTATCACTATGATAATAGTCTGGTTCTTTATTATTAGTGAACTTAACTTCATGTGTAAAATCGTAGCCTTTTTAAAATGTTTAAAATGTCAGTGTGTGACAGATGGGTCATGCTCTCGTTTCATCTTTTAGAAACTGAGTTGCTCTGACTGATCTGAGTGCAGATGGCACGATGCCTCATATCTAGAAGAAGTTGATATTTGCAGTCGGGAAAAGTCACAGAACGGCTGTGATGATCTGAAGGAGCGGACAGGGTCAATACCGCAGCTGGTAGCCCTGCTGCCACAAATAAGTTGGTTTCCTCTGACAAAGGAGAAGACAGCGGAGATTTGGTCAGGGATTTTTGTCATGCTAGAAAATGAGATCAAGAGGGAAGGGAGCAGACACTCCGAGAGGTCATACAGCACGGCAGATTTGAGCGCTACCTGAAATCTCGGTTATTCACTGCGCATGACTTCACACAGATAAGGGGAAAGTAAGGATGTAGAGGCTAAGTCTACTGGAAAGGAACTGGAGTCTGACGAGGAAGGAAGGGAATAGGAGAGGAAGAAAGAGGAGAGTCTGTGGATTTCCCCAGAAAATGTCGAGGAAGCATAAATCAGAGCAGGTATAACAGGCTACCAACCTAAAGACACCAAAAAGGCTTAAAAGGGGAACTCTGGCAGTGACTTACTCTAAGATTTCTCACGCTTGCAAGAAATTGATTACGTCGGGTAAAATAAGGTTGTGTAAACAGTGAGCTTCATCTGGAAAATGTACTTTCAAACAGAGAGCAATTTCATGTTCAAACAATGGATAAAACTATGTGTGATGGAATAGGTTGATATAAACCACTGGTAGAAACACAGACAAGTGTTGCAAAAATGATTTCTAGTGACTGCCTGTCCTGTGTTCTGTCTCCTTCTGACACTTTTCTGGCTGACAAAGTATGATTTTTTTTTTTATGAGAATGTCTTTGAATTTACAATGAGACACATCTCTTTCTTTGGCGAGAGTCTTTTTCACTGCAGTGGATTCATTTGCTCGAGGTTGAGGGACACGGTGCGCTCCCTGCTTTTGTCCACTGGGTGGCTCACCGACATAAGCTGTGAATAATAGCGGGTCTGCAAGTAGAAGATGGAGATAAAAAAGACTCAGTGTGCATACGCTTTCTACACAGCGATCAGCCAAATCATTGTCTTGTGCACCAACAAGTTTGGACTCTAAACTTTTAATTTAATAAACTTACAAAACATTTTAAACGGTAAGAAAATGCTTTGGTCTCAGTTTTTAATGAAAATATACCATGGCTGTACAAAACAAATAACAGCTCTATTGTTTTCCAAGAGTTTTGCAAAGAGAACAGAAATACTTCCCTTTTCTGTGATATCTTCTGAACAACATTACCAGTGTTGTTAATGGGAAGTTGTGGGGTTTAACTGCTTGTGGTTGTGGAAGTGAAAGTGGGAGGTCCAGTGTTGGGAGTGTGCAACACCCTCATCTGCCTCCACTTACCAGTCTGATGTGCTGCTGGCTCCATCCAACATCTCCCACCACCACGACCACAACCTCTGAGTGGAACATCCTGCACGGTCCAGCTCCTCTGCGCCGCTTCCAGGACCATGTTTGAGATTTAGCTGATGCTGGAATTTTATTGTTAGTGTAATTTTTTTATTTTTTTTTTTTTATCATTGACCACTCTTTCTGAAGAGGAAACGCGTTCAACAAGTTTGGCAGGAGAACAAGGCTGGATTGTTTTTCCAGCATGTGCCCTGGTCCACTTGTCTCCCCAGAGCTAAAGTGTTGTGGTGGGTCAAATATGAAAAGTCTGAATTATGGCACGAGCTTTCAAAGTACGTCAAGGACAGCGCCGGCCAGATTTGAAAAGCACTATAGCTGAGATGGTTGATTTACTTATCATGGGAATATGTTCTAGATACATAACAACAATCAGTGTAAATGTTTTGTACTGATTTGTTTATTACTCTTGGTTAAAGGTACAATATGTAACGTGCTTGTGTATTTATGTGGAGTTTGTTGACATTAGCAGGTCACATTTCTAAGCTAACGGTAGCTTGTGGGGGCATAAAAGTCACTTTTTTGCAGAAAATTCAACCTGAATCCTGTCCATCTCTGTTCCCCAAACTCGCGGAGATGTTTATTATATTATATATACAACATATATATAGCAATGATATGATATGTGAATTCATTTTCCTGAATAAAACAGGAGAAGAGCGTTCTCTTGAAGAGTGTATAAATGTTGACCTCGGCAACGGCAAATGCAGAGAAGAGGCCTCAGTTGTAAAAGATAAAACAAATAGTATGAAGCAAGATGGAAATGGCGTAAAAGATGTGACAAGACGAAAACGACGAAAGAGACAGAAAAAAGAGACCTTCAGAGACCGTGCTTTGACAGTCGAAGACTCAATAAAAATGTAGATCTACGCCAATTCATGACGTATTTTCGGGTCCCGAGGAGATGCCGAATTCCTCTTTTGGGTCTTGAGGTGAAAAACTGCTCTACATGGATATCAATGAACAGGCTGTTATCATGGATACAGGCAACCAACCAAGTCAGAGAAGGTACTCATTTTTTAAGGTACATCACGATTCGTTCACACATGGAAAATAAAAAAAAAGCATGAATACATCGTCTGCATGCGTTGCATATCGTACCTTTAAGTCTGTAAAGACCTTAAGTCTTTAAAATACCTTTCACTGAACTGAATCAACACCTGCGGCATTTTAACTGATGTAGGAAATCGAAGTTCAGTGTGTAATATTTAGTGACATCTAGTGGTGAAGATGAAGAAGTCCAACAACCTGAATACCCTCCTGGGCTTCAACTATTTTTGCCTAATTTAAAAATAATGAAAGTATTAAGTCTGAAGTTTTTCATGAAGTATACTACATCTAACTTTATGTTAAAGGTAGGTCTATTTAAAGTTTGGCTGCTTGTAATGAAAGCGTGCTTCCAGTTTGTTGGGTAAAAAAACAGTCTTTTCCTTTGATTTTACAACTTTTTCACATTTCACCCCCGTTCTCTTTGCTCTGCAAAGTCTCAAAGCTATTTAATTTCTTGAAAATTATTGGTTTGGTTAAATGAATATTGTCTCTGGGGTCTAACACTTTAACTCCTCGGATATTTTATTCCACTCCTGCCCTGTATCTGACACTCCGGATCGCAGTATGACACAGATTTCCCCAAACCTGTCTCGTCTTGTTCTCGTCTTTACATCCTGCAGCCTAATTTGCCCCACATAAAGAAAAACAGCCATGGTCTTTGGCTTTGTGTGAAATCTGGTTGACAGCCAAATAAAATATTTAAAGCCACAAAGCCAAATGTTCTGACTAGGTGGTCTGGTGTTCGCGGCTGAATGTACGACTGAAGCTGACTCTCATACTTTTGGTCTGGCTGAGGCACTAAAGACGAAAAAACATTATTAAAGCTAATGTAGCACATTAAAAAAAGGAGTTCTAGGTCAGTGTTACCCCATCTCCGGGCGGATGCTTGTACAGTTAAGAGATTGTATTTTAACCTTTACTTTTGTAGACGGCAAACAATCTAATGGTGTATGCTTTTTGTTTAAACTAACAGAGTCACGTTGAAGTACCATTAAACTCGGGTCCTCAAAGGCAGCCATGTTCAATTCACTCCATTATCATATCATTTCCAGATGCCGTACATATAATTCAAGACCGCCCCCTTCTCCCTCTGGAGCTCTTATTTTTGGCTTTATGTTTTGGCTCTGAAGACATTGTAAATACATATAATGTTGCGCAACACAATGTTGTAACTCTTGACTGTAAGACACAAACGGCCTCGTAGTAAAAACAGCTGATGCACTGTGATTACTCCTCCCTGTAACATGGCACCTTACAAAAGTGTCGATCTGTTTAATTATAAAGTTAGACTTTGATGGTGTGATCCAACACCTCATCATCTCAGTCCCTGGTAGCTTCCTGCTGCGTGTTTTTTTTTTCAGCTCCTACTTGTTGGCAGCCTCAGCTGTCGGTGTGTACAGCGTTGTTATCAGATGTAGCCTACACGGCATTGTTTTCTTTCAGAGCAGCAGCAGCAGCAGCAGCAGCAGCATTGGATTGTTAGACGCACAGAGACAAAACAATTCCCAGAATGCCAGGAATGCTGCTGTTTTCCCCAGTTTGAGTGGCGTGGTTATGGGGTCTTGCCACAAACAATCTGCTGATAGTGGTGCAGCGAGCAGGGGCGGAGGCGCGGCATCTTTCTTTACAACCGATGCTATGTTCACAGACAGAGGGAGGGTCTTCACCTGATCACAGCAGAGGCTTGACGAGATACAATCCAACATTATTCAACGCATTTTTTTTTGATGCTAGTAAAACCTGCTTTGGTCAGGCTTTTCTTTAGAATAAGTGAAGAGGTATTTCTCATTTTGGACATTTTTGGGGACAATCTTTGTACAGTATTTAATAATTCGATCACTTTGTGGGCGACGTTCATTTGTTTTCGCCCATATGTGACTCAGATCTGTTTTGTTTTATGACAGCGTGAACAGCACAAATCACATGGAGTCTGATTTTTTTCAATTCCATATGTGGTTCTAAATCACATACAGATCTGATTATTTACAAATGCAGCCTAACTCACACCGACATTCATCACAATTCTGTGCTGACAGGTGTCACTTTTTGCCTTTCTTTCTTTCTCCTCATCTTCATCATCTGCTCAAGCATTTGATGGCTTCCACTGAACACCAACTTATAAGCGAAACTGTAAACACTTTACTACGACAGCGTGTTTCATGGCCACAATTAAATACTAATTTGAACAATTTGAGCAATAAATCTAACTTTAGAACCGAGGCTTGCAGTGTGTAGTTGTAATCCATCTACACTTCAGTGTCATTTTAATTCATCTCCCATCTGATCAGGACAGAAAAAAATGTGGCTCCCACGTCTTTCCAGTGAGTCATACATACTGACAATGGACGTGACTCAAGAGCATGGCTGTCCTTCACTTTACTGATTAAAAATTATACGTATTTTTTCAATTCAACACACTAACTCTCAGGTGAGTACTATATTTACACACCTCAAATCTCTTGGTTCTGACTCCTGTATGATAATCTTCCTGAAAATATGTTAATTCTAAGCCCCTGGTATGATATTTTATCATCTCCCATCTGACAACGCTGAGACAATGCACCTATTTCAAACACCGCCATTTTCCAACTCCCCGTGAAGCGCTGTGAGTCCAGAGCAGTTTGGCATTAATTACACAAGCAATAACAGGTTTTCACTACAAACTGCACAGCAGATGTTGCAGCACATTTTCACATGCTCATACTTCAGAGAGATAAGAAACAGCAGTGATATTCATGTTAGTTTATTGTTTAATCAGTCTTCGACTCAAGTGACAGTAGATTACTTACAGAATCTAAATATATCTCTCAGAAAATAATACTGTACTTTTGAAAGAGCATGGTATCAACCTGTAAATTTCTCACATACAATATATACACATTATTTTGTATTATACATATACACTTGTATACACAGTCACTAGAAGCATCACATCTGAAAGTGGATCTGGATTTTTGAGGTTTTGCCGTTCAAATAGCTAAAATGCGACTGCATACATTCGACGCAGGAGAACTTTCAGGGTGTTTTACAGTCAGTCTGTTTCAGTAATTTAACTGAACTCACTTATTATCACTCCAATTTCTTTGCACTTATGTGAGATTAAGGGTGCCTCTAAAACAACAAGCCAAACCCTGTGAGCTGTAACGTGAGCTGGGTGTGATTTCAAACACATTTTGATCAAGGGTCATTAGCAAGTCGTGTATATCGTGCAGTCAGTTCATTTGTGGGAAATGCTAATAATTACCTCTGCCAAGCACTTTATGTTTAGGTCTGTTACTTAGCAACGTACTGTATCTCGAAAATACAGATTTCAGAATAAAGCTGCATCACATTTTAAACTGTTAAATACAGAAGCGAAGCGTTTGCTCGCTTTTATTCCTTGGTCCAACGTGTATCTATGTTTATGGGTCACTCTGTTTATTTTCTTTTGCTTTTGTCTTTTGCTCCAAAACGCCCCAATGCTGGAATCCACTAAAAACATATTCATTTTTGATTTATTCTTGTTTCTGTTTTCTTACAGCCACTGAATAAATGCTTGTTGAAGACGACTGTTTCACTAAATCTGCCACATTTCTTGGATGTTTGAGTAATTGCATCTAAATGATGATACCCTGAACTCTGCAAACAACCAGTGGTGCTGTGGCAAGAATTTTTCAGAATTAGTATCTAGCTTTCCTTAAAAATCTGCATGATTGTCCTTCATCTTGAGTAGTTTGATGTGGATCCCAATGACACTTATTACTTTCTAGACTTTTTGACTATCAGAAAAAAAGGAAACTTGAGTTTTGTGCAAAACAAATGGAAGAATATCACTAATTCAGAGGTATATTCAGTTATATTCTGCAACCTGCTGATTTAAAAACTTGGGAGTTTTGGTTAACATAAACTGACCCCTTTAAGAAATGTCACAAGCTTTGATTCAGATCATCTAACCTATTTGAACAGGCACCACTGTGTGCTTTCAAATCCTCAATGAACAGTAAGCACTAGGACTTTGAACCGAGTTCAAATAATGATTAACTGTTTCACGATATGCACTGATTCTCTACGGGGCAGCATCTACCGTAGCACATAATGTAAACACGCTGCCTCAGAGGAAAACAAACAGTACTTCTCACTGATTAACTGCAGATACACATGACAAGGGTGGGGCTATGCAGCAAAAATTAAAATGTTGGACACGGTTTCATACCTCAGCGGTAGGAGACACATAGTGGGTGATATGTTTATGTATAATACTGTTCAAATCCTTCTATATGTATGTAAGAAATGAATAACATTTCTGTACTGGTGCGAAGCTGGCGGTGGATCTGACTTGAATGAATGAATACAATTCTCCTTTCATTTAACAATCAAATTCTTGGAAATACTCCAAGGTTTTGTGCTCATTTGAAGGTGTCTAAAACCATATGTGGCTGATATTTATTGCTGTCTCTGCAGAGGATGTAATAGTTTTCCCACGTTCCTTTCTTTTCAAGTGAATGCCCCACCTCGCTGTTGTATTTTTTTCACAGGACGATTAATAAACTGGCCCGCTCTTTTTCAGAAAGTATGTAAACAACTAACCTAACGCACTGACGCAACTGACCTCGTGCAAGAAGAAGGTTTGTTTTTTTTTTTAAGTTTTATCTTATAAACGTGGTTCATCACTCTTATAATGACCTCTTATCACTTTTTCACTAATAGTCTATTTTTTCAAGAAAGCGAAGCAGCTTTGCCGATGACGTGCGGATCGCCCTTATGCAACTGAGCAGCATTACAGTCCGACCCGTACTTCTGCATCAACCACGCTGTTTGCAGGTGCTTGGCAGGCAGTCTTCTCATGCTTAAGTGAAGGTTTATGATAGTGCCTCGTCCAGTCTAGATATTTCCACTGGGCAAAACCTCCCAAACACTCATACAATGTAGGGAATGTACATGCCACCTCCTCCAGAGTCCTCTCTGTGACCCTGCGTGGACTTCCTATGTGAGGCTCTGCATGCATTACTCCTGCAGAAGCAAAAAAAAAAAAAAACAGCTTAACAAATCACACACTATTAAATGAATGGGTTGATTTGTGATGTGATAGAAGTGCTTATGGTTATGTGATTTCGGCAGAGATCACAAGAGGTATACTGGTTATGACTGAAACCCTGAATACAAGCTTTTTTTTTTTTTATTTTATATTGTTCTGTGTGATTCGAAGTAATGTAGATGTTTATAAATGACATTTGTTGCGTAGCTCAGTATCTGTGAATGGATCAAAACCTCAAAACTCAATCTAGAAATGAGAACAGCTCTGCATACCAGTACTTCAAGCTACAAGGTCGTACTGATACTGAGAATACAAATAGCTTTTGAAGTCACTGTTTTTCATGGGCAACAGAAAGACCATTAATATTGAACTCCACCTTTAAAATGTTAGGAAAGTTAACTCAGATAATGAGGAATCATTCTCAGAACATTTAAGTAAAAACGCAATTCGGCTCCGTGTGGAACTGCCCTCCTATTCAAGTGATCAAAGTGTCGGGTTTGAGGGCAGTAAACACTGATGTGCACTGGCAGCAATAAAGGTCGGTTTGCATGTTGGATGCAAAGTTACTTCTCCATGATTGGTTGTTTATAGACCAGTTATCTTCCATCTATGTGGGACTTGGCTTCACTTAATAATTCAAATATACCTCTCTGCTTCAGTTTTGAAATAGCATCATGCTGGAATTTGACACTATCAAGACATTTAGTGTGTATCTTTTACATCCCATGTAATACAGTATGCGTTTCTTACAGTTAGATGAGTGTTAGTGATAAACCGACATTTCATCAACTATGGGTATCAAGAGAACTCAGCTCCAATAGAGGCCAATGGCTAATACCTAATAACTTACTTAACTTACTGGAAAATAATCATTTTTTATAGTTAGTTTAATGTTCAGTGATCTAGATCTCAAAAATTCAAACACACCTACATCAGGAAGTCAAACCACTGCATTGTTGCAGTATTTGGGAGTCCCTTGCTAACAGGATGTTTCGTTCTTATCTTTGTGAAAACACTGCACTGGGTAGTTAGCTGCTGCTTGTGCCATTTTACTGCCCTCAAACCAGAAGACCAAGTATCTTGGTGGATAGCTTTACTTGGTAACAAAACATAATAGCACTTAGTGGTTTTCGCTTGGTTTGTCCTCTCACTGCAGAGCTGAGTATCTCAGATCGAGCTCTGAAAGGTGACAGGAAATTCCACAGTTTGCTATGTCGCTCTTAACACAGTCCAGAGCAGTGAGGGAGCCCAGGCAGATACTGGCTTGTGGGGAGATATAAGTGCTGGCTAAGCCAGGAGGTGGAAAAGAGGGTGTGGGAGGGGTGTTGGTGATCTCCCTCTGGGTGATCTCACGTCACCACTTGCTGCACCGTTGAACGTTCATGAGGACAGGACTGGTCTCTGCAGTGCAGCCTCCTGAGCAGCCGCTGAAGCTTGTTAGAGAAGTTTTTGTTCATCTGCCTGTACATGAGTGGCATTGCAAAACTGCTAGAGAAAGCCAGCAGTTTAGACACACATCTCAAGAAATAATAAGTAGGGAAGTGGTGTCCATTACTAATATACCCTGGAGTACCAACTATGGTGTGTACTAACAGGGTCATGTAGTACGGGGTCCACAGTACAAACTGGACACAGACTGAGGCTAGCAGCAGTCTGTGGATAGATGGATCCAAGCGAGCCGAGTCCTGATCCAGAGGTGTGGACTCCTTCCTAATGCGCAAAATGAGCACAAAGGCGTAGAGAACAGCCACAGCTGGAACCACGTAACCAATGAACATCATGATGGCATCTGCCGCCTCCTTGTTCTGCATTTTGGAGCACTCTATCATCTTGGTGGAGACATGGTTGCACACATAGAAGAGCAGCGAGGAGAAGCTTGTGAGCACAGCGCCTCCCCAGATGAAGCCACACACATGTTTAGTGTTATACACACTGGACATGTATGTTCGAGGCAGTGCCCGCTCTATATAGTAGTCCAGACTGAGCAGCGTGGTGGAGTACATGATGACCAGAGAGGAGATGTTGAAGAGGATGAGCAGGGTGATGTAAACCTCGTTGTTGTACTCCCAAACAAACCAGCGGGTGAAGCTGGAGCTCAGCAGCTCCACAGGTGCCACCACGTTGAGCACGAGGCCAGCGATGGCCATGTTTACGAAGTAGACATCTGGCATGGTCATGGACACCTTGTTGGAGAGGTTGACCACGACCAGCAACACATTGTAGCACAACCCCAATGGGAAGCACACCAGGAGGTAGATGAGGGAAAAGACTGACAGGATGAGGCCAAAGTCCTGGCAGAGCTGGTAGTCCACGCTGGCGTCTGTCTCATTGTAAACCATGCAGATCCACATCGCTGGGATCCGATGCAGGTCGAGCCCTCTCAACAGGTCAACTGCAAAAAGACAGAAAAGGGTTAATAGTCACTTGGTTGTACGTGCAACAGAAATAGAGTAAAAAAAAAACCTGTCAATACTCATCTTTGTGTGAAAATGAAAATATTACAAAATGACATGCCTGTACGTGGGTAGTTGTTTGCTTTCTGAGCTGGTCAGAGGAGCAAACAAAGCCAGTGGTAGAATGTAAGTACATTAACTCAAGTGCTGTACTAGTATGAATTTGAGGTATTTGAACTTAACTTGAGTATTTCCATTTTATGCAACTTCATACTTCTCCTCCAAAGGCAAATGTAACTACACATGTGTTGTTTTTGAATGTTTACAATAGACTGAAGGGCGAAGTGTTCCTTTAAGGGTTGAAAAATTCTTCTTAAGCTAAATAAAACCCTCTTGGATTAGCTGGAAAATGCATTGTCACAAAGCTGAAAACAGGGCTGTTTTTCTAAGCCCATGAAAAGTTACAGAATATGACGCATTGCTGTGTCCAACAGTATATAAAGTAGTTAAAATGAGGTCAACATTAAACATCTAGAGCAGTAAAATGCAACATAGACATTAAAGCAGGGACCGTTTCACTGCACAATGAACACTTTTCCTTTTTATGCTTTAAGTACATTTTGCTGATAATACTTACATACTTTTACTTAAGGTTTTGAATGCAGAACTTGTAGTGGAGTATTAATACTTGTAATCAAGTAAAGGATCTGAATACCTCTTCCAACTCTGAACAAGGGCTTGACATAAAACCTGTCAGACATGTCCCGGCTGTTATGCCTAGAGTAACTCTGTTAATTTCTCTGCGCTGCTCAGACTGGCTGATTATGAACACCTCACAATATGCTTCACTCGCTGGCTCAGCCTCGAGCCTACTTTGAGGCGACAATGTCTAGAACAAATGAGGCTTTAGTACAAAACTGCACTCTGTATCGCTCTGGCTCTCTTTGTCTTTCTGTCAAAGTCACATGCAGGGGGGGGGGGGGTACTGCTGTTCGTGCCCTTGTGCTTTTCACATGGTCAAACAGCCAGATAAAGAACACTCTGGCCAGACACTCAACAGACCGCTGGGTGCAACAGAGACTGAAATGCACATGCGTCTTGTGTTCATGTTACTGCCAAGTTGGCTGGGGGTGGGGAATGTGATGATGGATGGATTTATGAAGAGTGATATGTGAAGCAGCCTCTGGCAAAGGGTCAGCGAGGACTAAGGTGAGGTTTAGAGTTCACGGCGAGTTCAAAGAAAACGTGTATAAGTTGGGAACATTCAGACAGCAGGGAACGTAGCCTGATGAGGCGGCAAGTTTTCAAAACACTTACATAAGGCTCCCTTGAATAATTAACTGAGGTCATTTTAAATAAATTATTCATGTTGGAAAAAAAAGATCAAACGTTTATCATTGCCTCGCAATGAGGATGTCACCCGGAGTCAATGTTTTTGATTTGATCAGAAAACGTGGCTCTCGCAGCGGTTTTCCACTTTTTTGGCTTCGCTCTCAGAAAGTGAATCTCTGCAGAACTCAAACAATGAAAAATAAATGTGGTTATTTGTGCAATTTTCTGGAAACCTTTCCCTTGAAAATATCCTGGAACAAAGTGCAGGAAGGCCGTTTTGTTTTCAGGAGGATGAGTAACAATGCCAGTAAAGGGGAAACATTCTTCCGTCCGCTTACGTAACACCACTACAGAGGGGCTGCTTTGGCCTTAAGCCTCAGACACAGACGCACAAGGGCTCAGTCCCTCCCCTGTACTACTCCAATTGGCTGTAATGAGACTATAGCGAAGGCTGGAGCTCAGAGCTGGACTGGAAAAGGATCAGGAGGAGGAAAGTGTAGGGTTACTCTTTACAAAAAGCCTGTCTTCACTAGGACAGGAGCACCGGTGCGGTCAGTCCTTTTGTAAACATGGCTCCACAACACTAGCAGCGAGGTGACTCATTTACTAAAACAGGCCTTGACAAAAGCCGAACATCATTAGCTAATGGCCCCCTAAGATTATGCGCTTTTTTCTGAAAGCGCTGCGGATCGCAAGGCGCTTTTTTTTCACCCTCACTCTTCCACAAACCTGTCATTGCTTAAAGTCAAACTGACTTTAAGAGAGGATGCTGATTATTAAAGAGAGCAAACTGCATTGTGGCTTCCTGTCCCCTTTCATTAGCACCTGCTGTGTAAAGGCACCTTTGCCACCCTTTCATTACCACATTGGCACCCAAGGCAGTTTCCTACAGTAATCATGACTTCAGATGAAGTACTGAGGAAACCTGACTCCAGTATAAACTTCAAAACTAGGAGGTAGAGGAAATAGCCCCTTCTTTCTGCTTTCTTTGACAAAACAGTGATAAAAGCAAGTGAAATCTAACTACAGTCACTCTGAATGCACATTGAAATCAAGGAGAACACTAGCAGCTAGGGCACTAAGATTTCTGACCCAGATTCAACAAAATATACCTAGTGAGAGCTTCACTGTAGGCACCAGAAATTTGATATTGTGTACACGCACTTGGTTTGATGCAGAAGATGCTGAAAAAGCTGTGAATAAAAGTAATTTAGAAGTAAAGTCCCATGCAAAACACTGCAGTCTTGATGCATTA
This sequence comes from Coranthus polyacanthus, assembly GCA_037367275.1. NCBI lineage: Eukaryota > Metazoa > Chordata > Actinopteri > Kurtiformes > Apogonidae > Coranthus > Coranthus polyacanthus. The sequence goes on from JAPQRN010000026.1 coordinate 21,904,308, forward strand.
TTACAAAAAGAATTGCCAGTACTACAGTATCTGGCAGCTACATCCCGTACTAATTAAAACTTTAATTATGCTTCTCATGTAATGTGTGTGAACAACCACTGCAAGCTTTGCACTTTCTGTGTCAATTCACTCTGGGCAACATCGGCGCCGGTGTTGTGAAAACCACTGCACTTTGGTTTTTGCACATTCTGCCAGCAGCCCATGATAATGAAATCTCTAGTTTTCCACTCAGCCGAGGGAAAAGCAGGCGAGGTGAAATAAAATGTCTACTCCTCACGTACAGACTCATACAGCATGAGTTATGTCTGCTTTAATTTAAGGTTCATTTCACATTCTGCCAGGATGAAATATGGAAGTGATATTGAGTGTGAGTGAATCTCGGAGTTATCCAGCAAAATGAGTTTCATTATTTCCAGTGATTTTTTTTTTTTTTTTAAAAGAATGTCATTGTGTCAGACAATTTTTCACAGCGATGTAATTCGATAGCCAGTTTCATTTTAGCCGGTAAAGTACACAGCAAAATAATCTCTTACTGAATCAGTTAGTTTCATCTGCTTTACGTGATTTGAGGTCGAAACTCTGAATCGAAACGCACCGTATATCATTTTAAAAGACGTAGAAGTAGCATGGGATCGTGGGAGTTGTTGTTTTCAACACAATTACTGATGGTAATTTGATTAAACTCGTGCAGAAATTATGTTTACAGACAAAAACATGTAATTAAGTTGTATTTACATTATGCTTATTGACGTCATTTCATTCTAATGAAGTCGCTGATAAGTAACTTTAAACATTACATACTTAGTAAAGGGGATATGATGCCATTGACAGGCGACCGAACGAAACAGGCTGTTACTTTAAATATAATTATGGATTTTTGTGAATTAGAACATTGTTGGAAACATTTGATACGATGTTATTACACAAGTGAACAGAATATGTAACAGATATTTAATGCAGAAATGCTACATAGTATAGCTTTAAAATGCTTTATTTTGGCCTGTAATAACTCCTCCTTGGCACTCGACTTTATTTCTTTTACTGACTACATTAAAAGCCGGTAATAAAAAAAAAAGAAAAGGAATCTTGTGAGTTGCAGCGCTTGCAGTTCGGTAAAGCACACCACACTTGAGCGATTGACTGGAAATCGATGCCGTACTTGGAACAGCATAACTAAGTGAACAGACTGACCTGCTGTCAAAAGAGAAAAAAACACAAGAAACAATCTTGGTTTATCTCCTCTTGCACAAGGCTACGTCTGCAGTTGTAGACTCGGTTAAGCCCCATCTGAACTTTTTGCACTACTCCATGTCAAAAGCGGTTACGTTAAATACTCCCAGAGGGGGAGGCCCTGCTGCAGCATGCTCCAGCCCCACCAAACATGAGCTCGGAGGAGTGACGCACACGCACTTGGCGTCTTAGCGTTTTGAAGTCAGATCTCGCGGGCTGATGGGAGTAGTGTGACATACTGGGCCCACACCCCTCATATATCCTTACTGGAATTTACAGGCTTTTCTCAGAATGTACTGAGTGATGTCACATGATTCCCCAGTCATGTCTGCAGTGGCGGGTATTTGAGCAACAGAGAAAATACTACAGAACGAAAACAAGATTACATGAGTCACACTTAGTGTTGTGGTTGCTGTGCAGCAGCGTCAGACGTACAAAGTGAAACTGATGTCGGATGCGCAGAACCTCCTGTCAAGTTTTTCTGTGTAATTACTCAAAGTGACCACAGAATTCTTTCTACTTATTAGAAGGCGCAAAAATGCAAATGGTTCATTTAAGAACGCACCTAAATCTCTTTTGGGTTTAGTGAGTTCCTTGGCTGCCTATTATTCTTGGAAAGCAGCCCATTAACCAAGTGTATTAATGAAGGATCTGGCTTCAGGTGCCTGATAATGCTGCATAACATTTTGCAAATTAAAATTATTCAGCTCTCAGTGGTGATTAAAATATGTCTCATTAATTTCTGTGGAAGGGTTTTAAATAATTTGGAACATTTTGACCCCCCCCCCAATACTGAGACACATAATTGGAAGTGCTTCGAGGATGGATATGGTAGTTTCTGTTCAGGATTTTGTGCCACACTGTATTTATCTACCTGACTCCCATCGTCCTTGTTAACCTGTTAATCTCCAAATCTCAACTGTGTAAACACGGCCTCATTTATTTGAACAACGTCATATTTGCTTTGGAAGAAAAAACCCCAGCATTTCCTCATCTTACATTTTACTGAAATTAACTAGTCAAGCAGAGGTCACGGCCAGTCTCGACAGCTTCTTTCCGGCAACATGTTGAACTGTCACAGGCATCTGACCAAGTCAGAGTTCAATGGTCAGCACAAAGCAGGCTTACTGCCATTAAGCCATGGCACACACGCCCATGTCCACTCTGGTCACATGGATGAAGTTGACGACAACAAGTGCAAAGCCTAAATCTCAAGAAGCATTTAATTTGGTTGCGGTTAACCTTGTTTGGAGAGAACTTGCAGCTTTCACTGCTCATGCAAAATAGTCAGGTGGATGTGCTGGCCAGCAACTATCTTTAACTTTTATGAGCATTTTACCATCATCGCAATGACTGCAACCAATGTTGTGCATCATATTTATCAACTATACTGTGAATAATACAACTTTGGCTAAAAGATACTAATTGGTCATTAGTATGAATGATGACCAAAACTTTACCAAGACATCAAACCACAAGACTAACAAAACCTCCAGAGGAATATATTGATAGAAATACTTACTAAATATACTTTTATTTTATGGATGATTGTCTAAAACACTACACACTTGTAAAAAAAGTAGTTATTGCTCAGTAGTATATATTTCCTGAGCTCATACACAGGCATCTTTATTTTAGTCTTATTATAAACAACAGATTAAATGCACAGACTCACTGTGGCATCCCATTAGCTGTAGGTTGAGTTGGAATACGCCAAGTCAGCAGGACAAAGCGTGTATTTATGAAAAGATAAGTCCGCCACAATTTTAAACTTCGTTATTGCTGTGTTTTTTTTTTCTTTTCTTCTTCTTCTTCTTCTCTGTTTTCCAACCTAAGACGAGTCTCTTAATTGCACTGATACAACTTAACCCCGGCTCTGGAGAAAGCTGAGCCCGTGAGAAACATCTTCATGTGTTGTTTTCCAAATATAAACCCCCTCCAGTTTAAAGTCTGAAGAAGAAGAAGAAGAAGAAGAAGAAGAAGAAGAAGAAGAAGGGAGAGAGAAAATGAACCTATCGCGGTCCCTCTTTTTTTTTTTATTATTATTGCAGACATTGTGTCTTTCCATCACACTTGACTGCACAGATCAAAGCGTGGATAGCTGTCACGGCTTTACCATTATACTACCATTTCCACGGCTATTGTTGCCAAAACTAAAGCTGCTTACACTCACATCTAGCTATCCACAGCGGGGGCTAATGCTCTTTTACCAACATTCAGGTGAAAGAAAACTACAAAAAAAAAAAAAAAAAAAATTCGTGGCTCAAAACAGTTGGAAATAATAGAGGAAAACTCACCAGAAACGTATATATCTGGCTCAGTGACAAACCTACGGAGGCATTGGGTTTGGATGTAGCATTTCCATTGGCGTTTCTCAGTGGTTTCATTTGACAAACAGTCCTAAAATACGCGCTCCGGCTCCCGTGCTCCCTCATGAAGCCTCAAAGCGGCGAAAAGGACCGTTTTACTGCCTTCGGAGTTCGTCGGTCTTCATGTATCAACTTTTCGGACGAGGCTTGTTCTGAAAAGGGGCCGTCCGTCGCAGACTTTACTACCGCTGGAGTGCTGCTGAGCTCCACAGTGTGTACACACGTGACCCTCCCCCACCGTCTCCGCTCCCCGCTCTCCGCTCTCCGCTCTCCGCTCCCCGCTCTCCGCTCTCCGCTCCCCGCTGCCGCCGCCGCCGCCGCCGCTGCTGCTGCTCCCCGGTCCCGAGGCTCCAATGGCCGCTCTCTGCTCTCATTGGACGGACGGGAGGGAGGTGGGGCGCGAGGGAAACCAAACAGCACGCACGCACACACACACACACACACACAGAATCATCTAGAGGCCATTTGAATTGATGTAAAGTGATTTTTTTTGTTTTTGAAAACATTAGCGAGCTCACACTTGTGCAGTTTCTCACATTACCAGAATAGCGGCCCCTTCAGGTGTAGGCCCGCAATTTACTACTATTTACTACGCTGTGGATTGGTCCAGTGTGCAATATTTAGTGACATCTAGTGGCGAGGTTGCAGAATGCGCCGCTCTGGCTCTGCCCGGCCTCACAAGTCTGTATGGCGGCTGGAGTAAGGGTGGACATTTCCGTCATTTCCGTCGCACACTGGCAGGATTGTTATTCTCCTTCCATCCGCTGTCTGTGCGTTATAGCTTCGAAAGTCCCCCTCGCTACGTTAATGAAGAACAGCAACCTCCGGGCTGCAACTACACCCTGAAAATGGCAAGTTTTGACAAAGACACGCGGCTTTCTTTGTAGGGATTTAGTCATTTTAATACCACGATGTGCTTCCTCATGCGCACGTTACATCAAAACAACTTCTCTCCCGACACTGTTTTGCAAATTGCAAACAGCATCCGGCGCTCAGCACCGTTCAAAAACTAGAACTAGAACTGAAAATCTCTACAAGTCTGGTCACGTTGGAGCTGCAGACACATCATCAGCTGTTTACGGAGAAAGAAAGCTACTTTCGAGCGTGTAGTCTCTCTACGTATTTTCACAGTCTCGTACTTTAAGGGTTTTTAACAAAAACATTTTTAAATTGACAAACGCCATACGTGTAATGGCGATGGCATGATTCAAACAGGATCAAGAATTGCAAATGTCTCTCACCATTGACTGCCATGCATATTTTTTCCAAAGTAAGTGGAGCACACTTCACGCTGGCATGAAACACAATAAACAGGAAAAGATGTAGAGGAAATCCATTCTCAGCTACTGTAGAAACATGGGGGTGGACTCCATTGACAGGAAACACTCTTTCCGCAGATAAAAATAGCTCATTCTGAGGTAGCGAAAACACAATTCTTATTTTCAGCTGATAATACACTAATGAAAACATAATTATGAATATCGCATTCCTTTTCATGAGTTAGATCCTCCTAAATCCCCCTAAATCGAAACACACTAGACCTTAATGTTTTTTGGCATAATGTGTCAGAAAATGATGAGAAATGTCCATCTGTGTTTCGAAAGCCCACGATGACGTCCTCAAATGTCTTGTTTGCTCAACAAGCTAAAGGATCAGTCAGTTTCCTGTCATAGAGGAGTGAAGAAACCATAAAATATTCCACTTTAGGAGGCCGGAATCTTTGCGGCTACACTTTTAGGGTTAACGTAAAGTCACAATAATCGAAACACTCATTGTTCAAACTTTAAACTTGATCATACTGGGAAGTGTTATAAGTAATGCATGCTGTATGTTTCAATAATGACGTGCCTTTGTATTCTGTTGAATAGAGTCTAATAAAGCAACTGAAGTTTGTTAAGAAGATTAAGGATTATGACAAAGCCTACAGTATAACCTATTGTTCTCAGTCGCACATTTCATAATCCTGATATGGAGGACAATAATGTACAGCAGATGATTTACGGTATTAAACACATCTTGTTTCAAAAGCAGCTCATTTCATCCAAGCGAACACTCGGGGTGAAGCAGGTTGTAATTCAGTTGTTTTTATGAAAATGCTTAGAGGTTGTTGGTTTAAAAAAACAGAAAGAAGCCGGCTACACAGTCTTCAGTCTGCAAGTGGAGAACAACAACGGAGAACGTTGTAGTTGAATAACCCAAATACTTCACAATGATTTGTAAAAGTATGTACATGGAATTCCCATACACGTGCAAACTAAATTTGAAACCTATTAGAAACTGGAAGCATTTCGTGTCATACAAAATATAAGTCATGCATATGCAAATTTTTACTAAAGTTATTTCATATGCAGTATGTTATAAACATATCCAGGGATTGACTGTATGTGATGATAATATATCACCTTATAGGACACATATATGGCAACATAACTCTTGATATAGGAGCATATATGTCATAGTTACATTTCTGTATATGTACAAGTTCCTTTTGCAAATCTCAGGCTAATAGTTCCCATACTTACTTACTGAAGACAAGTTATTGAGGAGGAGTTGTATAAACAAGTAAATATTGTGTTTTACTGCAGTTGTCACTGTAAAACATTATCTGTTCAGGTTATTCATGGGCACCAGATAAGCAGGATGCATGCAGCATAATAACACTGGGTCTTAATCAGCGTGTCACCGTGTTCAAATCCATCCCTTAATTTCCTGCTAAGCACCTGAGGGGAAGGAGGGATACAACAACAAAGCCCTGAAAGGAAACGCTGAAGGTCCACAGTGTTAAAAGGAACCTGGAAGCAGATATTTCATTAAACTTAAGGGATTAGTTCTAGGCCAGCAATAAAAATGAAAAACAGTACTGAAAGGTTTTTGGAATGCGCAGTTTCAGAACAAAATGCCATGCCACAGCGGAGAGAGCAGTGAGGTTTATAGAGAGTGAGGAAATCAAGTGGAACTAAAATAATTTAAGAGGAACACACTCTAATGAAGAGTCAGCTTTAAGAGAACCACTTTCTCGGTCAAAGATAAGTGTAAATGCGAGCTTTTCAGTATTTCACTATATCTCAAAAAGGGACAAAACCTACAAAGACAATATTATATAAATGCGAACATCAGACGTCGGACCTCAAGATCAGTGTCAGTCCGCAAAACAAGAAGGTCCTTCTGCCTTGATTTCTTTCTTCTACCTGTGCCGTTTAGCAGTGGAAGAGCACACTCACAGACAGAGATTAGAAGAACTAATCATACTGCTGACTGTGTTTACTTATTAGATAAGGCATTTTATGCCTACTGGCACCGAGGATTTGCCATGTTGATTGAAAACAAAGCGGTCATTCATGCCCATACCACTTCTATCAGATTCTGAAAATTAATTAAACAGATAAAGGACTGTGATTAAACACAAATTTCTGAATTATAAGGGTCACAATACAATTTACAATCACAACGGTAAGGCTTTTATCTAATGATTTTATGTCAGTAATGATTTATTTGACAGCAGAGATTAAAGTCTTCTGTTAAGGCATAAACATGTTTAAATGAGTAACTAGTAATTGATCAGTTGATCTGAAATAACAGCCATGACAGTAATAAATCCCTCATCCCTTTGTCTCAGACTGAGCCGTGTATCACAGGATTATCTGTGTATATTATATATTTTTTTTATTGATGCAGGTACGTTTTCTTGTTTTTTTTATCATATGTAGATTGATTTCTGTCGCACAGAGAACGCATGTTGATGAATGCTATGGCTTGCGAGGTCGTGTCTGTGATGTGGTTTATTTACTCCAGCAGAGGAGAAAGTGTTAGGGGCAGAGGGGAGCATGGGTCTGAGGGCTAAATCACAGTTTATCCCCAATCAAGCTCTGAAATCTGTTCCTATTCTTGGAAGCCTCAGCGCCACTGTACAGCTCTGCTCTGCATTTACTTTCCCCTAAAGACTTTAGGCTGCATGACGACATATGGCTTGTTTAGAAATGAAAGTCTATGCTCGACCTGAGCCAGCCCGAGATGCATGTGAACTGTTTGCACAGTCACTTTGGCACCAGATGGTCACAGACACGTAATGTGAGTCAGTGATAATGATTAAACCACAGTGTCTGAGGATGCACCGAAATGATGAATTTCACCATATTATAACTTTGCCACCAGAGTTGCTACTGAATATAAGGATGGTGAAGTTGGACCGATCAAAGTGGCAGACCCACCTCACAAGTGCTGGTGTGTCTGTTTCTTTTTTTAATGTGGACAATTACATGCTGATAAACAGGCAAACAGTGCAAGGCTGAAATACAGTGCATGCTGTGCACATGCCTTTAAGCTCAGAGGCCGGGGAGTGCACATTAAGCTCATTAAGTCTGTGGTGGAGATTACTGCAGACCAGGCTCCAGCGTCCAGTGGGTGGGAAGTCTCCTCATTTTCAGATGGTAGGGAGGAAGTGGATAAATGACAGTGGAGAGCACCTCCCTTTCACTGTCATGTTTCCAATCCAGCCAGACTGCAAACTGAGGCTGCTTAATGTGACATTAATATACAAATTGTACAGCGTGAGGACTTTCGCCTTTTAATTAAAATAACTGAGCCATAGACGTAGATGTAATTTGAAACATGCATGTTGTTAATGTTGATAAAATCATCTAAAATACAATTTATCATGTGCTTGTACACATCTACACTAGTGCAAAGAATTCATGTAAATAAAAACTGAGCAAAGAGACATGAAGCTCCCAAGGTTATCACAAACAAGTTCATAATATAATCATCAGTACAACCCCGCAGCTTGTTTTTGTTTTCCTATCACGACTGATTAGGCACCACACTGAGGGCTGTCATCCTGTCAGACAGCTTCCTGGAAAAAGGTTTCCCATGTGGCAAGATGTGGTTGTGTCACCAGCCGTGATTGTGGATGTGTGTGCGCTGGTTTACTCTGTCATTTGATGTTGTGTCAGTATGAAGTGAACATCAATAAAAGTCTTCAGAAGTGTAGTTCTGGACTGGGTCAATGCAGACATGTTACTGCAGAGAAAGACTGGAATTGGTGGAGCCTGGATTAATATAACACTACGTAAGCCTGTCTCCTAAGCCGGTGTCTGCTTCCCTACTGGGACAAGTGATGCTTTGGAAAGATTTTTGATAATACATTTTTTATATTCCCCTTCCATCTGTCTCACTCCTACTGTCCCCCAAAGATTCATTAACTTTTGGGCTTTACATGCCAAGTAATGTCATGAGCAGCCCTGGCCCACAGCCCTCTCTTTGTTTATGCTTACATGAACATTATGTCTTGGCAGAAGATGGCAAATAGCACATCTGCAAAACTGGAACAGCTTATTGAAAGTCTGAAAAACAGCCAGTGTTGAAGGAGATCTGTAAAGGATCAGTTTGGGAAACTTCCAAAACTGAACCACCATGGTTTGACGAATGCACTTAGGATAAACAATATATTAACTGTTGACAAGTGTAATGACATTGATATACTATCATGTCATTTTTTTAATACATAAATGATATAATGCGGAGTTGGTTGTGTGTTTATGTAAAAAGAAAAAGCATGTACATAACACTATATGCAGATGATATCCAGCTATACATTTAAAGGTTTATGCAGTTCACTGTAGTTAATCCACAGGGGCTGATCCTTAGAACACTATTGGTTTACTGTGCTTATTGGTTTGGTCTTGATCTTCAGCTACAAGATGGTAATGTTGGTTGTGATATCTTCTACTATAAATACTGCACCACAAGTGGGCCAATTATGGCAGATTCAGACTACATAATATTTTCATCTGTTACAATGGTTAGTGTGGCAGTTTAGGTGATTACAGAGTCATAAATTCTTGACGTGTAGAGGCCGGGAGACATGACAGACGACCTATCGCTCCCCGACCAGTCAGCGCTCACCGTTTTTCACGAAGTGTGTGATCGGGAAGGAGATGCTCGATGTGCGGGAACAAGAATATAAACAAACAGTGGTCTTATGTTCTGAAAAGCCTAAGCAAAAGCCATCGGAAGATGGCATATCCTCCGCCCCCCACAAAATTGAAAATTGGTACTTGTTACTGATTTTAGCTTAGTTTCACTGACTTGTCCTGTTGACAGAGTAGTCAAGTAGTTTCAGAAAATAGGCCTTTGAATCAGTCAACAACATGTATTGGAAACTTAATTGCCATGACAGATGAAACCAAATGATGGCAAACGATTGACGGACAACAGATGGAATAACAAAAGGCACCACTTTTGTTAAAAAGTTGTTGCCCTCATGTGTAGACACCCTATTATTTGTTTTTGTTGATGGGTTATCCCACAAACTCAGCTTGGCCTACGTCTGATTGTTATGTGAATCATATAGCTCTGACACTGTGTACGTCAGATGTAATCATCTCCTGCAGCAGAGAGGCCTACACAGTTGAGTAACATTCCTGAAGTAAGTGAAGAGGACAGTTCGTGTTTTAGTAGTGGGTGTGTTCAAAAAAGGGGATGCAGGGAAACTGAGGTGGTGCTCAATGTAGGCAGAAAAACATGCAGGCATCTGTTTCCACCCACTGCTCTGCTCTTAGCTCGTCACCATTGAAAGAATGAGCGCTGACCTGAGGTCAGACTTGTAATGTATCCTTTTCAATAACATCCACCTCAGCTGTATGCTTAAACAGTAGTTTTATGGCACGTTCCTTAGATTTTCTTTATACTCTCGAGGGAAATTTATGTGTTGCCTTTTGTCACAGAATAGGAGCCCGAATCAGGTCAGAGTGAACAAAGCTTTTAGTGTAAATATAATCAAGAAGATTGGGATGACCTCCATTAGGAATTTGATTAATTAAATATTCTCATGATCATGTGCTGCTTTATTTCACTGGATTGAGCTTCACTGTGATTTTTGCGTTTTCACCCTGATGGATCATCAATTCATCAACTTTGTCATCAGTATCATTTAGATTTTTATGCTCATCTCAGCCATGTTTTGAGCGTTTGGCGCCAAAAAAGCTTTCTGACTTACCTTGGTAGGAAAGTCTCAGTGGGAAAAACAATAGGTGAACATACAATAAAGTCAGGATTAAAAAAACATTGCAAAAGAATAAGTACTGCAGTATTTATCAGTAGGTGAAATCAAGTAGGTGAAATCTCCTGTGTTTTGCAAGAAACATCAGTTTCTAAGTTATAATGAATGGGTTGAATCCATCTAAGCACCAGTCTGTTCTTCGAGAAAGGGCACATGCACATTATTAAGTAAACACAATCACACTGCAAAGCACATGTTGGTCAAGTCATAGTAAACTCACTACCCTTAGTCAGCTGTTTGCTTTATTAGAGTCTTGAAGTCAGAGGAGACAATGCAAATCCTCTTGCACCTAATCTAGTAAAGAATGTATTGGGTTTAAAACCTTTTTCTGTGTGAGAGTCTTGCTTTTAATGGAATTTCTAGTTTGTATGAGAGTCTTATTTCTCATATTACTTATACATGCAGTTACTTATACATAAGCTTAGATTCAGTAAAGTTGAGTTCAGCAAAGGCATCAGCTGCTCTTACATGCTGTTTGATGATTCTGACTTCTCGCCTAAAAAAATGAAAAAAATAAAACGACATATGCTCGAGCTTGTTGTCCTCAGAGTAGTGCGGGATCCAGTGGGGGGCCCCCAGGACTGCAGCTTCATGGGCCCCCTGCTCCATTCTCCTGCAGGCGTAAGCCAAGATTATTCCGCTTTCTGGTTCCACCAGATGCGGCAGCGCCACTGGATGGGCACTGTCTAGCCCTTATGAGCAGATCTAAGAGGGATTAGTGGGCTGTTGTGGTGGATCGGCAAGAACAGTGGGAGGCTGTCCACACACAGCTGTGTGTTTGTGTGTTTCATAATGCTCTGGCCTCTGGCCCGTCTCTGGCTCTGGCTCCAACCCTGAGCCACCTTTCCTGCCCACTGACCTCACAGTTCAGAGACGGCAGACAGCGGGAATTCAGAAATTTTTGGAACAGCATGAAAGCTTGCAAAGACGCATTATTCTCCCTCAAGGAGTGTGGCAAAGTGCTCAGACAGAACTACTGTATCAGCTAATATATTTATTTGATTGGCTGCAGTGATCTTTAGTTTTATGTCGACTTCAGATGTTTTGAATTGATCTTTTTTGGCTAAAATAGAAGCCAGTTTTATTAAAAGTAGTAAACAGTGATGGAAGGTTCCTTTCAAAATGTAAAAGGTTACAGATTATTAGTGTTAAAAATGTATTAAAGGTCCCATATCTTAACACTTAAAGTTCTATCTATACCATGTATATATGTATATTAAAGACTTCTGTAATGGTGTTGACCAAAAAAAGAGTATGGATTTGACTTTTATGAGTGCTTCTCTGTGTCTGCGTCATATTACACTGGGAGGCAAATGCCACCGCCCACTTTTCATCAGCAAATGTTCTGAATAATAAAGGAATAAATAAATAAATCAGGTATAATACACGTTTCATAGCTAGTTTTCCCGACACGCTCACTGCTCTGTTGGTAGTAACTGATGGGGGCGGGGCTAACACTTTTAAAATAATGCCTCGAATATGATTGGTTATGGATATTGTTCTTACTACATCACAAGCAAAGGATTTTCTAATTGGCTTGTTTTGTGGTGGGGGCGCTAGAGGACTGACAGTACTGTTCATATTTTCAGTTTATATAAACCTAAAAACCCAATAAAAGTGAATTTTCAGAGTACGGGACCTTTAAAGGTTCAGCGTGTGATATTAACCCCTCGCTTCACCCCTCATTAGAGCCATTGTTTGTTTTGTCCATCCTGGGCTTTTTAGTTAAGGAGATATTAATTCTTCAAACATGGTAGGTCGACAGTAATGCCACCTGCTATAAAACAGAAAAAGGAAACAGAAAAGGAAGTCTGTTCTGAGCTTCTAACATGGTGGTGGAACATGGTGGACTCCATGGAGGGGACCCGCTTCTTCTGTAGATATAAACAACTCATTCTAAGGTACTGGACGAGTCTTATTTCTGTGTGATTACACATTAATGACATACTGAAATTCTGAATATTACATCCTCCTATAGCCCCTTAAATCTTACGCACTAGCCCGTTGTCCCCCTCTGTAATTACATTTTGATTATTAACTCTAATTTAATTAAAAACAAATTCTGTGTACATTGTAGCCGATTACAATTACATTAATTTAGTAAATCACAAACAGTAACTCCATTCTTAGTTCTACCCCAGCTATGTTTCTGAACAATGAGTCTATACGCAGAAGAATATTGCTGCTCGAGCCTGAAAAACTGCTCCTTGATGTGCTGGTACCCTTGCTGGCACAGATAATTGCTTCTGTGCAGGTGAAGCTGCCAAGCTGTGTTTATGTCTTTCAGTGTGGTCATATTTCAAGTCCCCATAGCAGCCACTGTGAGCTGGTGACAGTTTCTATTTACAGAAAACAATCCCGATGGACAGAGAGTTGGTGGAAAATGTCAGATGATAAATGTCTCATGGAAAGAAATGTCTCAACATACCAACATATTTTAAAAAAGCGGTCCTGGTGGACTATTTAAAATACTGCGCTGCATTTATCACAGACTTTGCAAGTGTTGGAAACCGGTTTAATCCAAATACGTTATGTCATCACAGAGAGGTAGTTTTTTTTTTTTTTTTTCATTTTTGGAGATCAAACCAGTGTTCTCACAGTTTTGGTATGTGAGATGGAAATATTTGAGGATTTAAATGACTTTTTGGATCTCTCCACCTGACTACTATCAGCCAATTCATCTTTTTATTACCACACAAGGTTACGCAGTGATTTGTCAGAGTGTCCGTCGCTCTCACAGCGCTACAAGAATCTCACGCTCGTATAATGTCTGATTTCACCCAACTGTTTGCTATCTCGAGAGCGAAAAAGATAGGAGCGAGGGATAAGAGAATCCAGCAACAACACTGGTTCAAAGGAGCCTGATCTCATTTCTTTGTTGACCCAGAGTTTTGTTTTCGGTGCAGGCCACATTGTTTTCTCCACCCTGTCTCTCTCAAAACACTTTTCCTCAAAGACTTTCCCAATAAATCGGAAAGTGGAGCGGTCAGGAGAAATTGCCGTCTTTCCAAACTTTTCTCGAAGGCCTTATTCCGCACACAACAATGCTAACAACTGTTTCGGTGCAGTGTCTCTTCCCTCTCACTCTCTCTGTGTGTGTCTGTGTGTTTGATGTCGTGGTTTGGCCGTCCTCTAAAGCGTTCATTTCAGAGTGGTTACTTTGGGCCTCATTTTGACTGACTGGCTGTCTGCCTACACCCTGTGGTCTACCATCCACTACAGCAACTGCCTGCGTGTGTGTACAGTATTTCTTAATATGCATGTACACAAGCGCTGTACAGTCCACAATAATGTATCTGTGCTATACATTGTATGTTGTTCTATCTGCAAAATAGACCTGTTTAGTCTGGAAATGGATGCGAAGCATAAAGAAGAGCCCCTGGCTGTCATCCAGAGTAACTACCAACCTCTAGTCAGCTGATGTTTTTCAGCTTCACTCATCATCCTGAAGCATACATTACATTTCAGGCAGCTCATAAGCCTATTAATGGGGAGGCAAGGAGCAAACACAGAGTACGCTCATTACTTTTTAATGAAATCCATCAACTTTAATCACATCCAGGGCCGCATTCTATGCAGACATCTCATTTAAGTGCAGAGCTTATCTCGTTAAAAAGTGTTCTTCATTCACTTTGTCAGATAGAGTAACTTCTGCTGCACTTTCCCCCGATGACTTCCAGGAACAGATAAGCCTTTACAAAAGAAACATCTTTCAAATTCAGTGTATCTGCAACAGAAAGACCTTGATATATGGGAAATGATCACTAGAGTGGAGGTCTCTGGTGTAGAACTGTGGATACCGGCGTAATGTTCTGCAGAGCCTGTTTTTATATGCAGCTGTGGGGAAAATGTGGAAATTAAAAGAGAAACTTTTTTTTTGCAAGTGCAGCAAATCCATCCATATTTAATATAAAGTCTCATGCTGCTCTAGCTGAACATTAAGTCCTCATAAAGATTAGACCAAATAATGTCTTATATAAACATGCAACCGTGAAGAAGCGAGCACTTTTGGATAAGAATCATGTTGTTATTGTAAATGCATTTTTTTTTTCTCCCCCCAACAGAATGTGCTTTGACAAAGACATCCATTATTTTAAAACAATAGTGTCTTTTCATTGTGCATGTGTGCTGCCTGAAGGGAGTTCAGGCCTGTTGTATATGAAGCTATTATTTCAGAATAACAGAACCAGAGACATGCAGACAAGAACTGAGCAGGGATTGACTGGAAGAGAGAAAGGAAGTGAACAAGTGTCAGGAACTCTTTGAATAGAGAACAAAGAGCTCAGCGTTTATGACTGTCGATGTGCGCATGGTGTTTGTCTCTGCTGCAACTCGCTGTGAATCCGGCCAGGCTCTCGGGAGTGTGGAGAATTCAATTGGTGTGGATGTTTGTACAAGGGAACGGATCTTTGCTAATGATCTTTATGGGCAATAAACAGGACATATATCTTCACGTTGATAGATGTGCATGACCTCTGGGGTGATTTAGTTACACTTAGGAATCCGAGAGACCGTTTAGGGAAGACTGACGTCAAAATGTCTTTTGGATTTCCACTGAAGCGTAGAAGAGAAAACACATGAGTTGAAAAGCCCTGACTTAGAATAAACTATCTTGTCATGATTTTTCTTTTGTTTTGGGAACCAGGGCATTTCTGTTTTTTAAAAGATACTCTTGGCACAAAATAGTCGACCTTCGTCGAGACTCTCAGTGACGTACTAGTATGTAATATGTCCCATTCACCACATACTGAGGTTGATGTAATATTATTGATCTCTGTCACTGACCCGTGTACTTTTCAGTGTGTGTTAAAACGTTTAAAGTCTTTGTGTTCTACCTTGTGATCAAAGATGAGACGCTTTAAAGACAAGCAATGGAGCCAGTCTCCACGTTAGAGTTATACCTCCTGCGGCAGCTCTTAATGGAGCAGAACAGTCCCACCTTTCTCGTTTTTCTCCTTCACCTCCCGTAAACCTCATCCGCCACTACTACCAGGACTGAGATGGTTCTGGGGCCCCTTCATCAGATAACACTGTGACTGATAAGACTTGTCTGCTGTCTGTCTAACCTGAAAAGGGCCCTTCCTGTTTGGCACGACAAACATTCATGCGCAAACACTGAGAAAAACTAAAAATACATGAAATATCATATTCCCTGAGGTCTGACATGTATCTGAATGCAAAGGAAAAACTGAAAATGGCTCCAACAGTAATTGAATGGATACAAATGGTTCAGGAAATATATGGAACGATGAATGAACGCAACCAAAGAATTAAAGAAATACTGGAAAAAGACAAAATCTTGAAATTGATTTCTGTCTTATGTTTTATGTTTATTTCATTCTGAGAATTTTACTTCATTTCTAGTTGTACTAACACTAACAGAACTGATTTCAGATCATAAATGAGGAAAACCCTGGACTTACTCTTACTTCGCATTACTCATTTATGAGGAATTATATTTTTGACACAATGTCAAGTATTTCACCTTCCGCCTTGTTCCTTTGTCTGTTTGTTCTCACAAAAAAGAAAACCAGTAAAGAAAAGAAAAGAAAAGAAAACGGTATTTCCCCAACTTAAGCAAAAGGGATCCTGGCTTTTCACTTTCATAAACTGCTGCAACAAAAATAATTCTGACACCTGCTGATAGCAGTTTGTGATATAGTACAGTGGTCTCCTTCCTGTAATCGCCCTATTTGTAGTATCGTTGTAATACATATGAAGTGCACATGTATTTGAGTACAAAATGCGCCATACCTTCTTGTTGTGGTTACGGAGCATGTTTGCCTCACCACCAGATCAGACAAAACCGCATTTTTGAGGAGATTTATCTTTCTGCACCCTTGTGGTGTACCAAATGGCAGCCAGCAGGGGATCTAACATCAACCAGCCATTTGTAAAAAATAAAGCCACAGAATAGGACCACATGTTTCACAGTCACATAAGGTATATGTTGGGCTTCAAAGTGTTTATACAGCAACAGCTCGAGCCATGATTTCTAGATGGGAAAAATAAACGGACTAATATAAAATGTTTCAAAGAGACCTCCCCTGTATGAGCAGATGTATGTCAAAGAGCCCTGAAAAAGCAAATTTATGTCACCCTCTTTGCCATCATTAATGCCTGCCAGCATTACTGGAAGACGATAAAACATATGGTCTGCTGTACACTTACTATGCAAAGTGCTGCAGCAAGTTCACCAACGTACCCAACGGCAAAACTAAGTTCTGAATGAATGCTTTTTTGTATAACCTGCTTCAAGCACCATCTGCATTCCTGCTCTAATGTATCCTTTGCCGTTTCTGTCTTTGGTGTTATGCTACGAAGTAGTGCAGAGATCACAAATATGAAGCTATATGCACATGTGGTCCATTGATCTTGCTCTAATGCAAATGACATGGTTGACTGGTGAATTCTGCCTCAGTGCGGAGAAAAACTAAAGGCTATTACACAAAGAGGAGTGAAATTAAAACATCTGCACACTGTATCAGGGGACCCTCTGCCTGTTCCGTACACTTGCACGAGGGTTTTTTGTTTTGTTTCGTGTTTTGTTCGTCTCAATTTAGCTTTTTGTCAAACAAAGCAAAGGCATATTGGCATAATGCGAAACTGCTTTTCAAAGAGATAAAAGCGTCAGTCGAGGCAGAGAAAGGAGGAGATGTGCGTAACAATCACGACATGTTCTTTAGAGACTAGGTGGGTTTCTGCATAAATGGATCCAGATATTAATCATTAGCTACTTTACAGAGTACACAATGTTGCTCTGATTCACACCAGGACCAAAAACAATGTCAGTCTCTTTGGCAAAAGTCTTAAGTGCTGTTAAATCATCTTGTTGGCCCGAGCCGGGGTAATGTTTTGTTACCACACCTCCTGAGGTCTGAACAGAGTTAGGCAGCATATAGTTTGTAAGAATGGGGCACTGGCGTCGTGGGCTTCGGTCATTATTCAAACGTGACACATTTTTCCATTCTGTAGTAACAATATGGAAAAGACTAAAGATCTTAATCAACAGTTTAACCGTGCATAAAGTAAAAGTCACAGGGCATGTGCTAGAACCCATTTTAAATTAACTTCACGTCTTCGTATAAGTAGTTATTAAATATCATAGGTGAGCTGGTGGGTGAAGAAATGTCAGGAAATCGTGCATGTGGAACTGTCAAAGTCCCATTTTTGTTTCGTTTTTTTCCGTTTGCGTACCACCTGCAATTTTAAATCCCTTAAGATTTGTAAATAAGTCAATAACGTCGCTCTACGCAGTGACCAAAACCGCATTCTGACATTACTTTTAACATCGTGTCATATCACTGATACAACTCACAGGTATATTTTAGGCATGTTCGAAGGATCTTTTGAATTGGCGCAGGCTTTGTTCATTTGGTATTCAGTCTAGACACGCTGGCTTCGGATGATCCTGCTTGTGTAAAACTTAAAATCCTGACGATTTCAGTTGTAGTTTGCCACCAACAATTAGACCCTCCCCTGATGTTTTAAATCCCTCTTTGAGACGCAGCTTGTTTCTTTAGCCTTTTAATCACTGCTGTCTGCCTTTTATGTGTTTGTATTTTACTTGTTTTTTTTCTATTCGCGTTCCTTGTGTAATTGCACTGCGCGTTTGATTTTATCAGGATAATTTATGATCTTATTAACTGACTTACACTCCCTTATTTCTGTCTTTTTTTGGATGATGTTGATGATTTTTAACTGCCTTGACTTGACACGTTTGCATCTCTTTGCACTCCGAGGTGTTAAAAATGCATTACTTTGATGGTACAGATTATACGCAGCTTATATATCATTTCAAAATTTAGAAGCTGCTCTGGAAACATCTTAAAAAAAAAACGACTGTGGCTGCATTTTTTTTTTCCCCGAGTGGTGCTGTAAGTGTGGTGCTGTGTGCCTCACGTTCTCTGTCCTGCTACACTGTGGGCCTTTCAGCTGCCCCTCTCCGGGCCCCCTTCCCCACCAGAGCCCTCCAACTCTCCATTGTTCTTGTGTTTGGTTCTTTGTTTGAGGCCTTCCCTTATCAGCTGCGCAGGCTCCAACTCTCCTATTTATAAATATCTCAAATATCTGCCTCTCTGGTTTTCTCTGTCCTGCTCCCTAAAAACTGTAAAACTGAATATAACATCAAACAAAACTAATCGGCTTCAAATCTACAAGCCTCCTCTGTCTGCTTCCATCACATATCACCATCCTCTCTCCACTCCCAGGACATTCCCTACTCTCTGCCTGCCAGCAGCCCTGTTTATTGCACTTTTTAGTGCATTGTGGGATATTTGTGCGGAGGTAGAGCTGAGGTGGCCTCCCCTGTCTGGAAAGCTTGTTTTATGGGAGGGAGCTTTACCACACAGGAGACACACAGACTGAAACAGACTCCCACATGGAGTCGGAATTAAGATATTGTTGGAGCATTATCCATTGTCCTTATGTTCCTCATGTGCACATTATTTATGTATTTAAACTGGTAAAGGGATGAGTTGTGTGAGTATAGTGAGGTCATGCAGAGGTGGGACACTGTGTTTATAGCCAACACATGGAGGACCTTGGGAAGGATCAGTGAACCACAAGGGTGTCATTACACAGTTTTTCTTACATCAGCCACATTTCCTTCACACCCCAAAACACATGACTCTAGCGCAAACAAAGAGCATGGCTCTGCTAGATCCAGAGACACAAAGACAGCTTGACTGCTAGAAAGAGTTCACCACAATTTCTCCAAACTTTGGAAGTTCATCTGGACGGCATCTTGAACTCGAGTCGCTCTGCAGCAGCAGCAGCAGCAGCTGTGCAGGAGAGCCAGACTTAACCAGCTTGTATAGGAAAGCCTGAATAAATGCGTGGGCCTCCCCGGGCTTTCAATCAGATAAGAGTAAGTCCAGGGAGCAGGCATGGACTTCCCTGAACATTCTTCTGCTGCTGCACACAAGGCAGCTTTTGTCCGCTCTCCATATCTGTGGCCTCTTTTCCAGTGGCAGCGTAGGATGCATGTTGTTTAGTAGATATAAAAGCCTTTAGTCACTTTGTACCTAATAGGATCACACAGAAAGATAATGTGATTACAGCCTACATCTACTGTACTGTATGTAAAAGGCCACACAGAGACACCAGAGTGGACGACTCTACACGTCTCTACATATTATCGACCTGCTGTTGTAATGTATGCCTTGTTCACACGTCTGCAGGTCTCTTTTGTTAACTTTTTGTCAGCTTTGTATATCTGTTTTGACTATTAATCAACAATTGCAAGTTTTTGTACTTTTATGCTAGTTTAAGTTTGTATGCTTGTGTGATGCAGCCCTAGTTTTGCATCTAAAGCTTGTAATCTTAGTTATTCCACACGTTATTTTTTTGGTCTATCTTCTTTCTTTTTCTCTCTTCCCTCATGACGGGTTAATCCTGGCCCTGATATGAGGGAGCAGGGGGAGGCAGAGTCTACAGCCCGATCCAGCGGGGGAGAGTTCAGTCCGATCCGACTTCTCTCCCTGACTCCGCCTTCCCCGCCCCAGCCTTCTTCTTCCCTCTTAACCTGTACCTTAGCCCTCTCTTCCTCCTTCCTCCTACCCCTCACCTCCATCTGTACCCTACCTCAAATACCCAGCACGATACCCTCCTGGAGATATCATAGGAAAGGTTAAGTGTGGGTTCTAGTGATGAAGATGCAGATTGGAAACGAATATCCCTCGCATTATGGTGGCCACTAAACATGAGAAAAAAAACGTGAAAGACCCTCGCTTTAGCCAGTGTTTGGTTTGTCTGTGTTGTGCTACTGTAGAAACATGGTGGTTCAACGCGGCAGAGTGTGCGGAGGTGACCCGCTCGCTCTGCAGATATAAACAACTCATGACGCTTATGTTCTGGTGATTTAACACTAATGAAAACATAATTAATGACCACTATTTCTGCAATAGATCCCCCTCAATCTTACACATTACACCTTTAATTTATGTTGCTAATTACGTTGTACAATATTGTTTAGGACTTCGTAGAATTTAGTTTAATATAAAATCAATTATTTCATTATCATTTCTATGTGTTATTTTGTCGGTGGTGGGACAGATGCGAGTGTGAGCGTGAAAAGTTGATTTACTGTCCTGTCGTTATTGCAAAGGAAACTGTAGCCCGTTTATCGCCCACAGCCAAGAGAGACTGGATGAGCCAATTAAAAAAAAAAAAAAAACCCATCACAGTAAATGAGATGTTTATATTTTACAGTATAGAATTTCCACATTCATTCAGCTTCGGTTACAGTATAAGGGTTAATGTTCTCTACTGGGAAACACGGGATGAAAAGGTATCATTATATTTTCAAGCCCCTGGGGGCATTTCTGAATTTCTACACCCGGTTACATTAAATTCAAAGCAAGTATTCCGCATAAGTGAAGGCGCTGTCAGTAAAAAAGATGATTTATGCTGCTGTGGTAGAAGAGCTAAATTACAAATTCCAGCTGAGGTGGTATACATTCTGATTTGTGTCTCTTTAGCAGAAACACGGGAGAATGTCGTCATTGTAGTTATGATCGAGTTCTGAACAAAAACCTTTTGTCAAATTGCAAAAATGACTGTCGTTCTGAACATAGACAATGAGCAACAATAGTCTGTTTTCAGAGACAAAATTGTCTCAGCAACTTCATTTGAGTTTTTAATCTGCTTATCTGCTGAATCCACATGACACACCTTAAAATAAGTCACTTTGTGTTTGACCTGCTTTTAACATAAATTGTTAAAGTTCTGTTTATGTTAAAGCTAAGCTTTGGCTGATGGATTAAATAGTCATAAAACATGTTTACATCCCATTAATATCTGATGTCATTATGTTGGCATTTCTTTTTCCAGAATTAGACCTACCATAAATAATATTTCATTATTCCTAATAGCTTGTTTACTGGTTTTGGCTCAGTGTAGTTTGATGTATAGCTCTGTAAACCATGTGCACTACACTGTAATTCAGCCACTGAGCCACATGGGCAGAGATTTATGACGGAGATTATTTTATAAAATAGTCTGTGATGCAAACATAAACCAAGAAAACAACTGGCGTGCCTTTGTGCAAGAGATACTTGTGGTAACTTTAAGTCTTAATGCCTCAAACGCACGGATACGTTTCTGGGTTCTCAATCCACTTGCGAAAGAATCAGGAAATGTATTTACTGGACCAAAGCAACCCCAGATATTTGTTATCTACCTACAGACATGTGTTCCAATCAACACAAACCCTGTATGAGTGACAGAAGAGAAGTCTAGATAAACAAAGAAAAACACAGCGTGGCTTTCCAGTGGGGGTTCTTTCCGAGACACTGCAGCCCATCACTCTCGACTTCAAAGAGAGCAGTGCATTCTGGGGCAAACTGCAGGATTTTGTTGTTGTGTAACGAGCATGGAGTGTTTCTAGGATTTGAGTAAAAGGGGAGGCTTTGTGTGTGTGTGTGTGTGTGTGTGTCTGTGGGGGTGGACGGGCGGGTGAATGCACTTGATCTGATAAAGTACAGTCTGCTCATGCACTGATTATCTGTGTGCTATTTTCCACAGTCGGTTTTTGTGCTTTTAAACTGTTTTAACGTCATTCAGCCTTAGCTCTATCATTACTAAACAAAAAAGTACAAAATATCTGAAAAGGTTTTTAATTAGCAGAGAGTTAAGACACTGAGGTTTATGTTTACTCTCTCTGTAAATGATATATTTCTTTTGGTTTTGTACTGTTGTGTAGTCTTGAAACTTGCAATCAATGCAAGCTTTTCTTTTAAGTATGATTATTGATATTCATAGGGCTGAGGTATCTTAGCTGATTTAGCTCTTAACTTCAACCTTTTTTTTAATCTAATTCTTACTGTCTCTTTGTGCAAATAAACTAAATTAAACTTTATGTTAAAAAAAACTAATTGAATTAAACTGAGGTTTATTTCTATGTTTGGAGCACGTGTACTTGTTATTCAGGAATTCACTTTTGAAAATCCAGTTTTAATCGCGCTTCTGTTTTTGTCACGTTTCTCATATTTTCCAAAACCTGTTAGAAAACTGAGTCGAACTACAAAGTACGTCCAGAGCTGAGGTGTGTACGTGACAGGCGGCTCTGAATCAACCGTGTTGTTGGTTGAAGTCAGTCAGGACTATAGGATGAGACAGTGCTGGTGTTGCCAAATAGCAGGCATCTGGATTGAGTTTCACCCCGCCGGGGCCGAGTCCTCAGCAGATGGTGTTCGCCAAACAAGCAACACAACACTGATTAGAACCAGAGGGGCAGTCCTCGCACTTACATACACTCATTTCATGCATGCTTGTCAGAAGGCCAGTTTTAATAACATATCCCTCAGGGAGGCGAGTGCTTCCACACTGTTCTGTGGTCAGGGCAGGGAAAGCTTCATTAATTGTAAATGTGAGCGATGAGTGATCAGTGGGGATGCTTTCTCTTTCTGTTACCATCAAGAACAAACACCAAGCGCTTAGTCTGAATTTGTAATTTTAGGTTTTTATCCAGGCTTTCTGCTCAGAACAGAGGCAAACACTTTGTTTGCATGTTAGCAAAAGGAATTTGGGACAGATGGTGTTGTGTAAACAGTTCAGTGAACCAACTTCGCAGTAAAACATCTTGATCAAGGTCTTCTGTGAGTACAAAGAACGACAACTTAAGAGTGAGATGTCACCTCGCTGCAAGCTGGCACACAGACTCACAATATTCCCTTCTTTTCACCCAGACGTGGGCGTACCCGAGAATTACCGAGCATTAACTTCTGGATCCTTTGCAAAAGGAGGTGGGGGTTCACTGAGCTACTGTTCTGCTGGAATACAGGATGGCAGGTTCTTTTGAAAAGCTCACCACATGATGTCCACATGATACAAAAACACACTGCAGCCCTAACCCACAATGGCCACAGAGTTTACTAGCTGTGTGGGAGCTGATGAGAGCAGACTGCGAGTGTTGGCAGCTGCCATGGTGGTCCCGGCGACTCAGCGACGACATCCATCAGGCTTTGAGCAGACTAAAGAGGCTGAATGCGGGATTTTGGCTAAATCCTGGCTAGGTGTAGAGGATTTCGGCATATTGAGGGTCGTATGTTTTGCTTTGCTGTAAACTGTCACCTCCAATTTGTTTGCCTCTCCCTGATGTGGCATCTTTGTTCTTCTGACACTCAACACCAGCAGCTGTTGAAGGCCACAACCACCACTGTCTGCAACACTGACAGAACCATGAACCACTTTCAAGATTCTACTATATTTAAGTGTTTTCTTCTATACCAGAGTGTTGTATATGTTTAGCTGTGGATGTGTATTTATACACATATAGCATGGCTGGAGGAATGTGCTGGAAACAACAGGACTATTTTTGACGACCCTCAGTTTGTTTTGTTTTTTTCATGTGAAACCATTTGTATATTTTAAAGTAAGAAAGACAAATACAGTTAGTGGAGATTCAAATACAAAGTGGACAAGGAATATGAAAAAACATGATATACTGTAGTTATTTATACAGTGTGTTCATGTGCGGGGCTGTATTACATCTGTTTTGGATAAAAATGGTTTCATCTTCAGCACAAAACGCGGATAATTTTTCTCATAATTCATGCATGAAAGGGTGAAAAGTCAATGATGTTCAACAAATTATCTATAGAGTGTACGTGATGACTCATCTACAGACAAAGTGAAAGAGATGAATTGCTGAATCTCAACTGACCAAGCTGTCGAAATATCACAAATGCTTTGTAAACTCTCTGTGGGCTGTAAGCTCAGCAACATCTGAATAGTTTGTGATATGCAGAGATTCAGTGTGCTTCGATTACGATGCATCATTTTTTTAATTCTGTAAAAGGGTAAATTAGCTCTCAAAGTTAAAGTCAAGATCACAGGCGACAGTGAAACAAAACATGGCACAGCTGAGCCAGTTGTGAAACAACATGTGCTTGGACAGAATTGCAGGATAACATTTTAACAGCTGCTCCTGCCCTGAAAAAACACAACTTGAAAGTGCCAACACCCCATCACCGACCCCCCGCCACCTCTGCCTCCCCCCAGCTTCCAGTGTTCACCGTGCACAGCGTTGTTACTGTGAGTGTGCGGGAGGGGGGACAGAGACTTTGTCGGGGAAAGTCGATGCAAGTTATGCGAAGGTCCGAGGGCATGAGAGAGAGAGGCTGATGTTACGCTGTGTTCCTCAGACCCTACTGTACCCATAGGCCCTGTGACCACAAAGGCTTTCTTTAGATTTGTGTTTCTCACCCTTATTCCCTTTTGGGAGGATTGCTTGAGTTCATTCCCACAGCCTCCATGTGAGAGTCCAGTATGGTGATAGACAGAGAGCGCTGCATAAAGCTGTGCCTCCCACCCACTGAACTTTGACTGTGGAGGACTTTTAATGAACTGGGACGCAAATATTCACCCTTATCAAGCATTTTCGCTGCAGAGTTAAATACACAGTATGTAATTTCTGCCACTAGGGGTCTTTCTATATAATAATCAAAGATCGAGATGAGATCTACATGAATTAGCCTGGGATCGTGGCAGTTGCTTTTTTCACCACCACTGCTGGTAAAAGTTTTATTCACATTATGTTCGGTGACTTACATTCACGTTACGTCATTTCATTCTAATGTAATAACCACAACTAAATGCCAATGCCAGCAGCGCTCAAATAACCAGAGGAACCACTGGAGGAGGCTGTGTCACCCCTAGAAGAAGAAGAAGTGGCTTTAGGCAATCAGCTTTTTTGATAATACCAACCAAAGAATCCACATCAGAGAAACAGAAAAAAAAAGGAATTTTGAAAAACGTTTTTACACTTAAGAAGTGGAGAAGTAATGATACAAAACAAATGTGAATGAGTTCAATGGAAGCAGATTTAGAAATGATGTTTGTGTCTGCATGTGTGGACCAAAGAGATTGCTTAAATGCTGTGTTAGATGGGAAACAGCAACAAAGTGCCACCATGTATGAGGAGCTGTTAGACAAAGACTTTGACAAACTGTGGCAAATTCTGAGAAGCAAGTGGACGACTTTGAAACAAAGTTTCATGATGATATACTACAGCTTTAACTGCTGAATTGTTTCTTTTGGACAATACCTCACCCAAACAGCCTCTAAATGCACAAAGTGAAAGGCGGCATGAGATCCTTCATCTGGACTTACTGGAAATCTTCCAAGAAAACCGGCAGTGGAAAACAAAAGAACTCTATAGAGCTTTCGCTGAATTCTAACACATCAATTGTCTCTCCTAATATTTGCAGTCACACAAGAGGAACAAGAGAGGAAACACATTGTGTTTGAGTCTGCTTCAGTGGCCAAAATTTCCAGCATTAATCATAACATGGGTTTCAAAAAGGTGGTGGAGAATGCGTTTCTTGCCCAGTGAAGTCGGGGAAGTGTGAAAAGTCTGCTGACCTTGAAATGAACCGCAGATTTTATCTGTGGCAACTCTTCACATTCTCCCTCTTTCACCGCTGGTGGCCATGGATACAGTCGTCTTTGTTGGTTAGTAGCCATCAAAGACTTCAAAGACAGAGCTGTGAAAAGTTTGGCTTCGCGACTGACCACTTGACCCTCGGACGCTCTGCTTGTGGTGAGCTGTAGTAGGAAATGAACTAAAGATTAGTCTAACAACAATCAGCCAGGGGATAAAAAAAGAGCTTCGCACCAGAGGATATTAGCCTTTCCAGCAAGACAAGAGAAGAATACATGGGTCACTCAGAGATAAATACTAGAGTGGTGGTCCTTCACATTCAATTATACTGACTTTGGGTGGCATGGCTGCTACTTTGAAGACTTCAGCGTTTGGCTGTGTTGTTTCTTGGCTGCAAAAAGGGCAGCAGTGACAAAGACTAAATAACCAAATAGCTCTGGTCAAAATGTCATCTTTAATGTCACTGAGGCCGTTCACACAATGGTGAGCACGCTCATTCCCCTCGCTACATTCTTCACCTTTTGTGACCTTTTATACCCTCTGGGTGTAATTAAAGTGGATAGAGTTTGTGTATTGTTTTTAAGCGAGAGAAACAGTGAAGGATGTTAAACGACATCCATTAGTGCAGTCAAAATACGGCAACAACAGAGAAGGTTAAGTGTTGCTTGTGCAGTGGCAGTGAAAGTAAAACTATGACTAATATGATAAAAAATAGACTCGAAGCTGAGGGGAAATTATTTGAAGTGTTTTATCAAGGCCAGATTACTGGCATGATCCCTAAATACATTTTTCCTCAACGTCTGCCATTTTGCTCGCACGGTTCCAAAGCACACTCTGTGCCATAATGACACAGGAAAACAGCACATCAATTTCAGTAATGCTCAAAATTTACAGGAAAATTTACAGTGTCGAAAGAGTTTTGACAAGGTTTGAGAAATGACGTGACCAAAACACAGAGCAGCTGCATTTTACATTCATCACCATCAAATCACACAATCGAAAAGTCATGTTTGTTCTGCATTATAGTCATTTCACTGGTTTTCTTTTTTACCTTTTACATTAAACCCAAAGATTACTCCTCTCTCCCACTTACAAACATAACCATTACTTTGTATTTAAACACAGCAGCATCCTATTACTCACATCAACACAGTGTAGTAGCTAAATGTAAAGTATGTAAAGTTTACTGAAAGGTTTTTAAGTTTTATAGCTCCTGTTTGGCCCGAGTGTTGCCTGCTTCACAGTAAATTACTGTGACAACCGTCTTTGTGCAAAGTTCTTTTTACACGAGGCAGCAGAAGTTGAGCTGTTATCCAACTGTTTCTAGGTAAAGGTTAATACCAGCAGCCAAGTTAGGAACAGTACACTTCCTCTTGCACACATTAAACAAGCTGCCAAGGAAAATACAGTGTGAAGGTTTTCCATCGGCCAAGATAATACCAGAAGAGCTGATGGATAGTAATGTGTTCTTCCGCTCATGTAATTACTGTAAATACATCAAATGTATAATCAGAATGATTAATTCATTCATTCGACCTTTATTTAGTCCCGGAATATAATGATGTAAGGGCCTCATCTGCAATACAAAAACACAGGAATCACTGGGGATCAGAATGATATAACTAAAAAACTGAATATGAGCCAAAATCCACACCCTGAAAATTTGACAGAATTTGCTTGTCATTTGTTAGGGACTACTCATGCATACTGCTGAGTATAGGAAGAATATAAGTCACTTATGCTATTGCAGAAATAGCCAGGGATGGATGTGCGTGTTTGGGACCAACCAAGAGAACCACAGTTAGTGTGCTTTCTGAACTGAAAGGATAAACAGCGGATTCATGTGGACATGTGCTGCCACAATAAGGATTTCTTCACAGAGACCTCTGTGAGGCAAGAAACCAGCTCTGTTTTTATTTAAGTCCTAAAATGATCATCTTTCTCAGACATTGTGGTGCTGGCTAGTCTCCACTGTACGCTCTCGTCTCTACTTCTCATGGTCTGTTTTTTTTTTTTTTTTTTTTTTTTTTTTTTTGTGATGACTCAACTATTCATTGTTGCCTACATGAAAGAGTGTAAATTCATAAACAAGCTGTCCAGTTGTCTTGGAGAGCTAGCAAAGATCAACGGTCAACAGGGTCCAAAGAACTTCTCGGGGCTGATCTGGTGTCAGAGACGCGAGAACCGGAAGGAAATCAGCTGCTGTTCTTGTGATAACCTGCTGTGGGTGTCCATCCACAAAGCCTATGCGGTTCTATATATACCGGGGCATTGCTTATCATACACGCACATAATCTATTTTGCACATGCCATAATAAATCATATGGCGTATAAATAACTGGGCAGACACTTTGAGGACATTTCAACATGAGCATGCACTAACATTTTGCAGAGGATGGAGCGAAGGCTGCGAGCCAAACTGCGCAAGTGCATCAGCAGGGGACGAGCCGATCAGTGGGGCGTCTACTTCATTTTTTCCATGAAAGCAGCTCCAACTTTAACTTTGCTCCAGGGAAGGATGGAAAGAAGTTGCTTATTATTTCAGTGACTAAAACACAGAGATGTAATTATGAAAATTTAACAAAGCATTCTCTAAGGCCTAACACTACATGGTAGATGTGGGACAAAGGCAGCGGATTATGTTGTCGATGGATGAAACTATGTCAGATTGTTTTAAGGATAACACGTCATATTAAGGTTCACGTATTCACCATTAACTATTTTTTATTAGCATACATATTTAGTAGCATATTGGCTCTGTATTAGTCATTATAAAACGCCTGTTAATTCCTTATTCTGCATGATCATATTCTACATCTGCTAGCCCATTAACCAACAGTTTTAAGCTACATTAACTAGATAATTTTCCTCAAAATTTGAAGCCTCTTTAACGTCTGTCAACGTTGTGATATCTACCTTAATATAAAGTATTACCTCTGAAAATACAACAAGCTCCAGCTCTTTTCAACAGGTTTGTCCTTTCCTTCCTTAACCCAATTTTTTAATGCACTCGTATGAATTATGGGTAAGCCCATAAAATACTCAAGCACACACTCATTTTACAGGTTAAACCTATGCCTTAGTGGACTAATCAGAAAATGTCAAAGTCTGTCAGTCTGACAAGGTGAACACCAGGACTTGACCCGTCATCCACTGTACTGCAGATCAGCTGACGCAGCTCCGTGTGATGATGAAGGGCTGATTTTATGATGGAACCTGTTAAAAGGCTCAGTGGAATCGCTGGCTTCGGCCCAAGACCTGTCCCATTTGCATTCCTCAGGGGCAAGCTGTCCAATTTTATCTCTGCTCACTCCGACAGAGGCCCCTAAAGCCACAAAGGACTTGCTGTGTTGGCCTCTCCTCACCCTGGCCTCATCACATTCGCCGGAGAGGAGAGGCCGACTTCAGAAGGAGCTCATTACGCTGATGCCACAGCAAAAGACGCACCTGCAGACAACAGGTGTTTAAATCCTTGTCCTACGTGGAACCTTGCTTTACCTTCCTCTATCGGAAACTTCTCATTTCTTGGCAGCAGCAGATATTTATTATGTGCTACATCTGATTTAATTATATTTCACTTCCCAAAGACATTTCGGTGGAGGCGCATCATTCTTTCCTTCTCTGAGGCACTTAGAATAATTAAATGCACACAAGCAAGAACGTACATGTCTTGCATACATACCTGAATCACCGATGTCCCCTCCTTCTTTGGCAGATGTGAATGTATCACGTGGAGAGCCATGACTAAACCAGCGCGTCAGTCCGCCAAGGGAAAGCCATGTCAGGAAATCTGCAGGTGTGTAATCTTAAATCTAAAGGAAGATAAAAGGGGGAAGGAGTATCTGTGTGGGGGGGCTCCAGGGGACGGGCTCTGCAGAGTAACATTTCTGCTGTGGAGGATTAGAGTTGTTTGAGTGGAGATAAGACACCGTAGGATCACAGCGCTGTTAAATGTATCTGCCAGAGCCAGCAGAGGAGCAGCGGCAAAGCAGAAGCTCTGCCAACATTCCTCGGGATCAACAGCAGCTGAGGGCCCTGCTGCCAAAACTTAAGAAAATACCTGATAAGTGCAGCTCGCCATGGCCTCTCTCTCACACACACACACCACTAAACTTTTTTTCTTAATGAGTACTTTTTATTCCTAAATGGTTAAAGTTTTTAATGGAGGCGTTTATGCTAATTAATCACAACTGGACAAAACCCAGTTAGAAGAGGTTTTAGGAAACACCAGGACTTATTCAGTTTGTAGAGTTCAGGCCCTTTTCTTAAGTAAAAGTGCTAATACCATACAGTGAAAATACTTCACGACAAGTAAGTATTAATATTTGGAAAGTGAAAGTAGTCACTGTCATTGTTTTACTATTATATATGCATTAATGCGTATGTTGTAAGTTTGAGTTCATTCAAACTGCTTTATAAATTGTTGGTAGTTTCATCTACATCAATGCATCATATTCTATGAGATCGTCGTACGTTTGTAGCCTCGCTGTCCTGTGAGAACCGTGTATCTCTGCAACGTCAACTTTTCACCAGCTCAGAAAAACAGGCCTGTTTTGAGCCTCGTGACAATGCATTTTCCAGCGAATCCAAGGGGGTTTTTAAAGAGATTATTTGGGTTTTCACTGGACGGGAAGGTGAAAACGGTAATCTGGAAACAAACGGAAGCTGTCAGACAAATGCAGTGGAGTTGAAGTGTAATGTGTAAAATGGAAATACTCAAGTACCTCAAATTTGCAATGACATACTGCGGTATTTGAGTATGAGTATATCGATTCATTCCACCACTGAGTTTGTCAATCATTTAACCAAGTAAAAGTTGCACAGCTGTTCATCTTGATATGACATTGTTGTATATTTATAGGTCTATATGGTTTATTGTAGACGGTAAATGTCAGCAGAGTAGGAGCAAAGGTTATCTGGGAAAACTGTCTCGATTTACTGATCTGTCATGACTTGTTGTAATGAATCACAACTGGATGCATAGACTCACTTGCATTGTTTAAGCTCCTGGACACATTTGTAACGTTACAAGGACACCTAGTGGTTAAAAATGATAAATCCAATCCCTGCCTCTTCATCAGCTTCTCTCTGTGATCTGCCGCTGACTGGTTTCAGTCAGAATGTTAACAGTGTGCATCGATACAGCAGCCAGGACGGATCAGAAGAGTATTATTAACCTGAAGGGCACCCAGCTGCACAGGCACATTAAAGCATCAGAAAGCTGTTATGTGCACAGATGGATGTAGTGTTTGCAGGCGCTGACTAGAGGGCATAGTGTCTGCATTTTATGACGAGGTCTTCACCACACCTGAGCCAGCAACTGCAACTCAATACCCCTCAGTCATCACTGTTTCTAATATAAAATGTATTGACAAGTATTCAGTGGACTGCAGACACTTCAGAAACCCGTACTAATTCACACTCACAGCAGCTCTCTGAGAAATAACAAAGAGACCGGGGGTAATCTGAACTCACACTGGACATAGTGCAGGACATAATATCACTTAAAGATGCAATCTGCCATATTTCTGCGTCAAGAAAAAACAGTTTCGATCTTACGTCAAAGCTGTCAATGCACTGTATCGCAGAAATATCTGGGTCAGTGACGAATACGATTTTTGGCTTTTAAAAAGCACGCATCGGGTTTATTAAAACATTTTGTATTCATGTCGGTTTAATGTCATGTGAAAAGACTGAATGTGCCTCAAATGGTGTAACCGCAGAATAATGACACCACCTTGACAGTTAAGGAAGAAGGATCTCAGGTTTTGCATCGACAGCACTTCCTTTCTGGAACCTCAGTCAGGAGTCGAGGACTGAGCGGCAAAAACATGTTACATCTCTGCTTCCTTTAGAAGCGTAACCTACGAAACCGGGAATATGGTTCAAACAGTATATAGTTAGAAAGGTACCGAGCTACACTTTGAACGCTTGTCTGTAAGACATTTGACAGAATGTTTGCTGAAAGTATCCGTCTAGACACTGCCGTTAGTCACTGTGTGTAGTTAGCTCCCTACCTTAATCGATAACTACCTTTTGAACACACAGAGTTTTATTAATTTCACTTTTTTTTTAATGTTTAATTACTGGTGCAAAGCTTTTACGGATACGCCAGCAATTTTAGACTAAAGGCCTTTGCGCAAAAACTCTAGATTTTTCATATGCTTTTTTTTTTTTTTTTTTAAATTTGTCATCCAGTAACAACCTTTACGCGCAACACACCTTACGCTCGAAGGGCGCGTTAATTATTCAATTAGTCAGGCCTATGAAAATTCACAGTGTGAATCATAATGGATTTGTCAAGCTGTGAGGATGATTTCTGGTCGTCTCGCTTGACTCATTTCCTCCCCTGAAGCTGGAACAGAGTGTCTGACTATAAAGACTACACTGGAGGTTCCTGTCCAGACTGTTTACTCTCTGCTGTGTCCTGCATTTGGAATCAGGACTCCTGAAGGACCCGAACTGTCGCTCTCTCTCTCTCTCTGTCTGTCTCTGTTTTTTCGCATGCTAATCCAGTTAGTGAAGGCACCGGGTTCAAATTTCAATACAATCTTTATTCAAGTTCATAGACCCAAAGGTATAATCCAGTAAACAGCGACACAGGCATTTACAATTGAAGGACAAATAACTCACTTTTACGATAACAAATTGAAGTTGTTTTGCCTCCTGAAGATGCTTTTCACCAGCTGTTGCCTTTAAATTTGGATGGCAAGCAACAAACAAAATCAGTTCAACAATATTCCTTCATTAATTCAGCAATAAGTCTCTAAGAATTACTTCAATAAAATACTGTATGTCCATGTCAGCGCCGATGGTCGTGAAAACTAAGTGGTGATTCGATTAATAATTCACAGTCTGATGCCTTTTGCTATATTTTCCAAACAGAATACTGAGGCATTTTTTTCCCCCCTTAATACATTACTTCATTGAATAAAATGAATACTACATTAAATACTATGACTTCACTTAACATTTGAGGACAAATAGGATACTATGTTTGAATGTTTCAAATCACCAGAATCAATCAATCAACCAACCAATCAATCAATCAATCAAAAAAAAAAAAACAACAAAAAAACACTCTAATGCACTAATATTGCCTGATTGCCTGTAGAAAAAAATACCTGTACTGAAAATTGTGCTCCACTGAGAAAGACGTCACATAAAGAAACAAAACATATGTTTAAATTTCATTTCAGTGTATTCTCTTTAAATATTTCAACTGCATCGCTGATATAAACATACATCATATGGTTTATTGGGACAGTATTATAGATCCTGTCGCGTATTATTAGCTTCATTTGACTAAATTATTATTTGGAGGGTATTTTCGGCGGCAGGTGATACAGCAGTAAAAAGTGGAACCAAATGTAAATGAATAAATAGAAGTAATAAAAAATAAATAAATAAGCATGACGGCAAGTGCTGCTGAGATGGACTGACAGGATTTCTCGCTCCTGTTTAGTAAGGCAGGCTTCTTTATCACCTGAACAATCCCTGTAAATGCAGCACACTCCTCCTCAGGCATAGATATGTTTTTTTTTTTTTTTTGTTTTTTTTTTTGCGTGCTTTATCCTCACAACTCCACGGGATAACGACAAAGCACTACACAAGCAGCTACCGTAAAATTACATCACTATCAAAATGCTGTCGGTGCGAGAATTTGGTGCTAAATAAGTTCTCTGTAGTTGCTACGGTGGTTTTTTTTCAGCGTGTCTTCTCTACACGTGTGTTTCTATTGTGTGAAGGTGGAGTTTAAACTGGCACCAGGTTTTAAAAGGTCTGATTGTTGACACTACTCGCGTAAATGCTTTTTAATACACGAGCAGAAACCTTAAAAAAAAGACGTAACAGGTGGTTTCTTTGTTG
>JAPQRN010000026.1:21938317-21988946 GCA_037367275.1 Coranthus polyacanthus
AAGAGAAGAGAAGAGAAGAGAAGAGAAGAAGAAGAGAAGAGAAGAGAAGAAGAAGAGAAGAGAAGAAGAAGAGAAGACAAGAGAAGAGAAGAAGAAGAGAAGAGAAGAGAAGAGAAGAAGAAGAGAAGAAGAGAAGAGAAGAGAAGAGAAGAAGAAGAGAAGAAGAAGAGAAGAGAAGAAGAAGAGAAGAGAAGAGAAGAGAAGAGAAGAAGAAGAGAAGAAGAAGAGAAGAAGAAGAAGAAGAAGAAGAGAAGAGAAGAGAAGAGAAGAGAAGAGAAGAGAAGAGAAGAGAAGAGAAAGAAAGTCGAACAGGACGTGAAAACATAATGCTACATGCAGCATGTATAAAGTATACAGTGTTAAATATGTGCTGTGTATTATGTTTTCACGTCATTTCACTGTGTGTCTTTATTTTATAGTGGACAGTAAAGAGACGACAGGAAACTATTAGGGATTTTGCAGATCATGGCTGAGCCTCTCAACCCCCACTTACAATGTTTTTAAAGAAAGAAAGAATTGAGACCTTGGATGAGCTACTGTTATATGTCTTCTGTGTTTGAACCTATCACCGCTAAAATGAAAACACTTTTGCCATCATGAATCCTTCAGAATGATGTTACCCTTTTTCTTAAAGCTGCATTTATCAATATGCATTTTAGTCTGTTGTGTATTTTCTTTGTTGTCTGGCACATGAATTCTCTTAACCTTGTTTCAAGTGCAGAAAAAGCTCTGACATACGCACTGAGCAATAATTCCCCAGCAAAAACTGCATGAATCGTATAACTGGTGAATGCATAGTGGTGCATTTATAAAGAGCCAGGTATTTCCTTCAGGAGATGATGAAGACAAGACATTACCTGCATGTAAATGTTTTAACAATATAAAACATTAACATTAAGGTCAGGTTGCTGCTCTAGTCATTTTTCTCCTCCTCCTCCTCCTGAAACTGCTGATGGCAACAAGTCTAGACATGTTCTTTTGGGTGTAATTGTGGCATTCTGGGAAATTAAGGAAGTCACCACATAAAAAAAGTAGTTTTGAAGTTGAGCTTCTTTATTGTTCTATATCCAGAAATATATCGATTATATCACAAGTTCAGTTAGTCAAATAATATTTTATTGGCAGTAATAGCATATAAAATACATTCCCTCCCTTGTCTAACAACAAAATCCCTTTCACATCATCAGACTAACTTGTGTCAATTGAATTCTGCATGTTTGTCATGAAACCACTTAGGAATCCATGGATTTAAAGCAACATCTGGCTAGTTTTAAGAGTCATGGACAGTTTGCCGCAGGTGGTGGTGGGCGGGGGTTCATATGGGTTATATGGACCGTGGAAGTTTAAAAGGGTCAATACATGTGGATACAACACAATTCTGGCTGCAGGGAAAGGGAAAAATGGCCCAGTATCAGGGAAAGTCTGCATTCCTTCCACATTCCCATTAATAAAATATCATTAACGAACCTCTATAAAGGCCTGTATGTATGCGATGTATGAGAGTTACAAGTGGTTTCTTTGTTTTTTTACCCAATAAGGTCAAATATAACTTTGTTGTTTGGTAACGAATATATATCCTCAAATGTCAACAGGCTGATTCAGAGAGGGAAAAGTCCTGTTTGAGTCCTGGATGGTGGAAATGATTATGTCCCCCTCTCTATCATGGAAAGTTAACGCTCAGCAGCAATTTGTCCACCTGCACCTCTGAACAGCAGGCTTGGTAACAATTACTGGTCCAGGAAAGAAAACATTACAGAGTCATTACAATAATGATAGTAATTCAGGCCAGGATAGACGTAGCCTCTACAGGCCTACCCTCCTCCCTCTCTCCTCCTGTCTCTCGTTCCCCTTCCCCACCTATACCTTGCATTTCACTCTTTCTTTTTGTACAAGTTTTCACATTTTGTCCCACTTTAAAATCATTCCTCATTTCAGTTCGAGTGCGTTTCTCATACTCTGCAATCATGCAGAAATGTCAGATGGCCCGTTTCATTGACGTTTTAGTGTCCAACTTCACAAATCACATATATTAACCTGCAGACACACAAATATCACACAAATGTTATATTGCATCAAAAGCCATTTAGTCTAAAAACTTGTAAGATTGAAATTATTGTCAAACATCTGCCTATTTTTCACAAACAAGCATATGTGAACGTTGCCTGTTCCCAGCGAGGGAGGGGGTCTAGGCGACAGGGGAGGAGGCCTGCTGGATCCCATGCCTGCCAGGCAGCAGAAACGTATTTATGTTTCAGAAACTGGGCTGACAGTGCCAAGACATTATCCAAGACGCTGATGGAGTCGCCACACAGCGGCTGCTGCCATCCAGTCTGGAAAACATTTGAAAATCTTTGTTATGAAAAGAGTGCAGCGATGCCCGTCCTCACGCTGGGGAACGATGGCTTCGTTTTCCATCTGGAGCGAGCTGAGTCAGTGTGGGAGGACATGTGTACATTTTCAGCACAACAGAGCAGATGATAAAATAGCTTATGAAATAAGACAAATGGCTGCAGTCACTCTTCTGGGTGGGCCCAAAAGCACATGACATATTGAGCCGTGAGGGATTAGTTTCATACTTCTCAGCAGTTTTTAGAGGAGTTCGACTGATATATGGGGCTATTAAAGATCAGACATAAAGTTCTGCTTTGATAGAAGAATTTTTATTATTTTCTGCAGTAGATTTGCAATCAGGTCAGCTGAAAAGTGTAATGAATCACAGACTTTGAAAAGGTGTTCAATGTATTTATGCCCATTCTGGTTTGTAGAAATTGCCAATTGAAACAAGTTTTAGTTACATGAAAGTCTTCTGGATCCTGATTGGCCCACCGTTCATCTACAGGCCACACCCACCAGCTATGAGTTACTCACTAACACGCTGGTCATTGAAGAACATGCTAATGCATGTGAGTCACAGACATTGTCGATTTAGCATGCTGCAAGTTTTTCAAAAGTCAAGCTGTACATGTTACACTGAGCTCTGTCGCGCTGCAAACACTTTCCTGCTATGTTAACTAATGACACTCCGGCAAAGCTGAATTAAAGTGCAATTTATGTTTGGTGTTGGTGGTTTGGGATATCGGTCGACGGTGCAAATTGTTGTGTCATAAGAAAATGAAGATTTCTTACTACATCGGCCCTTTAATGAGCGTCTAATTGTGGTTTTACTACCACCTCAAGCACAAAGAATATCCATGTATGGGTTCAAGCCAGTTGCGACCAGACAAACCTTTCATGACTGTTGAGCTTCAGAATCAGCCAAAGATGAGCTACCCATCGACACACCGTGCAGTGCCCCTGGACAGATTTGTGTGTTGATCAGGCTCAGACAATGCAGGTCTGAGGGGAAAGTGGGAAATCCCCTTTGCTGAGCTGCTGCTATGCCACCGACTGATGTCGTAATTTCTCACTGAAACCTAAACCAAACAATAAATAATCGACAGCTCAGTTGTTCTAAAAAGTAGCGCTGTTTGCACAACAGAGCCTGCCAGAACATGCTTGCAGGGTTCACAGTGTGTGGAGGTATTGGCTGTTTGTATCGTCAGACGCCAGGTTGAATACTCTGAAGACATTTGGACTTCTTTTACCAACATACAACTTAAATGTTACAGATGAAGAGTTTCGCCTCCTATGGAATGATAAATGCACAATATGCCTTTACTAAAGTAAAGGCACATGACCATCTTCGTGTCAGTCTGTACGCCTTGTTAAAGTTTAAATCCCTTCAATCCTGGATCCACATGAGGAAAAAGCACAAGCCATCGAGCCAAGACTGGATTCATTGCATGTGTAGGGACCGGCCATATTGTACTCATTAATGACTGGCAAACATGAAGAAAGTATGAGTTAATTGCTGTGACATTCCAGCCAACATATAAACTGTGGCAGTCCAAACGTTCCTTCCAAGAAGAGCTATTGAAAATCCAATAGAGATTCAGGCCAATAATAAGCACAAGATGAAACTTTTGTTTGTAAGTGTTACTCCTCGTAGTAAGACTCAATGTAGCACAGCGAGTTTCACAAACAGCATTTGGCGGCTCTTGGTCTCAGTAAATAGTAGAGAGGTTAACTTGTGAAAACACTGGCACCCTGTTATCAGATTAGGTCTCTACAAAGAGCTTTCAGCATCGACAAAGGGAACAGATATTTCTTCTTTTTAAAGAAAAAGGCTCGATTAGCAGCGTGTCATGTTAGTCTTTCTCTTCTCTGTACCCCCCACGTCCCCATTCCTTCCTTTGCTTTCATTTGTGTGAGCTGTCGACAGTCCGCTTGGCCTGAAATAAAAACCTTCAGTGTTTGTTTGCTCATTGTCAGCGCGAGGCTTTTCTCATCATTCTCACAGACACTCGTGCCTTTTGAAAACTTGGTTGGAGTGGACGTGGGTGGTGGGCAGAGGTGCAGTTGACAAGCAAGTCCCACAAGAGAAAGAATTAAAATCTGACCCACTTTACCACTGTGAAAACCATTTTCTCTTCTAACATTACAACGACATATGAGGCCATTCTCTTTATTTGTGTGTTAAAGAGTTTTGTGGCATTAAAGTTGAACAGCATTGGCTTAAATAAAATGTGTGATTAAAGCAGTTATTCCAACCCGGTCGCCAGAGAAAAAAAATATTGCCACTGTACATTTCTGCACACCCACGGATATGTATAATTTCTACATTTCCGAACCAAAACTATGCGTCTCTCTCTAATCCAACCAAGCGCTGTCAGTGCGTAAACATAGCCATAAAAGTCATTAAATGAGGGGTTAAAACACTACAATGTTGATACATACATAAAGAAATGTAGATATTTTTGGTTCAGAAACATTGAAATTATACATGTCTGTGGCTTGACGAAATGTACGATACCAACATCCTTATGATTGGATTTCCCTCATATAAGATATAACGCTTATTGCTAGTAGAGTAAAACAAATAGAGGTGGTGCATGTGTTTGTGTATGTGTACTTGTGTCTTCTGGCTCGTAGACGGGGGGTCAAGCACACGTTTAGTGCCCGTGTGTTTGACCTAGGAGTGTCTGAAGTGTTGATTCTACAAGAGGTCGAAGGTCGGATGGAGACCGATGACTGAGTGTCTAATAGCTTTATTTTGACTGCTTCTAAAAGGTGTCTTTACAAATATTTAAAAAGCTAAAGAAGGCGAGATATTTCAGATAAGACAATGGTATATTAGACCATTTATGTTCATGATCTGATCAGCTCGGCCGATCAGCTACTGAAAAGTACCACAACTCAAAATGTCTCGTATTTGTGGCTCTTTATGTGAGTGTCAGCAGTAACCCTTCACTGCTTCCCTGTGAAACATACTGTATATTTCTGAACCTTTCTTTTTTTTCTCTTGTGCTTTCATATCTCGTCTACCTGTAGATATCTTTATTCCCATCTACTCTGGGAGGGCTTCTTTTCAGGGATTCTGTTGAGGGGGTCAAACGGGCTCAAACAAATTGAAAGGATAATTGCAGGTTGCCAGCAACTGCAACCACCAGCCACGACGTCACAGCTCTTTTTGCATACAGTGAAGGAATGCAACGAGGCTTGAGTGTCAAATAGTGTTGACAGGATGAGCGGAAACCACCTGGAGTTTAAACTCACAAGGTCACCTTTCTTCATTTTTTTTCCTTCTGTTGGTTGTAAAAAAAAAAAAACTGCACTCATCCAGGCTTACCTTTAACACAGACAATTATTACCTCCTTATTGGCGATTTGTTTGGGATTATTTTTGAAGCAACTGACACTGTAACAAAAGGTCGTTTTCCTAACTTTAGCAGATATACGAATGCTGCTCTGTAGGTTCTTGATCAAAACATACTTGAATTTGTTGGATGGCTCTAGACCACTTTGCCACATTCTCATTTTCCCATTTTTAATGAAGTAATTTTAGGTAATGCTGCAAGCTTAAAACAAACAATGGCAAAAAAAATCCCAGGTGCAAGAAGGCAGCTTGGCTTCAGGCAGATTATTGCCAGTGTGTTGCTCATAAATCTCCTCTCTCATCACTCCTACCTTCAAAAAACAGACAATAAAATACCCCAAACCTCAAAAGATGGGTGGAAACACAAAGACAACAGTATGAACTCAACTTTACCAGAAGTTAGGTAATTTAAGTAACAACTGATTGAACAGCAACAAATGTTATTAAAGCTGTGCGCTCTAATTTTACCCAAACCACTGGTTGGATGGTTATTCAGAACATCTTTAAAGTGATGAAGCACATCATTTTCAGCTCATTGCTTTTGTTTTATGGTCCACTGTTTTGCTTGAGTCTCACAGCTCTCGTCACTATAGTTTCAGAATATTTAAGAGTACAATACACAAAGCGCTCCTAAACTACCTGGTGAACACAGTGGTGCAATTAGCAGCAGAAGAGTCTGTTATGTTGATTTGCCGTTCATGGACCACAAAACCAAGCTACGAACGTGACTTCTAATGAATGTTAATATTGATTCCATCAGTGTATCGGTGTAAAACGTCAAAGTAGCAGGACTGGGTTGATGTTTTGGGCTTTGAAAGTGCCTACAGACAGAATCTTTTCTCCAACGCCTTGGAGACTCACAGTGATTCACAGCCTCACCCATTATGGTTGCATCTTTTACAGGCGTGGGGGTGTCGGTTATTGCTGCCCACAGACACTTAGGCAGCCTGACTGATTTAGCTCTTTAGATTTGTGTGGAATTAGTCACAGTGGAGGGCTGGTTGGGACAGCAGGGAGTTTAAGACATTGTTGGGAAAGAGAAAGCCTGGAGTGGGCGGGCTTTTTTCTTTTTGGTTTTACAACCCCTCAGGTTTCCACCTGTGCTGACATGGCTGAGAGTTTACAATAGTCCTGAAAGAGTTACAAGCAGTCGGGTAGAAATTCCAGGCTTTTTTTCTTTTCTTTTACCCCTTTTCTTTTTTTTCCCCTTTTACTGGAAGGGTGGGGTGGGGGCTGCAGTTATTGTGGAACATTTGTCAGGCAGCCAGTTGCAGAGGCAGGGCGAACCGGTGATTTATGGCAACATCTGCAAGATGCAAAGCTCTTGTATGTGCTTTTAATCATACAAAGAGCCATGGCTGGATTGGAGATTGAAAAGAGATGGTCTGATGAGGTTTTATGGAGTCCGTGCTGAGATTCACACTGATGGCAACCCGTGTGAACATATTATATGACCGTGGGATTTCTGCAGCTCAGTGTTTCCAAGCTGAATTTGGCTTCAGCTGGTGTTTGCACTGAGCAAATTCTCTTGAATTCTTCTTACAGATAATCTGTGAATGGTCTTTTGTCGCATAAGAGAAAAATGTAAGCGATGGTCTGAAAACCATCCCTGAAAGCAACACAAATCTTATTGGATTTGTCAACATTTGGGATGATGTCTGATACCAAAAGCTGGGGTCACCTGATTTAAACAAAATCTGTATCATCTGAAGCTGATTAGTCCTGACAAAGCATATCTAATGCTGAAACGAGCTCAGTGGTCAGACACCAATCCCCCGGCAGATTTCCTGAGCTTTATAACACAGGAATAATAATTTCTGCAAGCCGCCTGTAGCTATTTAATATAATAAACATCTGTCTTCATGTCACCACATCTGGCAATAATAGAGGCAAATTAGCTACAAAATTCAGAGTGTCTGGCAATGAGATAAGCCTGTGGTATGCTAAATTCATTTTCTTGGCCCAGTCTCTGGGGTGTGTAGAGCAGAGATGGCCTGAGGAGCTGACCTCAGATCAGCGTCTGACTGCTAACTCGAACATACGGGGTCAGAAAATGGAAATCAGAGGCTGATCTGAGAGCTGGAGTTAGTAGACCCCATCAGTTGTCTGCCAGCCGCTGGTGGTCTGGAGGAATAGTCAACTTCCTGTCTCATTTCTCTGGACACAGAATCAAAGAGGGGAAATTATTCTGCAATCTGGCCGGTGTTTTCTTTTTCCCCCCCGGCTGGAAATGCAAAGGTTGTCGCTGGCTGCAGACTCGGCAGGAGACTCCTGGGTCCACAGCGCCTTTTAAAAGTGGAAACCTTCTTTGCCTCAGTCACTTGTTAGGCCACAAATTGTTTTTTGGTTGCAGCAATTTCAGAGACTTTCCTTAAGGAGTAAATAAACCATTCCCGCCTCACCAACATGTTTGAAGGGGAATTACATCCATCCGCTTAATTGTAACATGCGTAGTTTAGTGTAAGTGTAAAGCCTTGCCAACAAGTATTGTTGAGAAGGTTTAGTTGCACGAGAGCAGCTGCTAAACTCTGAGAAAAGAAACTTTCTCTTCACAGTTACCACTTGCAGTAACCTTGTAGAATGGTTTCTGTATCTTCATCTGTAGCTGTATCTATGCTATTTCTAAACTGAAAGAAGCACTTGGCTGTTTTTATTGTTTGTTTGAAAGTTTCTTCCAAATAATACACCTCGCCACTGCTACAAATATCAGCACATTGTGTTGCAGTGCAAACAGAGTTTGTTTCCACTGAGTTTATCATTCCTCATTCCCAGGTTCCACTTATCCATCCTGGAGAATGAGCTTTGTTCGGTTTGTTCTCTAAGCTGACACGACTGTGCACAGAGATAAGGTTATTAACCAGAAGTGGACTGGTCCCTCAGCGTTGCCTCAGCAGCAGCTGTTTCCCAGGTGTTTGGATGTGTGTGGCTCCACCATCTTGTCCTAATCGCAGCCTCCTCAAAGAACTGGCAAGACATCCAACAAACCCTCTCATTCCTTTACAGTGGGGTAAAGGCATACAAACCAGTGCTGCGTAGCAAACAGCCAGGTGTACTTAAACGTTAGTCAGCCAGAAGGATGGGAGCTAAACACAACGTCCTAAGAAAGCAAATCTCACCATCAGCATTTCCATACACAAACTAAATGAGAGTGGGGGTCCAATCACAAAGCCCTATGGTGCAGGAGACAAAAACACGTCCGTTTTGCTACTTTTCACTCCAGGTTTTTCCATTCTGCCAGCTTTAACGCAAGGCTGAAACAACTGCCCTTGAATAGGGGATAAATCCCCTCCAAACTGCTGGCACCACCATCATGAATCTACCGTTTCGTAAACACAGCTTCTCTGTGGCAGTCAGGGAGCCGCAAGACGCTTTCCAAGTGCAAGTTTCAACAGTTAGCCCGGTGCACAAGCACACCTTTTCCCCTCATGTTGAAGAGGAGAGGCCTGAAACAACAAACCGCCAGGCGAGAAAAGGTGGGGGACGAGGGGAGGAGGGAGGTAGAGTATGAGTCATTCAGCAAACACAGAGAAGGAGGGAGCCTAGTTTGGGTTGAGCTACTTTGTGCCATATTATTCTAACTGCAATTTGTGGTTTTAACAGGATTTTGATATAATTATTTTAATTATTAGCATCATTATGATCATAATCAAAGATTGTAGTTGTAGCAGCAGTATTTGTATTCAGTAGGCATATGGACGTTGTTTTAGATTTGATAGCTGTAACAAGACTAATTGTAGCGATAGAAGCACTGACGGCTGCAGCGAACACAAGTAGTATTTACACAAAGATAGGAAAGGTTCACTTTTTATCATGACTTAATGTAACACATGAACAGCTTTATTTACCCCGAAACAGTTAACAATTGCTGCAATAATATCAGAAGACACACACTTCATATTATCGTTGTTTTTACACTGAAGCTGATAAGTCGACTGGATTTCGCACTGGGAAGAGATGATTACATAAACAATTTATTTAAATTCATTTGATATATGCCAATGTTATTAATTGCAACTATTGCTGTTGCAACTAATAACTTTTACAACTGGTACTTCTGCTACTGTTAGTTTAGTTACTACCAGAGCAATTAGACATAAAACTAATAACACCAGGCGAACACCGATACTAACCATAGTAGTCGGATTTGTACGATTAGTATAACTTGTTGCATCTAGATTAGATTAGGAAGATCTGTTGCTACTTTGCCAGAATCCAAATGACAGGGAGCTGGGGCTAAACTTTGTGGCGCAAACTCTCATTAAAGATATTGTTTTAAAATTGTATCACAATATGGCAAACAGGTTCCACATACAAGGAGACCAAAGTTTTCAGCTTGCTCAGATGATTCATTAATTTGGAACAGAAATTGGAAGAACAAAAACAAAAGATCATATCATTGCCGCACGATTATGCTAAAAGTGAATAAACAAGAATGTTGAATTATTGCCCAGCCCTAAATGGAAACAGTCTGCAATACCAAACAAAAC
Source organism: Coranthus polyacanthus (assembly GCA_037367275.1). NCBI lineage: Eukaryota > Metazoa > Chordata > Actinopteri > Kurtiformes > Apogonidae > Coranthus > Coranthus polyacanthus. The sequence goes on from JAPQRN010000026.1 coordinate 21,948,499, forward strand.
ATCCACTTTGTGTGTGTCTGTCTCAGTGGGGGGGCTGACTGATGACAGACCTGTACCGTCCTTGGCGGTCTGTGGTTCTGCACTAAAAGACCAGTATTAAACCCCCACCACGACAACGTATCTGCATCAAGTCTCCTGCGCGATTAAAACAGTAGCATCAGGGAAGAGTCAAAGCACTTATATGAATGTAGCAGCACACATTAAGGTGTTTTTATTATGTTTCCATATGTGCAAAACATCGCTTCATTCAAAGCAAAAACAAAAAACCTCAGGCTGGAATAACTACATAAACACGGCTGCAAATTTCTTATACAAGGATGGTAAGCAAAAATAATGGAATCTGTTTATATACACTTTACAAAATATAATAAAACTTTATATAAAAATGTATATATATTCATCTATATTATTTAACTGAAGCTGTATCACAAAATAACAGCTGTAAATATGCTCCATTTCTGTGGGAACATCAAATTGTCCTTTACATTCACTCGTTGCACATCTGAGGAGTCCATTATTGCAAGTGTCCATTCAGTGAGGTAGAAATTATTTTTGGTTGTCCTCTTCATGAAAAACAAGAGCAAACAAGAGCTCAGTCACTCAGCTAAGAGCTCCTTCTGCCCTGTGAGATGGGTTCAGTCCTGCTACTGTCAAATGGATGTTCGTAAACACTGTTGCTCTGCTCTAAAGCCAAGTCCCTGGTGCAACTGTTGTCCTCGTGGTCTGAATCGGAGTCCGGTGCAGCATAAGGGTTCTCATGCAGAGTTATTCCATTGTGTGTCACTGGTGGTGAGCCGAATCCTTGATACAGGTCCTGCTGGGGCCTCCAGGGAGCTTTACCAAATGTTCCTGGTGGAGAAAAGGTGGAGAGTTCAAACAAAGCTTGGACAAAAAAAACAAAACAAAAAAAAAAAACACACACGTAAAGTTTTTAACATCTGTCAAACTGAAACTTACCCATGAAGGTGTTGCAGGGGGAGAGACACTCATGAGTTTGTCCGTAATCATTTGCGTCTCCATCTTCCACAGACGTGTGGCGTTCAGTCTGATGGTGGGACGGCCCATTATGAAGAGTGGCATTGGGGAGCTGCATCAGAACAGAGGAGTCAAAAGGCTCAGATAGGAAGTAGTCCCTCCTTTTAGAGTTGGGCAGGCTGCCACTGTAGGAGTCGACGCAGACGGGCCTTTGATCGATCGAACAGCCTGAAGGTACAAAATGGAAAGTTAGTTTATTACAAACACTCAAACATTACTTTTTTTTTTTTAATTGCCAAACTAGCGCACAGACCTGGAAAGACGTCTGATGGGTCATTGGAGTATATGTCTCGCCGCAGCAGCGAGCCAATCGGACCTTGATAATGGCAGATCAGAGGGTCAATGGCTGCCTCCATGTCTGCTTCACTTCCTGTGTCTAGCTGACAAAAACCTGCACCGGTGAGGAAGAGTATCATGTGAGAAAAACATAACACTGCTGAAGGAATCAGAAACAGAGAGAGAAATGAAGTGCAGGTGTTTTACCGTTCATGTCTTTGGGCTGCAGGTAGAAGCCGCTGATTGACGACGCCATGTACTGATGGCTGCTGCCGCTTTCTGATGGGATGTAGCCATCCTGTCGGTCAGCGAGGGTGCCCTGGGAGGAGAGGTAGCTGGGGATGTCGGCCGGAAGGTTGGTTTCATCTAGAGGTAAAAGAACATCAATCAAATCAGGGTCTTTTAGCTTTAAATGTTAGGTCTCTTGCACGGTTTCACCTGCTAGATAAAACTCCAGCGGTGTCAGCGATCAGGACCTCACCTGTGTTCGTGACACTGCAGTTCTCGTTCCGTCGGCGGGTGTGGTAGATGATGACCACCCACACTAGGGAGGTGCCCACTACACAGCAGACCACTGCGATAATGACAATGCCTACAGTGGCCCAGGCGTCATCATCTGATCCTGCCCCGCCCATGATGCCGACCCCAACACCTCCCTGCACGGCGGGATCACAATTGGGGTTTGGTATAACAGCCAGACGGACGTTGCCCCTCTCGGTGCCCAGCGCATTGGACATCTCACAGGTGTACTTCCCTGCGTCAGCCTCGGCGGCATCAACGATGATGAGGAGCTGATTGGCAGCTGCAAAGAAGTGGCGTTCAGTCACCACCAGGGGGCTGTCATCTTTGGTCCAGTTCAGCCTTGGGGCAGGGCTGCCACCAGCAATGCATTGCAGGACAGCGGTTTCACCCTTGGCAACAGTGCGATCCATAAGCGGCCTCAGGAAGGACGGTGTTTCTGTCAAAGAGGTCAAGACAGTCTATTCAAACGTGGAGTTCATTGAGCTATAGCAGTGGTATTTCTTAGAGGTCGACCAATAGTGGATTTTGGAGAAGAAACAAAAATCTTTAACGTTATTGGAAACTGGATAACTGCTGAACTGAACATCTAAGTCCAAGTAATAAATAAACCAGTAAATCTAGAACTGTATATCAAACTAACTGCAGAAAATCTGGGTGGGAGACATTTTTATTGTGTGAGGGGTTATTTTTCCTCAAAGTGAGCAGAGTTGTGAAGCCAAGAAGCCTGATATTAGCCATTGGGATAGCTTGAAACATCCTGCTGGCATGGATTAATCAGCTCAATAAATTAATCAGTCAATTTCTAGTATTTCTTACCTAGAACGGTTAGTGTGGCATTTGCAGAAATGGCTCCTGCTGTGTTCTGAGCCGTGCAGCTGTAAACGCCAATGTCTTCAGTCTTAACATCAACTATGAAGAAGACGTCATCCTCAGGCATGACATGCATGCGACGCTCACGGGCGGCAGGAAAGTCGGTTCCCCCGTCTTTCTGCCAGGCGATCTGAGGAGAAGGGTGACCAACGGCAGCACATTCCAGCCTGGCTGTTGCTCCAGCACGGATACTCAAGTCCATGGGCATCTTGGTGAAGGAAGGGAGCACTGGAAGAAAAGACTTTACTTAGGACTTTGACAAGCATTTCAAGGACTGTAGACACCTTGAAAAAAAACAAAACAACTCAAACTCTTTGTTTGTTTCAATCCAAACTTACTGTTGACAGTGAGTCTGGCCTTAGTGGAATAGGAGGAGCCAAAGTGGTTGGAGATGACACACTGGTATTTCCCTTCGCTGGAGAACTCCACGTTGCGTAGCTGCAGTGTAGTGGTGTACTCTGTCACCTCCGTCTCCCCTCCCGCTCCTCCTTGAACCCGCAGGTGGGCCTGGTTGTGGATCTCTACGTCGTTCAGGACCTCATTGTCTTTCTTCCAAGCGAAGGTCATGGGTGAGTCACTGGAGCTGGCCGCTGAGCACACAAACGTCACATTGGTGCCCTTGAGGGCTGACTGTGTCTCTGGCTGCACAGTTATCTGAGGCTTTGGGAAATCATCTGCACAAAAACAAAAAGCAGTAGCAACGTTCAATACAATTTAAGACATATTGTGTTCAGATAATGCGCGGTGAGTGAGGAAAACTAAACTGCATTACTCCCAAGTAACTCTCCCTGATGGTGACCAGGAAAGCTACAAACCTAACTCTGTGAATTTCCATAACTTTCCCTTCTTGGGACTCATTTAGACATCCAGGAATCAGGGAGGAAAATACTGAACAATCTGGGTCAGTTTGTAAATGGAAAACCTGCCATGGATAAATGGCTGTTTTTAAGGCATTACAGTATGTGTGTGCAAAGGTGTTGCACTGAGTGAACACATCACTCACCACACACAAAGTCGTCCTGGCTGACGGAGAACACGCTCCTGCCCTTCAGCATCTGCGGGTGGGCACAGCTGGCATTGACGCAGGAGAGGAAGGTTTGTTCTGCCACCCAGACTGGAAGCCACTTGAGCTGGCAGTCGCACAGCAAGCTGGAGGTGTTCAGGCGCCTGGCAGAGGAGAAGATACCAGAAACACTTCATTCACTCTGCATAATGTGACTGCCAATGGTTGGTTATCTGTATTGATATCCGTAATGTCCAAAACCCATAAATATATATTTATTCTATCACATAAAACGAAGAAGAATAGAAGATTATCACATTTGAAAGGCTGGAAACAGCATGGTTTTCTTTAAACTAAACTGCTTAAACAATAAAACTGTTGCGTACTGAATTTATGGTTAACCGGCTAATTGTTCAATTTAAATTTCTCACTTTTTTTCTTTAGTCCGGAGACTAAAGGAAACCATGAACCTGCTATTAACATGCCAGCAAGCATTGCTTATTGCTGACTTTCCCAGCAGACCATAATGAGTTTCACCTGGAGCTCTGTCTCACATCAACGCTAACTGAATCTGTCCTTAAACACGAATATACTTACAGCTCCTGCAGGTTCTTCATCTGCGAGAAGGCGTTTGCTTGGATGGACATAATTGCGTTATTACCCAAATCCCTGTGGAGAAGAAAAAGAGAAAAGAAATTAGGAAGGTAAGACCCTCACAGGAGAGCAGAGACAAAGAAAGATGGCAGCTTTTTCTGCCAACATCAGCCATACAGAGTGGAGGCTACAAAAACTTCAATAGAGAGAAGAAAAAGGTCTGGGCTCCAGAACAATAAAACTCTGGGCAGCAGTTTGCTGTGTTAATCAAGAGAGACCCAACTCTGGGCTGCTTTGAGCTCTGGCAAGGGCTGGGAAAAAACTCTAATTAGAATCAAATGCAGCTGTTGTACACACACTCACACAGCTCTCTCTCCACTTGGTGATCAATATAGTCTGGCACACACATAAAGATACTAATGGCAACGTTTTTTCTTGATTCCACATCAAAGCGAAGGAATGGGAGAAGACAGTTTGGGTGTATGGCTCTAACAAACAGCCTCTGTGTCTCCGTGTGATTCAGCCTGCTTAGTTTACAGCTCGAACTTTTGGCAACAATCAGTGAAACACAAGGCCGACTCACAGGTGCTGCAGCGCGTCCAGGCCAGAGAAAGACTTCTTGGTGACCGAGCGGATCTGGTTCCCCTGCAGAAATCTGGGAAAAAAGACACGAGCCTGATCAATTTCAAATCTCACTATTGAGAAACGCTCACTTTTTTTTCCGAGCGTATTCGGTTCACATGTTCTATGAAATCACACAGTTCAGAGTGAATAATTGTGAACTCACAGCTTTTTTAGCTTGTCCAGGGCAGAGAAAGGCCCGTTCATGTCTTCAATGGTCCAGGAGATTTCATTATTTTGGAGATCCCTTTCCGAGGAAACAAAGACAGACCACATCGTAAAAAATCCACACCCAGAAAACAACTGCGCTTGCGATGTTAATAAAACTTAATGCAGCTTTATATTTCGTGTGAGGGGGGAAAATGTTGAGACTTTAAAATTATATTCAAAGCGGCTCCGTGCTTTACAGGAAGTTCCTTCCCAGCCTTTGTGGCATATTCTTAAAGTCTGCAGCGACTTTTCTGTGTAGTACAGCAAAAAAAAAGTTTTACGAGGCAGCGCTGCAACATAACATGTGTGCTGGATTTCCAAGGATAAATATACTCTGCGTGCAATTCAAATATGTATGCGAGTTCCCCCTCAAAGGAAGTTTTGCCACAGCTCCTCTTTCACCATTAAATACGTAATGAATCTGTGGTCGTTAACACGTTCTCTGACACATTCTGTGATTTACAAAATTTCCCAAAATGCCTTCCAACAGACCCCAAGTTAGGGCCCCTTGCACTGAGCTGCAGTTTCCTGTCAAGAAATTCTGGTCTCTCTTCTACTACTTTGGGTCCAGAAATCTGTCTTTTCCTCTTCTTAAATGCGTTTCTCCTCGTATGACTGTTAAAGTCAGGGCGACATATCAGCTCTAGGCAAAAAACATCTCCTTGCTCTTTTATTCTGACACCAAAACCTGGAGATTTCTGTTGATGTTGACAGCCTCAAACTGCCGTGAAAAAAAATACGGAGACATTTTATTGGCTATCCACAGGAGGAAAAATACACTGAACAACTAAATACACAGTCACAGAGTACAAACATCACTAAAAGCCAAGAATTTCACAGAGAAATTGTATCCTTTGATCCCTCAGCTGCTTTAACGCTTTCAAACAGTTATTTCCCTCCTCGACATGCCTGGTTATGGCTGATTGAGATTGAGGAAGGGTGTGTGTGTGTGTGTGTGTGTGTGTGTGTGTGTGTGTGTGTGTGTGTGTGTGTAAGGGGGTGGCGAGCCTGAGGCCCTGAAGCTATCCACGTCCACCTAGCTGCACACCTGCCCTACGATGACCTCAACAGCACGGCTCACATTTGGTTCCAGTTAAAAAGTCCCAACCAGGGGAAATGTTACGGAGCCTCTCTGTGGGAAAGGGGGGATGGGCGGGTGTGGGAGAAGGAGGAGGAGGGTTCAGGCAGAGGAAGGGGACAGATTTGAAGCGGAGGGGTGGTGGTGGTGGGGGGGGTGTTGAGGTCGGGGTTGTGCCGCTCGGAGGTTTTTTTTTATGTGCAGAGAGACCTCAACACAGTAATCTATTTCACATCCCCAAAACAAATCAGGCAGGATATTTCCACTCAGGCGGAGGATTGATGGTGGAGGTGGGTTTAAAGAAAGAAAGAGATGGGAGGGGCGGCAGAGCAGCAACTGGAGTATGAACTGTTTTCTGAAGACTTGTGTGTTCATTTAATCCTTCTGTTGGTGAAAAGACTACATCACAAACATTTGGGAAACACACATTTTTGCTGTTTTGTTGAGAGTCAGATGAGAGGATTGACATAAACGTAGAGACTTATTTCTCTTGTCTCTATGTAGGTAGAGCCAGCAGCTGGTTAGCTTAGCATTTTTGTGTGGCGATGTAAAAATGTGACGACATGCTGTGTATTTGACACAAGACACAAGAAGACAGGGAAAAAGTGATTTGTGTAACATTTTTGAATTCAACTTACAGCATCTGCAGGTTGGAAAGGCCACGGAAAGCTCCATCTGCGATGAAGCTCACGCGGTTGTTCCCGATGTGGAGCTCATCCAGCAGGCTGAGGCCAACGAAGCTGGATTCCTCCAGTCTGGACAGATGGTTGGACGAGAGATTGCTGTAGGACAGACAACAACAAAAAAAACCTGTTCAGACAGCACGTTTTGCCACATTTACTTTATTGCAATAAATACCTTCGAAACACTAAACTTCCACTGAAGTCACTAAATATTTTGTGATTAATTTATTTCCTGCCTTAATTGAACAACATCGAAGTTAAGTCCAAAGTTCAAGCCCTGGAAATAAATAAAATTAATAAATCTTAATTTTATTCAAGCACTTCATTCTGTAAAACTTGAGATCAAAAAATTCCACCTAAACAAAAGAGACAACTTAGAGTAGACACTTCTTAAAGTAAACTCAAACCAGACAGGTAGGCACGTACCCAGCCGACAGGCGGCTTGTTTACTTTCAGGTTTCAGTGATAAGAGAAAAAAACAGGGAAACGGCAACAGCCTGTCTGTAAAAAATGCCTCAGACACAGCAAACACTGAACTGACCGCTGCTGTAAACAACCACAACAAAGGAAATTCAATCTGCTTCCAGTAATGTCTTTTGATGGGTGTGAAATCTGTAAAGATTGTGGGTGATGTTGTTGTTTACATGGAAAGAAACAGCTAACATTTCCAATAGGAAAATTAAACGGGACTTCCGGAGTTCAATGTTTTGGCTCTAATGACGGCAGAGCAGAGAGGCAGCAAAAGGCTGTGCGATATTTTGGCAGGCAGAGGGCTTTAATTTTGGCACACGGTGGCAGAGCATACTTTGTCTTTGTCTCAGTGTGTGTGTGTGTGTGTGTGTGTGTGTGTGTGTCTGGCGCGGTAGGAGTGTGAGGAAGGCCAGGCGGGAGTGCCAGAGAGGAGCAGAGGGCGACACAGAGACGTGTTGGGGGTTCAGAGTGTGAATGGAAAGTGAGGCGGGAATAACAAGGGGGAGGGAATTGAAGGGAAAAAGGTGGACTCACAGCTCGCTGAGTTTCTGGCAGAACTCCCAGGCGTCAGGTTGGATCCTGCTGATGGCGTTGTGGCCGAGGTGGAGCTGCTGCAGAGTCAGCAGGCCGTACAGCCAGCCCTTGCTCACCTCCGTCAGGTTGTTGTAGTCCAGCTGTCTGCAAGCCCGCACATACGCACACAATGAGATTTATACTGCATTCAAATCATTTCAGAGGAAAAGGGTGGCATTTAAATTTGATGCACATAATATGTTAGCTTGCTTACAAGACTTCCATGTTGCTGAGGCCCCAGAAGGCTCCATCCATGAGGCGGCTGAGGCCGTTTCTCTGCATCTTCAGCGAGCGGAGGGCGTGCAGCCCATGGAACGTCAGTCCCTCTACCCTACGAACCCGGTTCCTGCTCAGCTCTCTGAAGCACACACACAACCTCTCAGAGTCAGAGCAAAACTCATCATGCACAATCAGAAATCATCAAACTTTTAGATGTCATGATAGCGATACATGGCAGATAAAAGAAAAAAAGGCGCCTACAGATGCTGGAGGTTGGGGAGCTGGAAGATCTTGGCTGGGATGGTGGAGAGGCGGTTCCGGTTGAGCCGGAGAACCTGCAGGCTGCTGGACAGGTTGGTGAAGCAGCCCGTCTCCAGAGATGAGATGCGATTGTTGTTTAGGAACCTGAGAAGTAAAGGCTTAATGTTAAAGTCTTACACTATGCATATTGAGCTCTTCCTGGTATTCGGTCAGTAACTAATGGATGAACACGTGATGACATGATATGTTTCACAGTTTGTTGTGTCACAGATATCTGTGTTAGACCAGGGGACTGGTGTTTTCCTTCTGTCAGGCAAAAATACTCCTGGTGACACTCACAGGTTCTTAAGCGGCAGAGCGGGGAAGGAGCTGGCCTTTATGTCCACAATGTTGTTGTTGCTGAGGTCCAGGGTTTCCAGAGCGAGGAAGGGCCTGAGCTGCTCCACAGAGATTCTGGTGATCCTGTTGTTTGCTCTGAAAATACAGACACCATTGCTCCAGTAAATGACAAAAATACTGTATATTTGAATAGCGGCACCCTGCAGCTTCGTGTTTCCACATAGACAAACAACCAAGTCCCTCAATTAGCTTGTGGTATTAAAAAAATGACAAACTCTCACACGCACTCTAAGCTAACACTTACCACCCAACGCGAAACACTGTCATTTTTTCTTGCTGATGTTGCATGCATATTTCATGCCAGCCAACAAATTGTTCAAAACGATCAACGTCGCTGCTCTTCACAACAGGTCCCAACAACCTTTCGATTTAGCGATGTGTTATTTTGTTTATAAGGTAATTACTAACAAGGTATTTAAAAAAGTAACCTGCCAATTACTTGGCTGATGAATACCTTTCCCTCAGTGAAAGCATGCCTCGGCAGAGGCCGGCAATTTCCTGAGCTGCACGCCTCCTAAATTGCAGTGCAGGGACTGCTTAGTTATAAACAGAGCCTGTACAGTGCCCTCTTTGTGTATGAGACTCGAGTAGAGAGAGAGTGGGGGGGTGGTGGAGGGGCAGGAATTCCCTCCGATGCACCAGACTACAGGCCTCGTTTTCAGTATTCATTGCGATGGTTACATTCGCTCCTCCAGCTACACCTTACTGACCAGAGAGCTGTTAGTTTTTCGGATTCAGTTTTCCAGCAGCCCTTAAAGAGGCAGAAGACAGATAATATTTAATTCTTGGAACCCTTCAGTCAAGTGGCAGCGAATAGGACAATAGCAGAGAAGGTGATGACTTTTCTGGTGTAAAGAAAAGTAGATCAAACTACTTGTGATAAGGTAAAGCTGGTCAGTGATTCCTTTTTCTATTATGGCTACATCTCTGCTGGTTCGTCTAATCTCCATCTCAGATTTTCTATTCATTTCATCCACCTGAGGCTGAGAGACATCATGGCACCATGGCACGGTGAAATCGAGATGTCTCACCTATTCAAAGGGCCATGTGGCAACACTGAAAGAACTCTGACCTACTTTCTGCATGTGTTAGTTCTTTCAGACATTTCCACAGAAATGGGGCTCCCTGTCTGGAAAGTGCAACCCCTCTTGCTAATGTTCTGATTTAAACATTGAATAGAGAAGATACAGCCGTCAGCTCAACCTGGGATGAAGATCCAACATGGATGGCCGTCTGGAGAGTTTGGCGGGACTGCTGGGCTACACTGGAATCAAACCAGCCAGAGCATGTCTGTGTGCTTAGAGTTAAACTTGGTGCTATGCCAAGGAGAGACAGTAAGCTCGGGGCTGCTGGGAAGGAATGGCGTAGGAAGGGTTAGCAAGTATATATTACATACAGTATATGAGATTTAATGAAGCTCGTATGAATCTAATCAAAAGGTTGCTGGATTAAATCGTTTAGATTGAACTGAGTCCAATCAGAATGACTGTCCAAAGACAATGTGAAACTTTTTGTCCACAGCCAAAACGTTGTCCTAAAAGCTAAATTTAAAAAAAACTCAACGGGTCTCAGGGCATTCTCAGTGCCGTCTTGAAGGATGTTTTAATTACAGCTCATCTTCGACAATAAAAACGGCACAGGCAGCTCTTTTGTTTAGAGATTTGCAGAGGGCTTTCCATGCACCACAGCCCCCAGGTCCCAAACAAAAGCACCGCACACCACCTGTATCTCAGTTTTCATGTTCCACTGACTGGTCGCTGAGAGAAGAGAGGGCCGCCTGGTGAGAGAACCAGTATTTCCAGTTCTCCCTAAGGGAAAGCAGAGCCACGGAGAGGGGAAGGGGGTTTGGTGCACACTTCCTGCCTGAGGACACAGAGATGAACCCTGACGCTTGGCCGCTGGATAGTAACAACACACCTCACCCTTAGCCTCGTCCTTCTCCCTCATCGCAACATCTGCACTGCGAGCTCTCCTCCGCCTTCTCCACACATAAACAAACCAAGCGTTGTGCACTTTAATTACACACGCTTCAAATTTGTTCATCCAGTTTTCTATCAGCTAACATGATTATGGAGCTGTGATTGGAGGGCTTTGCTGCTGTCAGCTGGAAGTCGATTAAAGGCCGAGCAAGTGTCGATAACAAGCTGACGCAAACAAACAAATGTACTCATTAAACTGAACAAAGTGGCAAATGTACACCAAGTCAGTGTTACTGAGAAGCTGCAGAGAATGTTAGATTTTTAAAATAGTTTTCAACACTTTTGTATAATTTCAGACCTGGGTGTTAGCAAAAATGTTGGGCTCTCGTTTCCAGTCTTTCCAAACCATCCAGAAGTTGAATGCATAAAACCTAAAGCAGTAAAAGGAACTGCACAGTATTTTTGGCTCATAGCACCATCAGCCTGACCACATTTACACACAGAGAAACTCTGCTGTTATGAAAACCTTACAAATCCTTGATGAAGTTGTTTTTCGTTGTCGCTGATATGTTTTGTCAAGTCAGCGACTGATGCAGATCTTTTAATGCGGAATGCTCTTTAAATGGAAAGTCGCTTTTTCTAAAACTGTCTCGCTCAGTCTGTGTGTGCATATGTGTGGTGGTGCATTTGTGTGTGTGTGTGTGTGTGTGTGTGGTATTTCCTATTGGAAAAAGAACAGAGTTTTGAGAAGCCATCTGATGACTCCCTCTCTGCAGTGGCGCCTGTAATGAAAACCAGGGCTGCGTTTGCTGTTCAGAAGCCATATTAAACTCTGCACATATCTCACTCTCATGGCTGATCGTCTTAACACGTCGGCTCCCCATCAGAGGGGAGAGAAGAAGCACGGATCGTATGAATGTGTGAACCGAAGGACCTTTATACACAATGACAGGAGGCTTGAAACACTGGGAGCATCAGTACATACTCCCTTTACACTCAAATACTCTAAAACAACCAGTGAACCTACATTCAAATATGTACTCTTTTTTTTTTTTTTTTTTACTACTTTACCATCCTGACTATGGTGTTTCTGAACTGCACTGTCAGTCAAACCATGTGGGCAGGGCCTCTTGGGTTTTGACAAAAAAATATTTTTAGAAGGTAATCATTCAAGCAATTTTTTAAACCAAAATGCAAAAACATTTAAAGTTTTTGAGTTCATAAATGTGAAAATTGGATGATTTTATAGTAAACTTGTTCATTTTGGGGTTTACCCTGTTGTCTCCATAAAGCACGGTATCTCCACCAGCATCTTCAGGATTTATCTGTGCCTTTAGGAGTATTTATAATTGTGTTCTGGCGTTTTATAATATGAACAATCAACTAAATAGCTGTCTGATTAATGAGGAAGAAATAAGTCAGACAATCATCAGATAATGAAATCTTTACTTTACTTGCAGCCCCATCAAGCACATGGATTATTACTTTAATCGTCATTGTTTAGGTTTGTAATTCTCATCTACACCAAGGTTCCCATTTCCTCAGACATACCGAGAGCTTCGCCGCCTTAAACTCCTAATCAGACCTGGAATCTCCAGGTCATTTGTTAAACCCCCCCTGAACACAGGCAGAGGGATTTAGCGGCGGCGGGGTTTACCCCCTCCATAAATTCCTGGGAAATTGTTCAATTAATTAAGATGATCACGACTCAATTACTACCAGCTGCAGGGTTATTGCCGTTTGTTTTTACTCAGAGCTGCGAGGTCAAAGAAGTCGGCAAGAGCTGCCGCTATGTCTGACTGGCTGTTTGAATAAGTGGTATTCGATACCCCGAGAACTTTTTTTCTTTACTACCCTCCCAACTCAGAGAAACTGAAGGAGGGAGCGAAAATTCTGGAAAATGTTCCAATGGAGGGAAAAATCACACTGCGCCACCTAATCTGAAGGACGAGGTCAGTGTAGAGAGTGAGAGGCTGAGAGCGTGGCTGAATCTCAGTCTTCTTCTTCTTCTGTGTGTGTGATTTTTCTAGTTTTTCAGAGTCAACAACTGCTTAATCGTGTCACATTGTGGTGTCTTTTTCTAACTTTCTTTTGCCTCGTTTTACAGCTTGAGAACCTCAGCTTAGGTTTCGTTAACATGTCAGTGTTTAATGATTATGTGCAAAGTAAGTCATCGTGTTGGGTTTATTCTTATGTTGAGGTTTCTAGAAACAGAAATGATATCTTTATATTCTCCAACACTGTGCTGGAAAAATTTTCAGCATTCTCGTACTATTTCAAGGTGCTGTCGTTTCGTATTCTGCAATGAAAACTATCTTTATCTGGAATGAATTCAGGCAAAGTTAACATGGATGACACGACTCTGGGTAGACCCAACTTAAGCAACATCCTCAAATCAAATAAAGAAATCATGGTTTGGAGGACGTTTGGGATTTTTATAGTGATCTTTGCACACTTCCAAAAACCAGAGTTGCTCAAGTGTTCTTGTTGAAGTTGTTCTTGTGGCCTCTGTCTAACCAGTAAGAACACAATACAGCCATTCACACAAATGTTCTTTGTAAAAGGTATATTTAGGGGGAAAACGCTTCCAGGTTTTCAAAAATTGACTGAAAAAGATGTAATAAACTAAAACAAAGAGTTTGCCTTCAATGAGAAAAGACTGCCGTGCCTGTCTACCTCTGCTGGGAGAACTTATAGCTGCAGGTGACGGTATAAACGTGAAACCAAATTGTCAGTGGCTGACAGCTGAATGCCCTGCGGCCGCCGCAGCACGTCATGTCGGGGCTTGATGAGGAATAGGCCTCATTTAGCTGTGATACATTCTTCCACAGTAACTTCACGTCGGTTGGTTTTGAGAGACATGCCACAGAAAGCAAATAAATTGTTGAGGTTTCACACACACTAATATCTGGTGTTTTTCAGAAAGCGCATATTGCACAACAATATTCCAAAGCATCCTCTGGTTTAAGTCTGAAGTGGATGAAGTATGACAAGTCGGGGGCTTTTTCACTGAAATGATCAGCAGGAGTGAACTCACCGCATTGGACCAGCCAAGCTCTTTGAGACACTCAACACTCTTGCACACAGAACAATGGGGAACGAATGGCTATTTTAAAGTGATGACCCAAGATACTGTTACATTATTAGGATTTATTTCGGTCCTATAATCCCTCCACTGAAGCTTAAACATCAAACTTTGGATTTCAGTCATTTTCACGGGAACGATTCCCCCCCCCTTGCATCACATCATCGCCTCTATGTTAAAAATACACCACCAGCAGCAACAGCCACCAAACAAAACATTTCCATTTTTGTTGATGGCATTTGTCTTTGACCACGTGACCCGTCTGGGGCTGGCTGCCATGTCTCCGACTGCCCCGTCTGGGAACCGGCTCAGCCAAAAGGGTTGCTCTCTAGAGGGAAGGAAGGGGGAGGAGGAACCACTTCCCAGCTCGCTACTCTAACCACCAATGACAACCCTGGCAGAGAGAGGACTACCCTGCGAGACCAGGCCGAGACTCTCAAGAGTGTGGAAGTGATGTGGACTTTACTTACAGGACGAGCGTTGTAATGTTTGAAGCGTAAGGGCCCAAGTCAGGTATCTCCTCCAGTTCATTGTGGTTCAACTTTCTGTGTGGAAAAAGAAATACGACGGTTTAAAAATAGTTGTCACATGCAGGACAGCGGTGGAGGCTGTTTAGAAAATCCTGTATTTAGCCCAGGAAGCTGTGAGAACACAAGGCGTACTTACATTTCAGTTAGATGTTGTAGTTTGGAAAACAAAGCGCTGTCAAGCACCTGCAATTTGTTATGGCTCAGGTCCCTGCAAAGCAAATACAGGCAAAAAATTAAGGGAAAAGTACACACCAAGAACTGTTTTTTTTCCAACACTGTAGCCTTCCATTTCAGGTCTAGAGAGCAAACATAATTACATACAAATTCCCTGTGTTAGTGTGCATTAACACCGCGAGCAGGGAAAAAGTCGCTGTAATTAAATGGCAAGGTTTACAGACATGTTCAGATGAAACAGCATGGTCAGAAAGATAAGCAGGAGTAAGATTTATTACTACAGAATTGGAGAAAAAAGATAAAAAGGCAGTTTCAAATATCATCACCTAAAGTCTCCGCGACTTAACAAGTCTTTAATTATGTGTAAATGTCGTGTTTTAAGTCCTGGAAACAGAGCCAAACTGGTCAAAGTATGATCCCTTAAGGTTTTTTTGATAAATATCTGAGACTAAGTTGAATCTCCACAAAACATCTGAAAGCAACTGAAAATGTTCCAAAACAAACTGCCTCGCATTCAAGCCCCAAAAAAGGCTGGTTGAGGCTGGTTTTTCAAGCACTTCTTTATAACACAGAGAGAACACCCGCGCCAAAACAGCTCACTTCATATCCAGGCCTCCGCAGAGCCAAAACAGACAAGCTGATAAGTTATTAAGGGGCGAGAGGCTTTCGTGCTGAAAGGAGGGGAAGAGAGGCAGATAAAAGTGCTGGAGTCAAGGCCTTGGAATCGGTTCGACTCTTGGTTCAGATCACCTTCCTGGGGTCTGGGCTTGTTCATTCCTATTTTGGCTTTAAAGTTTAAAGCCTTCAACCAAAAGCCAAAAATAATTAGCATCATAAAAAAAGTGTTATTTAAGCTACTTCTTTACTGGTTCTTACTGAAGGGGTTCAAAGTATCACATTTCTCTCTGAATTTGTGCATTTGGAAGTTTGTGCAGTTTGCTTAATGCCTATTTCAGTCCTGAATAGTGCTCGATTAGCTCTGGTCTATGTCTTCTTGATTGTGTCTGAACCCACTTTGGATCTGGACCTGACTCAGGCTTCGCTGAGCCTGGTCTTGGACTGCAGTCTTGGCTGTAGCTCACTGGGGGTGAGACTCTTGTTTTTGCTGCCTATTTTGAAAAGAAGCCTAAAAACCAGCTCGAGGAGTCTGGCAAGCGGAGCCTCGTGCGCTATAAAGCGGTGGAGTTATTGACGCTGTTGCGCACGATCAACGCTGTGGTGCCAGACACTTTTTTTTCCTTTTTTTTTTACACCCCCTCACCCGCACCGCTACCCCTCCTCCTTACCTCCCTCATCTGGAATCCATCAAGGAGCTCTGGGAGGAGGGGAAGAACCTAACAACTGGTAATGTATTCACAATGCCGGGAAAAACGAGAGGACGCCTTTCAAACGTCTAAAACACCCCTGTCAAATTTTCTGGGGCCTGTTTTTATTCTTTGATGGAAAGTTTCACGGACTGCTCGACCAAAGTTTCAGTTGCCTTTCTAAAGCTAACCTGAGCATTTTTTTCCCAAGCTTGGAGCTGTGTTGTTGTTGTTGTAGATCCAGGGGTGGGGGCCATAAGGGAAAGGTGTCCTATCATACTCCCTAGATAAAACCTGAGTAGCTCTGACACTTCCACTTCCCTCACAAAGCAGGCACTGAGCGGAGAAAGATAACACACAGGGCTGCATACAAGCTTCAGCCTGTATCTACTGCTCTGGTGAGAATGTACCGCACTACATTTTTATCAGTGGCTGAAAAGTAAATGAATGAGCTACTTTTTACACTACAAGAGCTGTCATTAACATTTAGATAGAGAAGAATTCTCATTTTGCAAAGGCAGAAAAAAGTCTCGCTGGTTGGGTTGGACGTCAACGAGTCCAAAAGGACTTTTTAAAGTCTTTTGAACTTTGCACTAACTTTGAACAGCAAACGTAAACTCTGCTCAAAAGCACGAAAAGCACATATTTTTCATAAATGACCATGGAAATAGGAAATAAGATTTTGAACACCAAACCAGTTTGCTATTTTCTAGACCAGTTCAGCTTTGGAGGATTAGATAAATGGCCCAGCTATGCTAATTTATTAGCATCAGCTATGATGCAAACCACTGTGATTCCTAAGACTTCCGCCTCTTTCATCCTGCTAAAGAAATGTGATCCTGAGTAGCTACAAAGGTAAAACTCTCAGTTCTGTGTAGACTTTAAGAAAGGTTTATTTGATAGTATTAGTATCTGTGTTTCATCTAGGATTAACTCACAAAGTTAAACTAAGTTAAACATCTGGTACAACGAGTGAGCTATGGTTATAAAACAAACTCACAGGTTTTCTACTCACTTTTATAGTTCATCATAGTATGACCAAATTAATGAATTAAAACAGAATTAAAAATGACATACAATTTCTTGTAATTGTCTATAACGCTCTCAAGGGCCTTCATTTACTTGTCTAAAAGAAATGACTGTGTCTCTAATTACTGACGATTCACACAGTTTCCACTTTGAACTGGTGTCTTGCCTCATTCTTAAAGTAAAAAGAATTCAATCTGTGGCCAATTTCCCCAGAAACCTCCCATACGCTCATGGCTTAGTAATATACTTCTCCGTGGACCTCTCTCCTCCTCCCTCCCACTTTCTCCTTCCCTTTTTCTTCCTGAGAGTTTGTTTCAAACTAATCCTACACGCTC
Source organism: Coranthus polyacanthus (assembly GCA_037367275.1). Classification (NCBI taxonomy): domain Eukaryota; kingdom Metazoa; phylum Chordata; class Actinopteri; order Kurtiformes; family Apogonidae; genus Coranthus; species Coranthus polyacanthus. The sequence goes on from JAPQRN010000026.1 coordinate 21,965,690, forward strand.
CTCCTTAATCAGGACCATCGCTGGCTCTGGAGTTGCTAATTCAGCAGAAATAATGGGGTGCTGGAAAACAAAGGGTTGGCGGTTTAAGGGGTTTAAGATGTGCTGGAGAGCCACTCATAAATTAGCATGCCAGAGTGAAAAGAATTTTTCCCCCCATGTGGAACTTTTTTTTTTTTTCCATTTTCTTTGGAAGGCCGTCCTTGGTTATGAGGCTCAGGCTGGGTCTGTTTTCTCTGGCAACGTCTAGTTTCCAGTGCAGCACATTTTAGACAGAGAAAAACTAAATTCAACAGAAGGGCAACTGCTTGAACCAGGCAGTGAATCAAGCACCACGGCCTTACACGGGACAATAAAAATCAAGTACAGCAGCTTAACGCAGGGCAATAAAAAAATGCAGTAGGAATAATTATCTGTAAAGTAGAACACACCGAGGAACATGCTGTTAAAGTTACGTTTGGTCCAACTATGTCGTCTCCAGCAGGCATCCAGCCGAGTTCAGCCTCGTCTCAACTCACGGAGTCAGTCGACAAACAGGACAGAAGTGGAGATATTTCTTTAGGAAACACTCCAAGGCTGCGCACAGAGTGCATCTGATTTATGCCTTTACGGCTTTGAAGGCCTCCCAGGTCTGAGAGGCTGAAATCTCAACACAAGACTGAACCAACACCGAAGAACTTAAACTCTGCAAATACAAACAGGGATGTAAACACAGAGTCGAACCCCTACTAACGACTACACACAACGCCTCACCTTGAAAAATGTGTATTAACAGAATATTAGAGCTTCATAAACACACCTAGTGGTTATGATTACAAACAGAAGAAGCACATTCACTGCAGGTTTTATTTGACATATCACAGTTACTTCCAGGACAACAATAATGAACCAAACGCCAGTGTTTGCTGACTTCCTGTTGGATTCAGGATGATTAAAACTTTGGTAAATAGGTTTGGAGGGAATAACAACAGCACAAAGGTGTAGAAACACACTGGAGGCCCGTTTGTTCTTCCTTGCTGGCCTTCACAAACCGTACATGCTGCTGAGGGGAACAAATGCAGTAATAAAACATTTCACCCCAGTTAATAAGTAATGAGTTTTTTTCTCTCTCTCTACTTTTGTCACTTCCTGCTATTTGTGGAGTGTTTTTTTTTGTGGTTTTTTAACATGAACTCAGGTTTCCAGGTCTTTAGTAGAAACTAATTCAATCAAATAAAAAGCACAGAGAGTCGTGAGTGTCTACTACACGCTGCTATATTCTTTTTGTGGTTTATGACCCATTCCAGTTTCACCACAACAGGAATGCGGCTCATCCCACCCGACGACACGGCAGTAAAGCCCACGGTGCGTGAGGTGTGAAAGGTTATTGAAATACTACACGACTTGTTAAATTATGGTTGAGCTTCGCGGTGGTGAGAGGGTACACAAAGGCTGTTGAACTTTACTCACAGCTGAACTGTCCATTCCGGGATTGTTTCTGGAATCTGGCCCCTCTTCAGACGACTGCAGTCCAAAAGCTCCCCGAAACACGCGCAGGGAGGGGGACACGTCCTGGCGTTAGCACCACATCCACGCTGAAGTCTCAAGAACAAGAGGAAAACCACGGCAAACCTTGCTACAATGCGAGGCTGCGTAGAGGAACACATTTTTTCTGGCCACGCAAGAGAAGCCCGTTTTTGTTTTATCTTCAGAAGAAGCTCAACCAATCCAAAAGAAGGAGAAATCACCACCAACAAAAAAACATCCAAACGTGACGCGGTCTGTCGGCTCAGTCGATCCTTTATATCCAATCCCTTGATGTTTGGAGCATCCTAGTTGAAACGTGTAAAAGAAAAGCGTTGGTCGGAAACTTTCCCATTCCTGTGGAGAAACTTTCGTGCGCCTCGCTGCTGCTGCTGCTGCTGTTGTTGGGGCAACTTGTGCTGTGCAGGATCCCCACGGCGCAGCGCGAGCACACAGCAGAGGTATGCGCGGGGGGGGGAGGGGCGACCGCAAGGCTGCATGGGAAATGTAGTCCGCGCACCTCCGCCCTGCAGATTTGAACCAGTCAGGACTAAAACGAAGACTCGAGGCTAGAGGAGGAAGAGGAAAATTAAAACAAAACAAAGCGCTCAAATGATGAAAGACAGAAATATTCAAATACAATGTAGTACAAAGCACATTGAATAGTAATAAAAAGGAGTAATGTACGCGTGAATGGAACAGAGCAAATTAGAGTACTGTAGAATTACAGAGCAATTAGAATAGAGGGCAAGTTTTAGAGCTCAGCCACAGGCACATGAAAAGTGAAATGTTTTAACTTAAACAATATTACGTTTGTTTGTTCCAGTGGCTTGCAGCATTAGAGCGAAATGCTGCTGTTTAGTCTTAACCCTGGTCTCCACTCAGTGACCTGAGAAAGTCAACAGAGCTCCTCGTTTTAGAATCTCTGACACATCAGAAGTGCGTCGGGAACCGTTTAGTGATTAGCAGCACTTTAAAATCTGTTCTGTAACTCAGTGAAAACCACTGGAGTAGTATCCTCCGTCCTGGATAAAACTCTTGCAGCAGCATTGGTTGAATGAGCTGCAGCTGTTTCACAGTCTTCAAGGGACGTCCGGTTAGAAGACCATTACAGCAGTTAAGTGAGATATTTGCAGCTCATCCAACCAAGTGGTTATGATCAGTGTGTGGAAAGCATCCTGTCTGCATAATGTTAAATTAAAACAAACTAACAGAATTCTTTATGTAACCACAGTGAGACATGTTTTCTGTTAACATTTTTGAGCTGCTAAATAGAAGAATAGGCCTTTTGAACTTATTTTTCCCTACATCAGTAGGCACATAATTCATGAGTGTCTTTCATGATTAGAAAGACGTTTTTCCTTGTTGTGGGACACAAAACAACCTCATTCACCTTAAAGGTAAAGTCACTAACAGAGGCTTTAATTGACTTTCCACCCATTAAAGCTGGCTGATATTTTCTCATTTGCAATTTAAAAAGGTGTGTGCTCTTTTTTTCATTGCCACTTTAAAAGACCCTTCATGGGATATTCATGTCCGGACAGATGTGTCAGGTTCCCCTCAGGCAAAGTGTTCAACCGTTTCCTGTTGACCAAGGTCATGCTTTCACTGCCTGCTGACACTTCCTCTCACAGTGAGGACACACGTTTGTTATTCTGTTACACGCAGATAAAAGTCAGATGGATCCTGATCACAACAAAAATCTGCGTGCTCATTTTTTCCTGCTATTTCATCTCCAAAACCGTCACGACATATTACTGCTGTAATGATCACAATGATGTTGCTTTATTATCAATAAACAACTGTGGAACGCTCCATCAGTCAGTACCAGACATCATACGAGCAAATACACTCCAGAGGAATTCATTGTTTAGGTGTGAGGCTGTTTTTCGATCAGACAACACAGACCATTAGTGATAAACTGCTCTATTGTGTTCTGGAAGCAGTCTTGTGAATGGTTTATTGCCTCCGTGACAGCTGCCCAAAAGGTGTGAGACTTGGCCTTTGGTCAGCTCGCAAATGTGTTTGTATTCAAAGAGGAGCAAATGGAGCAGTGCATAAGGAAACCTCTGCAGTGTTTTTGTTTTTATTATATTAGCCACATGTGCAAAATGACATGTTGTACACAGAGAATTGTCAGATGGTTATCTCTTCCTGTTTTCTTTAAATCCATTGGTCAAAGTTATATGTAATTGTAATATCGTGTTTTCTACTGTGAAAAAACACCGTGTAACATGTATCTCCTGCTGCTCCATTTTCTGGCTTCTTCGCTCATTTTCAATTATAAGTTATCAATAAATTGGATTGTGCCAGAAAGAAACTGGGCTGTTAGAGAGTGAATCGATTCTATAGTAAAGGGATATATGAGCACAGATAAAGATTCAAATAGTCCCTTAGACTGCATTGTCAATATACACTTGTTTTTGTATGAGCAATATAGTTTAATTGAATTTACTTTAAGCAGAAATGATTGGTGATGATGTGATGTTATTCCTCTTGGCTCATCTACTGTAAAATGGCTCAAACATATTGAAAATTCAAATCAAATTGTCTGTCTACAGCTGAGTAACTAACCACGGAGAAAACGTCCCACTTGACTCAGCTCATCTGTACTGATAATAAGGAAGGTCCTGAAGGAATCTGTAGTTTTTTCAGTGCCTCACTGTGATGACTTCTCTGTGGGGAAAAAGCAAACAAAAACACAAACTTAGCAGGAATCTGGGGCAGGAATGCCATGCCTGAGTTTTTCTCTTTTTTTTTTTTTGCCTGTTTGGAGTGATTGATTAGATTCCTGCAGAGTCCTGGAGAGTTTTGGAGAGCAAAGGGGGGGATCACACATGGTCCCAACAGGCCCACTCATTGATGGGCTGATTGTTTCCTCATGGCCTCGTCTGCCGAGGCCTCAAGCTGGAAACAGAGACGAGCAACAGCAGACGGCGACAACGCCTCCCTTCGGCTTGACGAGTCATTTAATCTTGAGTCAAATAGTCATTTTATCCGGAGCCTTTATCATCAACACAGATCATTTCACTCGCTTTATTTGAAGTTACTTAATCATCAACTTGACCAACTTAAATGAGACCAACTTAATAACTTCTGCTTGCAGTTCTGTATATCCACACAGAACTATCCAAAGCTGGTTATTTCAGGCTGACGATAACTGCTTTGGGGTTCTTGGATTTTCAAAAGGGCCCTTTACATGAGCTCCCGCCAGCTGTAGGCCTCCATAATTGGCACCACCCTTCACCCTACCAACGAAGACACTAATCAGATGGTGCCTTCTTTCTACACAGCATATACACTGTACACCAGCCTTAGCTTCAACATTCCTCTCTTAGTGAAATCATATTTTCTAGCCGCCGCTGATTTGTTTGGTCACAGCGGCGCCTGGATGATAGATGTTTTTCTGGCTGTGAAACACCTCCCGTACCCCCTCCTTCCCCCCAGACAGTTTGGAGGATACTTTGGAGGTATGTGGAGCTGCAAGTCCGTCCAGTGTTTGCCGGAGCCTCTGCAGTCTGTGTGAAGCACGTACAGATGTTGGCAGCGGGCTCACTAGACTGCTAATGCTGCGAATGGCTGGAAGCCAGACATTATACTCAGAATAGTAACGGTGCTGAAAAATGCCTACCCAGCATGCCTCGCTCCAGGTATTACTCTCTGCCAGTAACAACATAGAGGAGCAGGGTGGAAGGGAAGGTATTTCTCTGTGTACATATGTGTTTTCAATTCATACAGTTTACATTAAAGTGCAGAGGCAACTGCATCACAATTTAAAGGAATAATTCAACATTTTGGGAAGTATGCTCATCTGCTTACAAGCTAAGAGTTCTGGTATATAATACTTTGCAAACGTAATGTTTCTGCATGAATAAAACCTGGAGTCCATAGCCCTTTTAATGGACGACAGCTCCAACAACAGCACAAGGTTTGGACTGGGAAAAGCAAATAAAATAAATGACGGTCTTCTCATTTAGCTGCTCCAGTGTCAGGTAGTGTTTCTACTGGCTCACTCTCAGGGCCTACGCGGACATGTGAATAGAAGAGATTCATCCTGAAAATCGTAAGTAACACCTGTGCCTTTTCTACCACGACGAGTCAAAATGTAATGTTTAGCCTGGAAGCAGGAGGAAAACCAGGCTGGACTTCCACAAAGGCAAAAATAGCACCAGTCATCATCTGTAAAACTCACCAATTAAAATCGTATGTGTCTGTTAAATGTAAAAACAAGCAGTTCATGTGTTGAGGGATAAGCTGTGCATATTTCTTGAATGGGCACCGTGAAATAGTTACAGCAAGAAGCAGCTCTCTGTAAAACTATATTTTTGTTTTTACATCTCAGTTTATGTTTGGATGTTTAGATGTGCTAATTTTTGTATTTCTAAACTGTCACCCTCACTTTTTTAGCCTACCCTGTTTTCAGATTTTATGCTAATCAGATGCTCTGTCCTTGCTTTGTAATGCAAAGATATGACACTGGGACTGGTCTTCTAAAATAAATCTTGGCAAAAAACAAAAACAAAAGTGAGTTTCAGTAACTCACTCACTTCATCTAAATCTTCTTTGCAGGTTGTAATTGTTGCAGTGCTTTAAATCAAACGTTGTGGACAAAGCTGCTGTGGTTTCTTGGAGTTTGTGTTGGTGACGTTTCAGTAGGTGGTGCTCTCTTCTCTGGTAGCTGACCAACTCTTTTTGTTTTGGTTCTAAACTAATCTCACGTAGACAACCCTCTGTCTCGTTTAACTCACAGAGGAGGTCTGGGCAAAATCGTGTCGAGGAATTTGGTAAATGGGGCCTTCGGGACTCCTGAGGTGGCCAATTCTTGTCAGCAAGTTTGAAAGCAGCACCACTGGTTGGTTTCTGGTTAGTTACAAAATCCTCCTGTTGCATAGTTTTATTATTATACCAGTCTGCTGTCTCTGTACTATTTTCTAAATGACTGTTTGGGCTTGAAGTTCTCCAAGTTTGAACATAATGATGTGAGAGTGAGGGTCACAAACAGCAACATAAAATGCATCACTTTTTGAGTTTTTACTGACGGGCTGGATATCACTATTACATTACAGCACTGAGTCACTCATTTGGATGAACAGTTTAGGTTATTACTTTAAGTACGTGTGCATCATGTCTGAGGAGGAGTGGGTCTTTAGACTGTGCTGTGTTAAGGCTCATTCCAGGTGTCAAGCCATATTCATGTTCTCACTGCCCAACACAGGAGCATTTAAACCGTCAGAACAGTGTACGTGTTGTCAAAGCCATGCCTGTGTGAGGTTGATGTTGATGGGTAGCTGAGAGGCTCCAAAGTGGCCTGTGTTAAGGTCTGTGTTGTGTGGCCGCCGCCAATTACAAGTCTCGAGCCCTGAAACAAAATGTCTGCTGTGTGAACCGGTCAGCGGGGATAAATGAGGCAGTGTGTGGAGAACGGCTAGGATGCCTGCCTCTCATAATTAATGGGACGACTGACTTTGGCATGGAGTGTGGTGACTGAGACTGATGGCCATATGATTTGTCAACATGCGTCCTTTCACCCCATAATTTTATTCCCCTTAAAACACACACACGCAGCCTGAAAAACCAAGCAGAAGAGACCCAGTTGTTTCTTCACAGCTTTGCCTTTGAGCAGGCTCCCCGGCCTGGACGTAACTACCTTGCTCTTGACATCAGTGTGAAGGGAAATTTCACCACTAATCTGAAAATCATTAGTGATATCAACATCATTTATCTAAATGTAAAAAGAACACCAGCAAACCAAGTAAGATAGACACAATCACCTTGGGTTCAAGGTCAGAATACATTAGACTTTTGCCTGAGGTTCGTATTGATTGTAATTATCTTTCACCTCGAGGTGGAATTGCTCCTCGTTTGTAACCCAATTGTCCTGTACTTGTTAGCTCTTATTAGGCTAGCGTGCTTTTTATCCAATAATAACCCACACTGACCGAAATGCAGACATGTCAGTTCAATATCCAATTTAACTTCCCAATCAACCTTTTGCACTTTCCCTTACTAACATTTACTTCACAGCTCGCTTGCTCGACTTAATTAGCGCGTATGCGTGTTACACATGTTGATACACATAGATCTGCATATTATACAGGTCTGAAAATTGACACATTTGCAGGCTGTCCCTCGGTTTTATATTTTAGGCTTCATCTCCTGTAGAAATGACCGCTTGAAATATAGAGCACTAAAACTCTGACATTATGCTTCTTTAACCAAACTCTTACAGTGCTGGGAATCTGTTGGTGATGGTATGAGTATTTTCTGCCAGACAAGGCCGTTCTCAGTCCAGACCTCTTTCCTGCCGAGAGAGTCTTGAGCCTCGGACCCCCCACCTTCACATGCGCACCTCACTTACCCCTCCCACCAGGAAGAATCAGCGGTAGGTCCAAGCGGTGATAAAGAAAGCCCAGCTGTTCAAACAGTTGGGAGGAACACAGTGGGGGTGGTTGGAGGGGTACATCAGCATATTATCAAACTCCATGCACATCAATAGGCTAACAGATAACCAAAGCAAAAATGAGTGAAGGAAAACTATCAAAGAACACTAAAACTAATTTCTAACATTTCATGTTAACCAGCTTTGAGCACCAAAACATGTTTTGAACATCAGGATTCAAAAGGCTTATTCATAAAACTACCCCTTGAAAAACGTCTCACAATAATGTTGATTTAGAAGCTGCTTTGGAGCTTTCAATCAAATCACATGGCCTTTATTAGCAGATGGAGTTTCAGCTGTTTTAGCGCTTTCAAATCTTCAAAAACCCTGCAAAAAATGGACCTTAATAAAGGATTTTCTCGAATTTATAAAGACAAGAATGAACTTTGTTCTTAAGTTTTTAAGCCAACATGAATAACGCTCATGAAATGTTTATTTGAACATCTGACACTGTAGCAACTTTGGAAACTCTACTTTCTGATGAAGATCATGTGATTTGAAGAAAGCGGGGAAGTAGTTTGTTTTTCTGCACTGTATCAAAAAACGGACAAATGAAAAACAAATCTGGCTCATGTTCATTTGATCACTATGGTCCTGTTGTACAGGGACAGAATGGAAGTCTTTATAACCCTTATAAAACCCCAAAAGAGAAACATCCAGCATAATTACTTCATAAATTGATCAAATTCTCATGGTAACATTTTTAGGCATCCCAAAACATTATTAATGCAAAGTTTATAGGAAACACAGTAACTGAATTAGTTTATTAGGCTCCTGAAAAGTGTTAGCTTTATTCAGATTCCTCTAGTACTTAAATATTTTAATTATTTTAATTATTTACCAGCCAGAATCTGTTTCTGCAGCAATTATGCAAGCACCTGGCTTTACACACCAAACAAGATCAAATTAAATAAACTAAAATAATGGGATTGATACTGGAGTAAAGCATAAATCTGGCATTTGGCAAAAACTGACTCACCAAACTTTTAACTTCCACACAACTAGAGCCAGCAGAAGGTTTACGTAGCTTAGCTTAAGGACTTTTAGCAGGGGGATACTGCAAACCTGGCTGTTTGAAAAGGTAACACGGTCTAATCAATTCACATTGTAAAAATGAAAAGGTGCATTTAAACGGGAGCTTGTGAACTAGGACTCATAGGAAATCAAACGTATCAAACTAACCATTAGAATCTAATAAAATAGTCCCTTTAAAAAAATATGAAACGTTTGACAACCACAAGATTCGTGCCCTATAGAAATATCACAGGAGAAAAATGTGTGATCCCTCTCACATTCTGTCACTGCGTATTTGCACTAATAGAAGTGTGATTCATGTGGCTCTTTACGTTTCAATTTACATTTCAAAGAACACTTGTAAGATTTAACCACATAGCTGTCAGGTCAGTGATGGGTTGAAGGGGTCATTGCTTTAAACAATGTCCTGTTAATAGGTCACTCATTTTGAATGGACTATAAGGGAGGTGAGTGTATGTGATAAGAAATGTGTTAGGCTTAGTTTGGCTTTAGTCAGGGAGCTAAATATTTTACTTTGGGGATGGAGGAGGGGGGTAGTAGACATTTTCACATTTATAAATACAGTATTTGCCGTAACATTAACGTATTTACATAATGTATATGCATTTGGAACAAGAGCAAAACACAAACCTTTTCGACTGAAGGCGTCTCAGAGGATCTATATTTTAACTTTAAAAACACCAGATCAGATGTGATTGGGTAACACCGCTACAATTTTCAAGACAGGCCAAATCAGCTTGATGAACAGTGTGTGCTGATAAAGCACCTTTACCTCACCACAGGGACCCCGGGGATTCAACCAGCCCCGCACCCGACTTTTATCCTCCACAAACCTCCTGCTGCTTGTCTCCTGAATGCTCGCCCCCCTCCTCTCAGCTCCTCTGTTTCACTATCCTGACCTATTGTTTGGTGACCGATGATGCACGGCATTCATGCCTGGCTTGAGCTTTTTGTTCCAGAGCAGCAGGAAATACCTGGCCAACCAATAGGGAGAAAAAAAGCCTACTGGGACACTAGAAAGTGAGAATAGTGTTTTCCTGTATCTAAGACTGAAAAATATGAAAATAAAGGGTTTTAATGGAACAGGGAGAGTTGGGGCTGGTACTTCTGCAGCAATTATACAAGCACTTTAAACCTGGCCTTACACACCAAACAAAATCAAATTTTGCGTGTTTACTGAAAATGGTGGGATTGCAACCAGAGTAAAGCATGAATCTGGCATTTGACATCATGTAATAAACTGGCTCACCAAAGTTTTTACTTTTCACACAACTAGAGCCACCAGACGGTTCACTTCACTTAACTTAGCATGAAGACCATACGCAGGGGTAAAAGCTTACAAAATCCATCCAATTACCATCTCCAAAGCTCACAAGTCTGACATCTTATCTGTTTGATTTGTAAAACAAAAAGAAGAGTTTAAAAATGAAATGGCCCATCTAAACGGGAGGTTAGGTGTTAGGAATATTCAGGTGCGGTGACGTAACACGTCCTCCAGGCCTGGAAACAAAGCCAGGTTCTCTCTTTCCAGATTTCATACTGAGCACACCTTACCAGCTGCTGACTAGTTTCATCTTTCTGTACATAAAATAAAATGTGTTAAGGAGGTAGCTTTAGCGGTGTTGGTTCTCCCATGTTCTCTTGTCTTTACGCCATCAGCTCCACGTTCTAGCTCCACTATTAATGGACAGACATGGGAAGAAGAAATAAAATAAGCCTAAAATGTTTAAATATTCCTTTAATTTGAAATCACTTTGAACTGTGTCTTTGGATACAGCTGTTGGATGTCGACCCCCTGTCACAAGAGGCGGAGGTGTTGAGGTGAGGACCCACCCCACGCACACCCCACACCCCCAGCTGCTGCCCCTCTGACCCCGACAGTTGGGGTCTTCACTGACTTTGTGGAAACAAGTTGACGGGAAAGGTAAACATCAAGGTGTGGAAAGAGTCTCTTTCTTCGGTGGTCTCATCAGTCACGCGGCTCTGCGTGGTTTGAATGCAGCTTTAAATCAGAGTCACATACCTGTAAACTCAAACACCAGCAAGCAGAGACCAAAAGTTACGATGTGAGTGGTAGGGTGGATAATCCGAGGGTGCAGTACTGCTCCCCTCCTGTTGTGTGCAGGAGATTTCTGGTGCATACTGACCTCTAGGGTAGAGAAGGTGCCACAGTAGTTTGATCGTTGTGCATGCCCTTTCTTGTCTGATTGAGTCAGATGTTAAAAAAGCCAAGTGACTCATCTTTTCTCCATCTTAATCCTATTCTTTGTTTTGTCTGGATTTATTGTGGGAATTTATTTAGAATCTGGTGTCAAAGTGAATTATGTCTCTGCAGAGACAGAGAGGTCGACCTAATTAACTTTGATACAGTTATTTTCACGATTTAAAGAAGTAGTATTCAGACCTCTTCCGCAGCCCATTGGTTAAGAAGCATGTTACGTAACTACGGCATCTGTGGTTTGAATCCTGGGGCCGTTTCTCTTTTTGCCCCTTTTCCCATATTTTCAGTCTAGATTATAGTCTAAAATATTTTTTAAAAGCTATCAAGTAACAAAGCTTTCTTAAAAAATCTTATATTTATTTATTTTTAGTTCTTTCCATGTCTGTCTTTTTTAACTTTATTTTCATAGGTTTGTTGAATCATTATCAGTCAGAGTGGATCCATAAAAAGGGATGGAGCCTGGAATTGTCTGTCTGTTATCAGTCTAACATCCACAGTTTTGGACAAATCATCCTGATTTCTTTTTCTGCGTGTGAGTCCCTGATGACAGTGACTTGAGGTGGTTACATTCAGACCGTTCTGGGTCAATGGCCAAGGTCAGAGGAAACTCCCATTTGTTAACATGTGGTGAAATTCTAAAAAAAAAAAAATCTCAGTCAAAACTCATCTGATTTGATTCTAATTTTCCACATGCATGTATAGTGTCAAGATCTAGTGCCACAGAAAGTTTGACCTTCAGAGGTGGAAGACGCTGGTAAAAACCGAACCTTCTTGGCAGAGATTAACAAACCAAAGATGATCCAGCTGAAGTGGGAAGATTGATTAAAAACATAACGGTTAACTTGTGGCTAATTAGCTTTTACTTTGGTGGCGGTACAACGGTATCAGTTCTCCGACGTGACCCAACGTTCTCCTAATATTAATGATAGTCTTGTGGTACAGCAGTGCAGTAGTGATTTCTGATATGCTTGTGCACATGTGGTCGTCTACATGACAGACTGTACAACTGTTGTAAATGAGCCCCGTCTGTTACAACACCTCAAACTGTCACTCGTCTCACACAGCGGTAATTTTTGCTGGTTATGTCGTGATGTCGTGATTTGTTAGACTATAGATAACAACATGTTGTAACAAAATGTTTGTGTATTCAGTGATCTGAGCCACTTCTCCCATAGTGACTCCAGTCAGACAGAACAGCCTCCAGTCTCCCATCGAAGACCCCAAGTCTGCGATGTGTTTACACCTGGAGTTTTAACTGACCACCCACTGGCACCGAGGGACCAATTAGAACCAAGATCTTTGTTAACGTTGGTAACAGTCATTTACACGAACCAGTGGCGCCAGGTGACAAAAAGGAAAGAAAAACATATTGGTTTGTTTGTGGTTTAATGATATTGAAGAAGAGAAAAAGCAGTCGAGTGGACCGAGAGTGGAGTGGAGAGCTGTCCAATATGCAGTACACTACTGTTGTGCAAAGACAAGAGCCCATGACACATTTCAACCCCTGTGTTTCTTCAAGTGTCTCTTAGCATCACGGTTTCCTCATACTGTTGGTTATAATGTATTCATGGCTGCTGCAGTGTTTACTTTGGTTTTACAGAGTCGTGCTGTTACCTTACATTAAATGTGATATTCTGCCAATGATGACCCTGAACAAAACCCTCCAACCTAAGTTGGATTCAAGGGCACCAGCAACGTCATCATGTGTGACCTTAAGGATTCCTTTACCACACCGCCCCCTGCTGGTGGGATACATTATGAAAACCTGTGACTCCTTGGTGATTCAGTCAGTTCCTTGATGTCCTCGTATAAATGAACGTGAGCACCTTCTTGCAGTGCTGGAGCATTAAAAATGTCCATCTGAGAGCGTCAAACTTCATATTCAAACCCTGACTTTTATACTTAACATATGGACTTTCAAGAGTAGAGGACCTGTTTGATGTTTTCAATGAGCGGAAGTCCACAGCAGCTTAGCTCCAAAGAATGTCCCTTGAGTTTTCATGAGAAGCTGGGGAATTTACTCCTCACACAGAGGCCTCGTATGAAAAGTAAGATATTTTCCATAAAACAATAGCAAATTTCATTACATGGATCACGTTCACCACTGTACCCTGTTGTGAGACAAAATACATATTTCTCTTGGCTTCCCCCGGCGAGCCGCACCTTCACCTCAACAGTGTGAGCTTGTCTGAAGTTTCTGTTTGGATTTTGGGAGTGCCATGCTTCCATAATCTGAGCTCCCATGTTTGTGTTTTTTTCTTCGACCTGAAAGCTTATTGTTTACAGTTTCAAACAGTGAGGGTCATGTGAATTCTCCAAAACAACAGCACTTGGTTTCACTGAGATGAAAACAATGGCAGTTTCTTTTCAGTCAAACTTCTTCTATTCTACTCAACTTCTATAACGTGTTTCTTTAAACACGGAATGAATCCAGACCAAAAAAAAAAAAAAAAGTTGTGAAGTTTAGTAAAAGTTTAGTAAAAAAAACATTATCAGCATTTTCCCTTTCATCAGTTTGAACACGGAGAGGAAAATAGACGGAAAGGGTTGAGATGCTGCTGCACCGACTGGAGAATTTACAGCATATTTACTCATTTATCCTCATCAATAATCACTTCATCAAAGAAACTGATCATTGTATCCATTTTTTTGATATAACCAAGAGTTTGACTTGAGATAACAGCTGAGTATTTAAAATGCAGAAACCAGCTTCTCATCTGATTCTGCAAAATGTATTTCATTTCAAGGCCATGAAAACAATTGGGTCTGGTGAATTTCAGCAAAGATATCTGATATGGGCAGTTGAAGGCTAATCGAAGAAAAAAAACACATCGTAAGCAAGAAGGTACTTGGAAATTATGCAGTAGAATGGGTAACAAAGTACAGAAGAATTTGATAGTGTGGGCAGTTGTTTTTCCCGGGAGCAACTATCCCGGGAATCCTATCAGATTGAGGAGACTGTTGTGTTTTGTTGAAATCATGGTGCGGTAGAAGATCTGATCCATTCTTTTTTTCCCAAACTGCATGACAACATATTTGGAAGCAAAAATTCAGCCCACTCTGAGATGTGTCCTCAGACAACTTCAGGGAAGATATACCAGTTGCAGAAGGTAAGAGGAGAGAGAGCAACTTCATTACAGACGCAATTAAGAAATGAAAATTTAATGTTCAAGTTCTAGGGCACCTCTGTGCTGCAAATGCAGGGTGTCCTTCTCAGCTGGATGTAGATGCAGCTCCTCAAGAGCGAAAGGATGAAGAACAACACAACTATGTTTGTGTTTCCATGCATTCTTGACCGGCATGAATCGATAAGGTACGAGCGTGAGTCTAGTTTTAGCGTCTGACATAGTAAGAGACAACAGATTACGTAGGATAAATCTACATTGTGTCACATTTTGTTCTTAATCTCTGTGTACACATACAGCAGACTCATGCACTGAAGACATGACTCAGTGACTCTTATTAAACTGTCTCACGTTTGTTTTGGACTGAAGGTGATGAAAACAAATGAACACAAGTAGGCTACATGTGTGTCGTGGCACACTTTACCAATTTATACGATTGCTGTGTCATGTTGGCGACATTTTCTTATTCTAAAATCTTTTCCTTTACATTTCACGAATCACTGTTGCTGTATGCACGGGCTTCTGTGAGACTCTTTCACATTAATCCCATGGATTGAGTTCAAATGACCCAGATTGAGTCTACCGCTGGTGATGCCAGCAGCAAAGAACATTTACAAGAAACACTGTGAAGGGCCTCAAAATAATGAAGGAAAACTAACTGTCACACTTAAGGCTGGTATCTCTGTTCCTATCAGTTCATGCATTCGTCGCACTTCTGACTAAAATTTCATGTTACACGTTTCAGCCTGATGAATATAAGGAATGATTGTTCTGAGACAGGGGCGACCGGGTGCGGTTGTAACATGGGGAGAGTTGTGACACCACCAAGTGAACCAATCTGGGATGAGACAGGAGTCACGTGATCATCTCAGTGTTTACCCTCTTCCTCCCTGATCCCACATGATGGACGCCAAGGCTGCAAACAAACACAAGCAGATTCTATAGAGGAAAGAAAAACAGATTTGAAGATAAGAAAATACATTTTCTGCTATTCTGTACAATTACAGATACAGCTTATGTTTAATGAAACTGGAGTTTTTCAGGCAAAATGTGACAGATGTTTTCTCATTTCAAACCACTTTGCAAATACCACTAGTGAAACAGTAGCTGACAACACATCACAGCGTTACAACCATCACCATACACACAACGCTTTATTGATTTGAATAATATTACACAATGCCTACACACAAAGACACACACGAATATAAACACGGCTGTTCTTTTTCCAGACCTTCTCTTCACAGAGGTTAATTTGTTGGGAACGGTTAATTGAAATCTATTCTTGAAATTGAAAGGTTGCTGTACTACAAAGAAGCTCAGCCTACAAATCATAACCATACACGTACAGACTGTCACAACACTACCTGTAGTAGTTGTTGTATGTCACTAAACCTATTTTGAATCACATGGTGTGGCCTGTGTTTTTGTTTCTTTTATCTAATTGTTACAACTCAGCCCGGCGTGTGTCACAACCTACTCCGGCGCTGGCGGACGTCGCAACAAAGGACACATATTTGACATTAACTCACGACGTCTGTGATATTTTGGCAAAAGCCCCGTTGTTACCATTTGCAGTGTACAAATGAGGGTACGGTATTTTATATGAAGGTTTGTGTAGCTAAAAAAAAAAGAGGAAAAAAGTGTGACGACCATACCCGCTCTCCCCTACACTTAATATTATCATAACACAAGTTGCAGCAGTTTTCAGAGCAATACAATAATAATACGCAATGATACTCTTAATGACCATACTACTGCTACTACTACTACTATTGATAGTAATTATAATACATTTTACTTTTGAAAATGACTTATTGTGTTTTAAACTAAAACACTTTGTGAAGACTAATCAATGTATAAAAAAAGAAGAAAAAAACAAAAACAAATACCACCTAGGCTACTCTCTGCTCTTCTAATCCTTGGTCGCTGGAAAAAGAAAAAAGAAAAGAAAAACAGGACTTTAAATATTCATTGAGATTTTTTCTAGATTGATAAGAAACGGTGATCCGTTAGGCCTACACAATACTCCAGAAAAGTATATGTTTTATGGTCTCATTAAGACACGTGAGAGCAGTCAGACAACCAGCCTGAGCAGGTTTAAGAGACTGAGGATGTAACGAGTAACGACTTCAATCCTTCGGAGCTGCGTGGGTCTAAAATAGAAACGGAGGCAGCGCCGCCCTCTGCAGCCCCGCAGCTCCACGTCAGGCAGCGGCTCACTCAGGAAATTTAAACACAGAGGCGTCCACGCACAGACACACGCATCTCTCTGCTCCAAGGTCACCGAGCCGGCAGCTCACGGGACGCACACACCTCCGTTTCCCCAAAGGTAAAGTAACATTTAATGCTTCTTTATCGCTGACGGCCCTGAAAGGCGAGCCGCCGCTGCCGGTGATCCGGCGATCAGGTGATCAGGAGGATTAACCGAGCTTTCGGCGTTTTCGGGATGCGCTGATGAGCACGGGCTGCGATGAATGAGAAATATATCAAGAGCAGGACTACAGGTTGTGTAGGGGGTTGTTTGAATGCATTTTGTGCTGTGTTCAGGGGGGGGGGTTGGATATGGGTGGGAAATCCCTGACTGCGCTGCTTTTGCGGCAAATTCCAGGAGAGAATAGTCGGTGCGAAATATAAATGTTTTTTTAAAGATTTTGGAGCTACTCTGACTGTGGGTGCCGGGGCTTAGAAAGCGGAGGCCTCGATCATCTAGACTGGCTTCATCCGGTCCCTGTCCTGACATCAGCAGCATCATATGATCGTGCAGAGGAATCACTCCGCTTCACCATTTACGGTGTGGTCTGGTCTGGTTTTCCTGATGGAAGTCCAACTTTTAAGTCCAGTCTGTACGTCTAATCGATAGTCTATTATTAAACAAGGATCTGATGAGGACCCCACACCCGCCCATGGACGTTTCGCTCCTGGTCAGCTGATGAGCTTCAAAAATAACCTCACACGTCACATTTTGCTGGAAAGCCTCTGGAAAGTCTATTTTTATTTAGATGGACACTAAGCAGGCCTGTAATCAGCTGCATGTCAGTTGTTGAACTTCTAAAATACACCAACTGCCAGTGTTTTTGTAGAAGAGGAAGAAGAAGAGCACCGCCTTTATTTAGAAGTCAAGCGCCCTTTACTGTTTCTTATTCTGAGTGAATCACTTTACTGTATTTACAGCCATGGTTTGCACCCGCATCTCAAATAAAATAGAAAGAATGGCCAACAGATCCAACGACCCAGCAGCTCAGTATGTCTTCAGCGTCACACGTACGACAAATAAAAGCTCAAGCTTCAAGAAGCCCTTAGTTGCTCCCAGTTTTTTCTCCAGTAGTGTTGACACTTTTGTCATAATGCAGATTTGTTTCAGCTCGCACTCCACGCTTCATGTTTGTGTCAGAAACAGGGTTGTGCACATGCACCATGTTTCTATGGTCGTTTTGCGTTTGGATCAAGTTTCAGGATCAGGACCTCTTTCCATGTCCCCAGGCGCAAGTTTGTTGTGAACACAGTCCTGCTGTGTTCAAACACAATGTCACGATGCAGGATAAGCTGCTGCACATTTAAACTATTAAATATATGACCATATATAAACTCTAATTAAACTTCTAATCAGAAAGTGCTTAATGTTACACTTAAGTATCCAATTATTAAATTTTTTTTTACATTTATACCACATTTTTTTATTAGTAAATATGATTTCTGTCTCATAATAATAAACGAGACCATCTGAGTCAGGTGTTGTTGAAGAACAGTGCCCTCTTCCTGCTTTTGAAACCAGTCCAGTAGATTTCCCTCCAAATCTGACGTCATGTCTCAGGGCTGAGAATTGAAATAAAATGCAAAGTCTAAAAGAAGCTGACAAAGTTCTCAGAGTGTCTTCAAAAATATCAATTCAATCATATTCAAAAGTGAATACGGCAAGAACTTCCCATGACTGAGAACATTAGTCTGAAGTTTTCCCGTGTCCCATTTCCACCACAACTTTAGAACTGGAGCATTTCAACCAAAATTAGTAGATGGTTCCTGTTGGGAACATTAAATAAGAGGACCTGAGGTTGTAACTGAGATGACGTCGTCAGTGGGCTTATCTTATCTAACACAGAAAACACTGTGTTCAGTGATTTATTTTAAAATGAAAACACATCTTTGATGACAAGGCGCTCATATCTGCTGTCGCTGAACAGAAGTATCCTTTATGATTGCATATGTCTGCAAGTACCAGCATTTCACTCACCAGATACTCACTGTCTGTATACCTACTATAACTGTACTGGACTGAAGTAAATATTTACATGACAAGATGACAAAAGCTGCATGTAAATGATCCAGTCCAACGCCTACTTCCTTAACAAAGCCACACTTTTGTGTCTCTCTACGGTATTATTGAAAAATAAAAAACACATGAAAAATAGAGACAAACTTGGTTGCTATGGTAATGTAGTGGTTCCACCACAAATTGGTGGAAATATGGGCCGGTTCCCATGTGTTTAAGAAAAGGAAACAATCCTAAAACCAGAGCTTGTGTGGGGGTAAAGCAGTCTTTTTATGTAGTTTTATGAAAATATACCAATCTCTGTTTATTAAATAGCATGATGTTGCTTCTATGGTGGTGGACGGGCTGTTTAAGTGCGTTGCCACCCAGAGATCACCAGTGAATCAGATAGTGTGTCTAAATGTAGGAGACCTTTTTTCTTTTTTTTTTTACATTTTTTGATGACAGAGTGAAAGCTACAGCGGTAATGTGGTCCATGGGTTCCTTTTCGGCAGAGCAGCTGAATCATCACCGTCTTGCAGGTGCATTCTCAAATGCTGGTTGTATGGCATTTCGTTGAGTTTCTTGTACACACAAGAGTCAGACCTAAAAGATATGGCCACTACCAAGAGCTGAAAACGCACAACAAAGTGACGGTGTCAAAGACATACCATCTCTGACCTTCATGACGTGGTCAGAGGTGTGGGTTGAAATGAGAGCTTTTGATTGGATGAAGAACGTAGGTGTTGTCAGCCCACATGGAAAGGCCGACCCGCATTTGAACACGTCCACACAGGTGTAGCCTGAATATAGCTTCACATGTGACAAAGTTTAATGTCTAATATAAGTATCGATATTACAATAATGTATACTGATAGAATTGTTTTGTCTTTGCATTAAACCCAAAACTGAAATCCTAGTTAAACCCCAGAGGCCGCAGTTTTGCAGGTTGGGAAAAATTCTGGCAGGGGTCTGTCCTCCTTTGTACTATATTCAGGCCATGTTGACGTAAATTTATTGTACCACTTAAAAGGACCCCTGGAATTAGCTCTGGGCTTTTCTGTGCATTTTATGGGAAGACCCCCTGCCTCGTGGCCTTTTTGATTCGAAAGGCACTTACAGAAGGAGCCATTGTTCCTTTAGTATTTCGTCCTCAAACCTCCCGTTTGTTGGTGTGCAAGACCAAGGGCAAGTGTGTTCAGAGGACGGCTGCAATGAGATTAGATGTCATGATGATAAGCGGAATCAAATGTGTAGTAAGGTCAACATTGGATTTAGTTGCCGATTGGGTTAATGATGAACTACTTCTAAAGCAAAGTCAGTTGTGCTACTCTGAGGTTACCTTAGAGCTAATCCTGCGTTGCCATAACTTCAAGTGTCATGTGAATGGGGTGGAGTTGGGGGGGGGTGCTGAGAGGTAGTGGTCAAGTTTCCTCTATAGAACCTGTTAAAGTTACTACACCTGTTTGTCTGAACTACATAGAACTGAAGCCAGGCCGGCAGAGTTAATTTCTGATTTGAGTACTTGTTAATTTGACAGGAATGCAAATATTTCCTCAGGGAAAGGTGTGGGTCTGTCTTACACTACCACTATCCTGATTAGAAAAGGAATCGTAGTGAAGCTGGTTAACTGGATTAAAGTACCTTTTTATAGTTTCAAATATCACACATATTGGGTTATTTTTATGTATCATATACAACGTATCTATATGTCTCTTTGTGTTGTGCGACCACTCTGGTGCCTGGTATTAAATCTCTAGGGGCCTTTAGGTACAGCAGGAATGTACAGGCTTTCACAAAGCCCCTCACAAGTATTAGTGACCAGGACCCAACCTTTACGTTTCCCTAATCTAAGGTGCATTTTTGTGTGATATTATGAATTATTTGATTGACAGAGGTCACAGTCTGTCACTTAAACATCTTGTGGAAAATCTGCAAAAGGTTTGTGTGTGAAATATGATTATGAATGTATGTTTCCCCTGATCCCCTGAATCCCCTGCTGTGATTCAGCTATGAACCTGACAGCTAAGTAAAATAACACATCCACTGACAACAAACACCCAACACCCAGGGCTGAACAGTCTTTCATCCAAAGCCTCTAACTTTTCCATTTTTTTATTAATCAAGTAATAAAATGACTAATTGCTGCACAGTGAACCCGAGGCCTCTGGGTTTTCCCATTTCGACTTGGATTTCGTGGCTCCAGGAACTGCCTCGATAGAAACCTAATCTAGGTTTCATTGACATTGCACCTGCATATGCGAGTTTTCGGCCATCTGTGAATGTCACCACATTCCCACCTTGATACCGAGGTCCTGTGTCGGTCCATACAGCCTACAAAGAATGCAGTCTCGGGCTTTTTGCCAAGCTCCTTGGAGAAGACACACAATCCCACTCACACACACTTGTTGTGCTCCTATTTCTGCAGCTTGTATAGCACTAATGTAACCCAGTCTGATGAGACTTTGGCAGTTGAGCGATTTGATTATAGGAACGCTATTTTGGTTCCTGGCTTCTCTCCTGTTTTTAGTGCTGCTCACTTGCTGCTCTCGAATGTTTAAGCATTCTTGCCAAGGTGAAGGCACCTGGTCATCTCAAGTACATGCAGGGGACACCGGACCAAAACAGTGTGTGTGTCCTGCCAGGGAATAAACAAGGACAAGTGCATGTGTATGTGTGTGTGCTTCTGAAATGGGGAAAATAGGACTTGATCAAAGAGGTGATGTAGGTTTGTCTTGTGGTTTTTAATAGGCCTAAAATAGGAAAACAGAGGCTCACAAACAATGAATCTGAGGCGACAAGTTTTATTATTAGCGGATGACTGTACAGTCATGTAGTATTGCTGGTTAAAGACATAGATCTAAATCTGCAAAATTAGTTCTGAAGTAATATTTTTTTTTGTGTGTGTTTGGCCAGACGTCATAATGAACTAAACACAGAGACTTCATCTCTCCCTGTTTAATAAACCGTACTGTCTGTTCGTACACAGTGGTCATGTGAAGGACACAGGAGACGCCACATGACGGCACATGACGAGCATTTGGACGTTGGAAGCAAGCAGGAAATATTGTCATTGTGGTGACTGCACGGTCACATTGCCTCTTATGGCTACTTCCATAGTTAATCATACACTAAGTTTGTCAAGATTGTCCAAACATTTTCTTTATTGCCTGTTTTTTTTTTTTACTACCCCTTTATGGTGGATCTAGTCAGAGCTTCATACTCAAACTCATCAACTTAAGCTGCTTATGAGTTCTGCCGCTCCTTCGTGCATTGTCGTCATGTTCAATCAATCAAAACCAGTATCTGCACTGAGCACTCCTGCCGACAGCCTGTAATCTGATTAGTGTGGATTAGATCCACTGTATGGAAATCTGCAAAAAGGCATAATCTCTAATTTTGATTAAAGGAGCAATACAAGGGATTATATTTCTGTTTCAGCAGCTGGTTAAAGATGTTCTGTGACTATTCAACCACCTACTTGAAAACAGGTATCGTATCATGTCTTCAATCAGTGCCATTGTATTTCTCCTTTCTTGTCCTCCACCAATGAATCGCCTAAAACTCTGAAAAACTGACCAAGATGAGCTGTGAGGGAGTCAAATAATTAAATATGATTTAATCAATTCAATGCTATTATTCTGGTGGCCCCATAATATTAGAGGCTAAACCTATAACATGCTCTAGTGACGTTTTTTTTCCTTCATTTTATGCAAACTAAAATGTATTTATTGAAAGCAGCTGCTCATCTCACTAATGCATTCCTGTTGACAGTGAAGGAAGGGACACAGTGTAAACGAGCAACCTGATCTGGTGAGAGAGGCAACAAGGAAAGAGAGGGACATCATTTATTGATGTTTGTAGGCGATGTTCACGAGGCCCAAAGTGGCTCATTTCCCTTGTTTGGCTTTGTTCTTAAGTGAAGCTTACTGCTGTGAAACGCTGACTTCCACCTCCATGAATAGAGTACAGGAGTACACGCCTCCTGCCAACAGACAACTAAACATCACCAGGCTTATCAAATAATAATTATTATTCATTATTAATTATTTTACTAGTTAATTGCTTACATTATAAAATGTCAGAGTGAAAACTGCCTCATAACTTGAAACCATGCAAGGTTTCGTATTTAAATCAATTTCTTTTTAGTCATTTTTAATTGGCTGTCTCCACTCAGATGACCTCCAGACCATATGGACGTTCAGTGCAGTGTCACACTAGTCATCTACTACATACACACTCTCAGACTTCTTCACTTCGGTAACTTTTGGGATACTCTTGCTCCTGAGGGAAGTTTTAAAGCAAAAGCAAACAGAGATGTGTATTTATGTAGATATGCATTTATCTTTATTTATTTTCTATGCAAGGTTTCTTTGCGACAGTGGGGCATAAATCTTTTAACCAACCTTTTTTCAGCCTTTGAAAGGGTCAGATATGATCAGTGTGTTGCCGCAGGGAAGATGTTACCATCAGGAATGCTACTGACAAGGAAAACACTTTACTGAGTCCATACGGCAGGTCTGTACTGTTGTTTTAAAAAGTTCATCTGTCCAAACATTTTTATTGTTAAAACACTGTTAACTGAACACAAGCCCAAAATATAAAACAAAAGATTCATTTCAAAATTGTGCTTGACTTTAAAATCCCTTTTGCAAGCACTGAAAGCAATTTATATTTTATATTTTATA